>CM060890.1:147785128-148330128 GCA_030762935.1 Hymenopus coronatus
CTCAAAACGAAAAGTCCATTAAAAGCAAACTTCGTATTCAAGTTCGGTATCTTCCAAGGTTGCGACAGGAAGATTTTGAAGAAAATCCCCCCACTCCCAACTACTCTTTACATGGAAACGTTTTTGGAAATTTTTATTTTCTCAAAAATGGCTCTAACGATGTTGATTAAAATACCGTATATTAAAATGTTTACATGACAAATAACATGTATATCTTGAATTTTCTGGGAACAGCCTCTGAAGACTACTTTATTCTGGATGAATTTTGCATAACTGATGTAACCGTAAGAGATAGACAAAGACTTACCACACAAAAAATATAAAAGAGTTCGTTAAAGGACACAATTTGTGATATATGTATTTTTGTCGTAGAGTTGACAGTTTCTGATCTATTACTTGTTATTGTTTTCAGCTTTAAAATACTTATACTTTTCTCATACAGGAATTTGTCAACTCCTGTCCATACAAACAAGGAACTTTAGTCACATAGCAACCAGCTTTTGACTATCACTTTAACCTTTGGTACTCCCTTATTTCGCTTCTACTTAGTAGGAAACAAGTAATAAGACTATTTCTGCTAATGTTTTCTCGATTCGCATGAAGTAAATAGAAGCATAAGCTTTTTAATAATAGATTTTGCAGGGATGTAGAGACAGTCATGTGAATGGAACACATCAGATTTTTATATTGAGGTCCTCAAAATAAGTATTTCCGGTGAAATCTCGGTATCGAACCTTTGAGTGGAATACAATACCTCAAAACGTGTATTTCCGATTAATTCTTGATACGAAATGTTTAGGTGGAACGCAGTAGCTCCTCTATAGGGAAACGAAATGATACAGAAAGTGAAACGTGAGGAAGTTTTGAACACGTCAGTGGCCGGGAAGTATTAGGTTGGCAAGACTGCGGTACTTTTTACCTTCCAGCGCATGGCCTTTGATGGGTTAAACGCTTTAACCTCTAGAGGTTTTTTTCTTACTTTGTACATCTCTTGGGTGTGGGAAAGTTTTGCGAGCGCGTCATAAGGAATGCATGTTTTGTTTTATCTGGCCAATACCTCTCTGTCGGCGCATAATTAGGCCAGGTTAAGCCAAAGCGTGGCCTAAGGGCTAGCTGTCTTCTTCTTCTACTTTTTTTAAAAATGTGTTAAAAGTAGACGTTTCTGTCACTCAGTATTATAAAGTTCCAACCACCTTGGTTTATGCGCCCACGGCCTCATTCAAGTAGGCCATGGCTCTGAAAGCTCGTATCGATCCATAAAATGGCGGATGATGAACATGGAATCTGCTGAACCAGACAAAATTATGCAAGCAGCGGAGAGAGCAAATTTACAACTGCTACACTGCCTCCGTTGTATTGAATGTTTTCGTTCTGTACGAGTAAGTCGTCATGTTGTCAGCACTGATGCTAAGCAAGGCAACAACTGAATATCGCAGAGCATTAAGCGTGAAATAGGTAAAACAATCTATTTGTAATTATAATATGTCTATAAATATTGGGAACTGTATTTAGCGTATGGCATACGTGTTAAAATTGTCTTGTATTGTTCATAGGCTTACGGCCTCGTTACGCAAGCTCTCTACTCACAATATAAAACAATATGTTTACCACTTTTATCAAAAATAACTTTTTGGACGCTAACTACTCGTACTTCTTACCGATATTGTGTTACTGGACGTAAGATAAAATTTCTACATCTCACTTGGTTGCTATAGAAACAAAAGAAATCTCAATGCGGTTATGAATTCAAAAGTCACGTGTGCGGTATGTGAAACAGTTGAAAATCGGAATTAATGTAGAACATCCCACTTTGCAGGTTTCTTCTATTTCTCTGTCCTCTAACATAACTTCCTCCATTGTCAAATCGATTCTGTTTAGGGTACCAGAGATAAAATTTTGATGTGTTCCAGTCAAATGACTTTCTCTACATCTCTGTAACAAATGTTTATTAAAAAGCTTATGTTTCTATATACGTCACGATAATCGAGATAAACAGTAACACTTATAAGTAGAAGGGAAATAAAGGAATGCACTAGGATAAAATGATAACCAAAGGTTTTAAAAGCTGATTGTCATTTTAAAACTGAAACCCTTTTATGTTTTAACGAGATCTATATTTTTGGTACAGTAAGTTTTTTCTATCTCTTACAGTTTGCCAGTTATGCAAAAGCCAACCAAAATGAAGAGCTCTTTAAGGGTTTTCCCAAAATTTAATCAAAATCGTTAGCTCCGTTTTTGAGAAAATAAAAATTTACGAAAATTTTTCCATGTAAAAGTTAGTTTGGGGTGGGGGATTTTTCTCAAAATCTTCGTGTCCACTCCTTGGAAGATTTTAAACACAAATACTAAGTTTGGTATTTTACCTACTCTTCGTTTTTGGGTTATCGTGTTCACAGACACATGTGCGAACCTTTTTCTAAAAATACTTTTTCGGATACAGGGGACCTTAAAACGTATATTTTCGGTGAGCTTCCGGTGTCGAATTTGGGTGGAAGGCAATTATATGTACTATGTGCTAAGTAGCGAAAGTAAAACTACTTTTACGTGTGAGCGTAACTGAGTAGTTTACGAGCTCATTTCAGATCGCAAACTTGATTTTTACGGAATCCACGCGCAAAGAAGTGCAGCAAGCGTCAAGTAATTTTGTTCCAACTTTACGCTCGCCAAAATAATTCACGATATTAGTGTGTATACATCACTGATCAACAGACAAACAATTAAAATTAGTCGTGCACGATATAATGTTATGTTCAACGTCAATAAGTGACAAATATTCTTTCGCAGCTCTAAGGATATCATAATTCTCGCAAAACAACAATAATATTGGTTTGTCACGGCCTGCTATAACCGTACCGTCATCGCGCCCAGCAATGCGAAATAAATAACCAACTATAACCCTTGGTGAATGGTTCAAATTTAACCTCAAATTTATTTCATCTTTCGTTGCTTTTCTTTTAATATCAAAAAATGCTCGTAGAAAAGACATTTTGTGATACGCGAGCGTAAAGTTTCTTTTTGATTTTCGACTGCGTCTTGCTTCACAGTATTTCCTTGCGAATAAAAAAACATAACTTTACGCTCGTACATCATAAATAACTACTTGGATACAAAGTGACTCAAATCATGAATTTGCCGTCAAATTTAATTATTCAATTTTAGTGGAATGCAATAACTAATGTTCCTACTACCCACGTATTTTATAATTTTAGTACAGGGAGTACAATTTATCACACTGTGAGTGTGCGTGTGTGTTCCATCTGGTTGTAAAATCAAAGAAATAATCACATTTATACATTGCCCCCCTGTTTCAACACGTTAAGAATATTTATTGGTAAGAAAGTGAGGGAATATCCGCTTTACAAGGTTGGTACATCTCCATAACCGTGTAATTAAACACGAGTAGTATATTACGTTACGTGAGATCCAGCAATGACGTCATATTGCGTGAGGCTAGATTTAGGTGCTGAAGTGAGCCCAAAGGGGTGTAACACCCACGCATGCATCGATCGCCTCCACCAAAAGTAGCTAGCTATACCACTGTAATTTTGCTCCCTTGGTTGTGAAAAGCGCTTTATGCTCGGTGTACAGACAATCTGCGTCTTACATTCACATGAGCTTCCTCAAACTATTTTTAAAACGCTTTATTACTTTCTCTGCCACGCCTACATATTAGAGAAGGTATTGCATTCCGCCCAAAAATTCAATATCATATGCTAATCAATTCAATAGCTTTGAATCAAAAAGAAAAAAAAATATTTTCTCCACATTGTACATGATACATTGTACTTAGAGAAATTTCGATACTGCACACAAAACTTTGATACCAAAATACCTTTTAGAGTCCCCTGTATCCAAAAAAAAAAAAAAAAAATCCGACGTGTTTCAATCATATGACCTTTTCTACATCTCAAATTATTGTTAAAAAAACGTATTCTTCTGTCTATTTCAAGCTAATCCAGATAAACATTAGCAAAAACGATATTATTGTTTAGTTTCTTATAAGTAGAAGGTAAATAAGGAATACATTAGGCTTAAATTATTGTCAAATGTTTTAAGAGCTGGTTGCCATGCCCTTGAAATCCGTTTCTATGTTTTTCCTGGAGTTTGCAATTTCCCGTATTAGAAAAGTGAAAATAATTTAAAAACTGAAACCAGAAATATCTAAAATATATTGAACTCCAGAAAAAAAATGTATATGACATGTATTATGTATTTTAACGAGGTCTAAGTTTGTTTTTGTCTATCTCTAACGGTTTACCAGTTATGTAAAATTGAACAAAATTCATCCAGAATAAACAGGTCTTCAAAGTCTATTCCCAGAAAATTCAAGATATAATTTTCCTAAATATATGCGTAAGCTTTCACGGCCGGTGTCCATAGTTTTAAAATTTAAAATTTTCGGGCTATTTTGCCGTGGTCTGTAGGTTAAAATATGGTAGAAATATTTTAACTAAACATATTTTAACCTACAGACCACGGCAAAATAGCCCGAAAATTTTAAATTTTAAAACTATAATTTTCCTGATAAAATATCTCTAATATAAGGTGTTTTAATCAAAATTAATAGAGGTATTTTTTGAGAAAATCAACGTTTAAAAAAATCAATGTAAAAGGTAGTTTGGGATGAGGGAGATTTTCTTAAAAATCTTCGCATTCTTAAATACTAAATGTGTTAGTTTGGAGCAATGTCGTTCACACACACACACACACACACACACACACACACACGCTCACGCTCACACGGAAGTTTTTCTAAAAGTTTTTTTGGATCCGGAGACCTCAAAACATATATACAATGAAATCTCGGTATAGACTTTTTGGGTGTAATTCAAAAAGGTACTATAGAAGAAGGTGTGTGTGTCTTTGAATATGATAACTTAAAGACGAAAAGTCGGTTAAATATCAAACGTGATATTTAAGTCGAGGATGAGACAAGAAGGTTTTATAGAAAATCGTTCCACCCCAAATTAAATGAAACATTTTTCAAAAAGATGAATTTTGATTATAATACGATAGCTGTTCTCATGACAAATGAAATGCGTATGTTGAATTTTCTGGGAATAGCCTGTGGAGACTGCTCCTTCTGGATCGTTTTGTATATTGAATTTTCTGGGAATAGCCTGTGGAGACTGTTCCTTCTGGATCGTTTTGTATATTGAATTTTCTGGGAATAGCCTGTGGAGACTGTTCCTTCTGGATCGTTTTGTATGTTGAATTTTCTGGGAATAGCCTGTGGAGACTGTTCCTTCTGGATCGTTTTGTATATTGAATTTTCTGGGAATAGTTTGTGGAGACTGTTCCTTCTGGATCGTTTTGTATATTGAATTTTCTGGGAATAGCCTGTGGAGACTGTTCCTTCTGGATCGTTTTGTATATTGAATTTTCTGGGAATAGCCTGTGGAGACTGTTCCTTCTGGATCGTTTTGTATATTGAATTTTCTGGGAATAGCCTGTGGAGACTGTTCCTTCTGGATCGTTTTGTATATTGAATTTTCTGGGAATAGCCTGTGGAGACTGTTCCTTCTGGATCGTTTTGTATATTGAATTTTCTGGGAATAGCCTGTGGAGACTGTTCCTTCTGGATCGTGTTGTATATTGAATTTTCTGGGAATAGCCTGTGGAGACTGTTCCTTCTGGATCGTTTTGTATATTGAATTTTCTGGGAATAGCCTGTGCAGACTGTTCCTTCTGGATCGTTTTGTATAACCGTAACAGATACACAAAAACTTGACTGCGCAAAAAATGTAGATCTCGTTAAAATTCACAATTTGTGTCATATGTTACAGTTTTTGTAGAGCCAGTAATTTCAGAGATATTTCCTGTTACTGCTTTCCATTTTAAAATATTTGTGCTTTTCTCCAACGTTTCATGTCTCTTTTGTTTTACTCTGTAGCGACTGCTTTTAATCATTTGGCCATCACTTTAGCCTGGTGTATTCCCTTATTTCACTTCTGCACCCAGGGAAATAAATACTAAAACCAGTTCTGTTAATAATTTTGCCGATTAGCATGAAATACATAGAAGAATAAGCTTTTGTAAGAATACTTTCTTATCAAATATGAAGATAAAGTTATGTGAATAAAATACATGGGACTAATGCCGACTATTTTGGTATTTTTCAGAATTTATGGATGTCAAAAGGTGTATTTTCAGAAAAATCTTAAAACATGATGTTTGGGTGATATAAAGTAATTGCTCTACCAAATACGGTAAGCGGCAGAATGAGAGTATGGCTCTCTCGAACAAGTGTAAATATAAACACGCAATTCCCGAATGTCTCCGAACACAAACCATTTCGATCAGTTTACCCTCGAAGCCAATAGAGATTTGGCAATAAAATGAGGTGATTGCGACGCGCTCACATTTGTGTTTATTAAACAGTTGATTTGCTTTGTTTAATATTCGCCCCGTGACTCGTGAAAAGTCTCTATTTTGCCAAAAACATCATCCCCTTTCTGTTACATTTCCGCTGGCGTTAAAACACAACATCCGGTCGATTGAAACTCGATTACGTACATGTTTACTTTCTCTACACATACTATGTACATAGTGTATAGAGAAGGCACTCCACCCAAAAAATCGATTTCACCTGAAATACATATTTTGGAGTCCCCTGTATCCAAAAATGTCATTTTCAGAAAAATGTCCGTGTGTGCGTGTGTCTGTGAACACGATAACTCGAAAACGAAGAGTCGCTAAAATGCCAAACTTGCTATTTAAGCTTAGTATCTTCCAGGGATGGATGCTCACAAAGATTTTGAGAAAAATTCCTCCAACCCAAACTACCTTTATATGGAACTTTTTTCGAAATTTTTCATTTTCTCAAAAATGGTTCTAACGATATTGATTAAAATATCATATATTAAAAATGAAATGTATATTTTGAATGTTCTGGGAACAGCCTCTAAGGGCCTGTTTAATCCGGATGAATTTTACGGAATTCTGCATAACAGCTAAACCATAAGAGATGGACAAAAGCGTATCCCACAAAAAATTTAGAGCGGTTAAAACACATAATGTATGTTATATACATTTGTTTTATGGAGTTGATGGTTTTTAGATATACCATGGTTTTTTTTTCAGCTTTAAAAACATACTTTTCTCATACAGGAATTTGTCAACTCGTGTCCATACAAACAAAGGAACTTCAGTCACATAGCAACCAGTTTTTGACTATCACTTTAACCTATGGTACTCCCTTATTTCGCTTATACTTAGAAGGAAGCAGGTAATAAGACTATTTCTGTTAATGTTCGTCTCGATTATCATGAAGTAGATAGACGAATAAGCTTTTTAACAATAATTTGTTACAGAGATGTAGAGAAAGTGATGTGAATGCAATGGTTATGAGTCTGAACCGCTAGCAGATGTGTTATTTTAAGGTCTGGTATACAGACAGCTCAGACTTGTGACTCCCTCGCTGTCAGTCTGTAATGCTGAATTATTTAGTGATTTCAAACCGCATTTCACGTTTCTCTTGGCATGGAATGATGCGTTTACAAGTTTCCATCTGCTCTGCCTTGCCTAACATACAGCATACCAAAACTCATTTTAACACTTTACTTTCTCTACCACGCACATACTAGGTAGAAAATCTATTGAATTGCACCAAAAAATGCGATATCGAGATCCATTAGAAATACAATTTTTAGCTTTATTTACGAGAATATCAAACAAATCTGATGTGCTCCATTTACACCTCTGTAACAAACTATTGTTAGAAAACTTGCTCTTCTACCTACCTAATGCTAATCCAGATAAACAATAGCAGAAATAGTCTTATTATTTACTTCCTTACAAGTAGAAGGAAATAAGGGAGTACCATAGGTTAAAGTGATAGTGAAATGTTTTAAAATGTGGTTGCCATGAGGTTGAAATCCATTTCTATGCATTACCAGCAGTTGACAGATTCTTGTTTGAAGAAGATTTTGAAACTGAAACCAATAACATGGAATATTCCAAAAAAAGCTCAATTCCACGAAAAAGTAATCTGTAGGACAAATTATTCTTTTCACGAGATCTACATGTCTTGTGTTGATAGTAAATTTTTGTATACCTCTTACAGTTTATCAGTTTAGCAAAATTCATTCAGAGCTATTCCCGAAAATTCAAGATATACATTTTATTTCTCATATAGGTTTCTTAAAAATAAGAGATTACAATTAAAATCGTTAGTCATTTTTGAGAAAATCAAAATTTTGAAAACATTTTCCATGTAAAGGGTGGTTTACGTGGGGGGATGTTTTTAAATGTTCGTCACGCATTCTTGGAGGATAATAAACCTAAATGCAAGTTTGAATTTTAACGGTCTTTTAGTTTTTGAACTATGCTGGCGACACACACACACAAAACTGCTTTTTTGGATTCAGGAGAACCCAAAACATACATTTCCGGTGAAATCTCGGTATGTAATTTTTGGGCACAATACAATACCTTTTCTATGTACATACTACGTGTAGAGAAGGTAAAAAGCGTCTTGTAAATACGAGGGCCTTTTTTTTTTCTACCTCCGATAGGCTATAAATAAAAGACAAGTTCATAGAAAACAACTATTTTATTACTAAACGTTTTGTACACTTATGGTTACTTTTCAACATAATCACCGAAAAGATTGAGACATTTATCGTACCTGTGCACAAGCTTTGCAATACCCGCTTCAAAAAATGTTGCCGCCAATGATTTCAAATGAGCATTGACGTTGTTTTGAACATCTTCGTACTTTACGACGTTTGCGGAGAGCCATTCAAAACAAACGAAGAGAAATGCCGACTTCAGGAATTATGTTGATCCATGACAACGCTCGTCCACACACTGCTGGCTCAACCCAACGTGTCCTTGAACAATTTCAATGGGACATTTTCGATCATCCGCCGTACAGTCCTGACCTGGCATCCAGTGATTTTCACCTTTTCCCTGAACTGAAGACGTGGCTAGGAGGGCAGCACTTTCAAACCAACCAAGATCTTCAAAACAACGTCAATGCTCATTTGAAATCATTGACGGCAACATTTTTTGAAGCGGGTATTGCAAAGCTTGTGCACAGGTACGATAAATGTCTCAATATTTTCGGTGATTATGTTGAAAAGTAACCATAAGTGTACAAAACGTTTAGTAATGACATAATTGTGTTCTATGAACTTGTCTTTTATTTATAGCCTATTGGAGGTTGAACAAAAAACGGCCCTCGTATATATCTAGAAACGTTAAATGGAAGGCCAAGAGCAGAGCACAGACGTTTATAAAGAAAGCGCAATAAGAATCTTCAGATTGGCATCTAGACTTCCTTAGGGTCGCATGCCTTTCTGCTAAACTGTTTGCTTCCTGTGGTTGTAAACCGCACTTTGTGGTTCTGTAGCGTCATTCTGAACAGTGGCGGACTGGCAGCTTTACACCAACACGCTCTCTAGAGCACTGATTTAAAACATTTTGTCTAAAATATTCAAAGCATCTTATTTTCTCTAGCACGTATTTACATACAGTAAACATAGCAGCTAAAATGTCACCGCAAATATATATTTTGAGATCCCCTGAGTCTGAAAAATGTATTTTTTAGAAACAGGTCTGTGTATGTGTGCATAGATCAAAAACGAAAAGACCGTTAAAAACCGAACTTGGTATTTGCCCTCCACCATAAAGGACCCTTTACATGAACCGTTTTTTGAATGTTTGTTTTTCTTAAAATTGCCTCTTAGCAAGTTTGATTAAAGCTATTTACATCACAAATAAAACGTATACTTTGAATTTTCTCTGAATAGCCTTTGAAAGCCACTTTATACTGGATGAATTTTTCTGAACTTTGTATAACTGGTAAGTACAGGTAAATAAAAACTGAACTACACAGAAAATGTAGATCTATTTAAAGCACAATTTATGTCAAGTGTATATTTGTTTCTGGACCTGGCCATTTTTCAGATAGTTGTTTCAGTTTTATTTTGCTCGTCAACTCCTGGCCACAGAAAGAAGCAGATTTCACTTCCGCACAATCACATTTTAAGTCATTTGACTGTCGGTTTATCCTAGTGTTATTCCTCTTCTACTTACAAGCAAACAAGCAATAAGACCGTTTCTGTTAATGTTCATCTCGATTAGCATGAACAGATAGAAGAATAAGCTTACTAACAATAATTTGTTACAGAGAAACTCATGTGAATGGAACACTTAAGATTTTTAGAAAAAGGTCCGTGTATGTATGTGCATAGCTCAAAAACGTAAAAACTCTTAAATAGAAAACTTGATATTTAAGTTCAGTTCTTCCAATGATGCGACACAAAGATTTTCAGGAAAATCCCCCACCCCCACAAGTTGTCCTTTATATGGAACCTTTTTGAATTTTTTTTTCTTAAAATGGCTCTAACAATTTTGAATAAAATACCATTTATTAAAGATATTTATATTACAAATAAAATGTATATTTTGAATTTTTTGACAATAGGCTGTTTTGCTGGCCGTTTTGGACGAACCCGGCCACCCGTATTCTATCGCAACCAAAAACTCGATATCGAGATTTCACCGGAAATACTTGAATCCAAAAAAATCATTTTTGGAAAAAGGTCCGTGTGTGTGCTTCTGTGTCTGTGTGTATGTGCCTGTGGACAGCATAGCTCAAAAACGAAAATAATTTTAAATACCAAACTTGGTATTTAATTTTGGTGTCTTCCAAGGATGCGACACGAAGATTTTCAAGAAAACTCCTCCACACGCAACTACATTTTACTTTTCGAAAATTTCAAAAAGGGTTGTAGAAATTTTGTTTAAAATATCGTATATTAAAGATATTTAGCTGATAAATAAAATGTATATTGAATTATCTGGGAATGGCCTCTGAAGTCTACTTTATTCTCAATGAATTTTACGGACTTTTGTATAACTGCTAAACCGCAACACATGGACAAAAAGCTTACTACAAAAAATGTAGAACACATTAAAATACACAATTTTTGTCATATACATTTGTTTCGTGGAGTTGGTCGTTTTTTAGATATTGCTTATTTTTGGTTTCAGCTTTGAAAAACATACTTTTCTCATACAGGAATTTGTTAACTCCTGTCTATACAAGCAAAGGAACTTCAGTCACATAGCAACCAGCTTTTGACTATCACTTTAACCTATGGTACTCCCTTATTTCGCTTCTACTTACAAGGAAGCAAGTAATAACATTATTTCTGCTAAGTTTTACCTGTATGGAGGAAGAACAACTGAAAGATGAGAGGAAAAGGAATGAAGGGGAAATGATGGAAAGGAAATCATGGTAGATGAGAGACAAACGTAGCATTAGCCTGGGGAAACACCTAGGGTCATAGTGGGCGGTTCCCCGAACCTAGAACCTCTCGACACATTTCACTTGCACTAGAATTGTTATATATCGTAATGCCTGACGCAAGACCCGATTTGGGATGCTGACAAGACGTAACCAAATTTATTCAGACCTGATGGCGGCCGAACAAAGTCCTCTCTGACGGTTTTATTAATAACGAAGTTTCCCTAGTCATGCTATCATTCACAATGCTGCGGGACCACAACCCGTTACCAAGGCAACCGCTGTCACACAGTAGTAAACCTTTTGGGACGCTGAATGGCGCGCGCTCAGCTGGAAAAGGAAAATAGTAAATTAAGTATACATCTGATGTTTCTTGACAGCAGTTTAGTATTAAATATCTTCATTTTGTAATACATAAACCTGTCTCATAACTAATTTATATGCAATAAAAATCTGATGCGTTGTATTCACATGACCTTCTCTACATCTTTGTAACACATATTGTTAATAGCCTTATTCTTCTATCTATTACACACTATTCCAGATAAACATTAGCAGAAATTAAACTTTAAATACCAAGTTGGGTATTTTACTGACTTTTCGTTTTTGAGTTATCATATTCAAAGGCACATGGGCACACGCACACACACACTTTTTCTGAAAATGCTTTTTTACTTTCACTATACGTACAATGTACATGGTGTACAGAGAAGGTATAGAATTGCACCCAAAAATTCCATACCGAGCTTTCACCGGAAATATATGTTTTGGGGTCCCCTGTATCCAAAAAAAGTATTTTCAGAAAATGGTCCGTGTGTCTGTGTGTTTGTGAACATGATAACCAAAAAACGAATAAGTCGATGAAGTACCAAGCTATTGGTATTTAAGTTTAGTATCTTCCAGGGATGCGACACGAAGATTTTGAGAAAAATGCCTCCACTGTAAACTACCCTTCACGTGGAACTTTTTTCGAAAATTTTGATTTTCTCAAAAATGGCTCTAACGATTTTCTTGAATATGTCGTATATTAAAAACAAATAAAATGTATATCTTGAATTTTCTGGGAATAGCCTCTGAAGACTGCTTTATTGTGGATGAATTTTAGGAAATTTTGCATAACTGTTAAACCATAAGAGATGGAGAAAAACTTACCACACAAAAAATGTAAGCACTTTAAAACACATAATTTATATTATATACATTTTTTTCGTAGAGTTGATCATTTTTGGGATATTCCTTGTTTTTGGTTTCAGCTTTGAAAAACGTATACTTATCTCATACTGGTATTTGTCAATTCCTGTCTATACAACAGAGGAACTTCAGTCACATAGCAACCAGCTTTTGACTATCACTTTAACCTATGGTACTCCGTTATTTCGCTTCTACTTACAAGGAAAGCAAATACCAAGACTATTTCTGTTAATTTTTTCTCGATTATCATGAAGTAAGTAAAAGCATAAGCGTTTTAACAATATTTTCTTACAGAGATGTAGAGAAAGTCTTGTGAGTGAAACACATCAGATTTTTTTAATAAAAGGGACTCTAAAACGTATATTTCTGGTGAAATCTCGGTATCGATTTTGGGTGGAATGCAATACCTTCTGTATACACTATGTACACAGTACGTGTAGAGAAATTAAAATTGATAGAATTGGAAATGTAATGGTTTACTTGATGTTTGAATGGATTAAGCTCACATCGCTGTATTCCACCCGACGCCACTTGGCACGGAGAGGGTCTCTCTCATCTAATGCTCCACTCTTATATTGGGAAGAGGGACTCTTATATTCGAAATTAAAAAACTGCAATTGAGCGATAAAACAGAAACGATATGTAACTACTGTAGTATTCCATTTGCTTTGTAACAAGACTGCCGTGGGTTTGAATCCCCGTACTGTGCGGATACCAGCAGGAAGGTTACATGAAAGAAATCAGAAAAATATTACTTTTACTTTCTCTTCACGTATATATAGTGTATAGAGAAGGTATTGTGTTCCATCAAAAACTTCGATGCCGAGATATCGCCGGAAACACACGTTTTAGGGCCTCCTGTATCCCAAAAAAAATGATCTGCTCCTTTCATATGACTTTCTCTACATCTCTGCAACAAATCATTGTTAAAAACCTTATGTTTCTGTTTACTTCGTGCTAATCGAGAAACAATTAACAGAAATAGTCTTATAACTTGCTTCCGTGTAATAAGAAGCGAAATAAGGGAGTACCATTGGTTAAAGTTATAGTCAAAAGCTGGTTGCTATGTAACTGAAGTTCCTTTGTTTGTATGGACATGAGTTGACAAATTCCTGTATGAGAAAAGTAAGTTTTTTAACAGTGAAATAAAAAACTACAATAACTCAAAGAAGATCAACTTCAAGAAAAAATGTATATGACATAAATTGTGTGTTTTATCATGTTCTACATCTTTTGTGTAGTAAGATTTTGCCTATCTCTTACGCTTTACCAGTTATGCAAAATTCAATACAAATCATACAAAATAAGGAGGTCTAGAGGCAATTCCCAGAAAATTTAGGATATACATTTTATTTGACATGTAAATATCTTAAATATAAGACATTTTAATCAAAATCGTTACAGCCAATTTTGAGAAAATAATTTTTTTTTAAATTTTTTCCATGTAAAGGGTAGGTGGGGTCGAAATTTTCTTCAAAATCTTGGTGTCGCATCCTTGGAAGATACCAAATTTAAATACCAAGCTTGGTATTTAACGGTCTTTTCGTTTTTGATCTATGCTGACCACAGACACATACACGCGGATCTTTTTCAAAAAATGCTCTTTTTAGATTCTGGGGGACTAAAACCATGAACTTTCGGTGAAAGTTCGATATCGAATTTTTAGCTGGAATACAATACCCTCTCTATACACTATGCACATTGTACGTGTAGAGAAAGTAAAAATCTTTTCTGGAAAAAGGTCCGCGTGCGTGCGCGCGCGCGCGCGTGTGTGTGTGTGTGTGTGTGGACAGCATAGCTCAAAAACGAAAAGAGCCTTAAATTCCAAACTTCGTATTTAGGTTTGGAATCTTTCAAGGATGCGACACGAAGATTTTCAAGAAAATCCTGTCACCCCAATTACCCTTTACATGAAACATTTTTCGAAAATTGTGATTTTCTCAAAAATTGTTCTAACGATTTTGATTAAAATATGTTATATTATAGATATTTAGCTGAGAAATAAAATTTTTATCTTGAATTTTCTGGGAATAGCCTCTGAAGACTACTTTATTCTAGATGAATTTTATGAATTTTGTATAACTGCTAAACCGTAAGAGAAGGGCAAAAACTTACCACACAAAAATGTAGGGCACGTTAAAACACACAATTTATGTTATATACATTTCGTGGGTTGATCGTTTTTGAGATATTCCTTGTTTTCACTTTCATCTTTGAAAAACTTATACTTTTCTCATACCTACAAGATTTTGTCAACTGCTGTCCATTAAAAGGAACTTCAGTCACATAGCAACCAGCTTTTGACTATCACTTTAACCTATGGCACTCCCTTATTTCTCTTCTACTTACAAGGAAGCAAATAATAAGACTATTTCTGCTAATTTTTTTCGATTAGAATGAAGTAAACAGAAGCATAAGCTTTTCAACAATAATTTATTGTGGTGATGTAGAGAAAGTCATGTGAATGAAACACATCAGATATTTCTACAGCATGTATCTCCAGTGAAATTTCGGTGTCAAATGTTTCGTGGAATACAATACCTTCTCGACCTAAACGGAGCGTAAATTATTATTGCATGCAAGAGGTAACTGGGCTGTTATACTTGAGTAAATGTGTGAGATATCGGGATCTTAAGTAGTTGTGATTTATTGGCAATTATTCCACGTGACCTTAGTGTGTCGGCTGTTTCTTTAAAGGCCGTTGCTGCCATTCAGCGTTCATGAATGTTTTGAAAGCCCTAGAGGCGCTTGTTACGATGGTGTATATATATTCCGTAGTAACCTTTAGGAACGGCGCGCGTCTTATTAACACAGTTCATCCAACCGAGAAACGCAACTGTGCGTGCTACAGCTAAACCCTTCCTTTCCTTGAAAATCCATTCACATGACTTTCTCTGCACCTCTGCAACAATTTATTGTGACAAAGCTTTATGCCAATCGAGAAAAAAATTAGCAGAAATAATCTTATTACTTGCTTCCTTGAAAGGAGAAGTGAAATAAGTGAGTAGCATAGGTTAAAGTGAAAGCCAAAAACCGGTTGCTATGTGACTGGTGTTCCTTTGTTTGTATGGACAGCAGTTGACAAATTCCTGTATGAGAAAAGTATAAGTTTTTCAAAGTTGAAACCAAAACCAGAAATATTTCAAAAACGATCAACTCCACGATATATAAAACATAAATTGTGTGTTTTAATGTGCTCTAATTTTATTGTTGGTAAGTTTTTGCCCATGTCTTATGGTTTAGCAGTTATGAAAAATTCCGTAAAAGTCATCCCGAGTAGTCTTCAGATGCTTTTCCCAGAAACTTCAAGATATACATATTGTTTGTCAGGTAAATATCTTTAATACGATACGGCATTTTTATCAAAATCGTTAAAGCTATTTTTGAGAAAATCAAAATTTTCGAAATAGTTCCATGAAAAGGGTAGTTAGGGGTGGGAGATTTTCTTGAAAATCTTCGTGTCGCATCCGGAAGATACCAAACTTAAATACCAAGTTTGGTATTCAATGGTCTTTTCGTTTTTGAGCTATGCTGTCCACATACACACGCACACGGATCTTTTTGTAAAAATGCTTCTTTTCGATCCAGGGGTACCCAAAACATGTATTTCTGGTGAAATCTCGGTATCAAATTTTGTGGTGAAATACAATACCTTCTCTATACATAGTACGTGTAGAGAAAGTAAAGCTGGACGTGTCGTTACTTGATGTTTGATTCAATTTTAAAATACATATAATTTTCTTTAACAGGAAGTAGATCATGTTTATTTTGTTTTACTCCTGGCTTTGCAGAGTAGCATGTTTCAATGACAATTACATAGCTTTTAAAACATTTGACTATCACTTTAGTCCAGTGTATTCCCTTCTACTTACAAAAGCAAGTACGAGGGCCATCTAGGAAGTGACAGACGAAATGATATACTAAACAATAACGAAAGTTATCAACACAAAACTTTATTTACAAAGTTACACTACCTTACTCTATTTCTCAACACAATCGTCATTGCTATCAAGGTATTTACTGTCGTGTGCTACCAATTTTTAAAAGCAGATCTTATACTTTTCTACCGCTAAAAAGCTTATTCGGTTTTTGAATGCACAAAATGTTCGGCCAATCGAATTTAATAGGCCAATAACGCAAGAGTATAGTGATAACGCAATAAACGAGTCTTCAGTGAGGAAATGGCACATAATTTACGAGTAATCAAGGAAGAACGTAACAGAGTGTACAATAAAGACCGGAGTGGAAGTTCATCAATCATTATGAAGGAATTGAAAGCAAAAGTTGATAAAAGTATTCAGAAAAACCGTTGTTTCACTTTGGACACCGGACATGGCTTTTTGGATGGAAACGATTTCGCAGTCGTGAAGACCTCAAAGTGACAGTGACATCTTGGCTCATATCGTTAGCGGCGAAAGAGTATAACATCTGTACCACGTGACAATAAATGACGAATACGTTGAGAAATACAGTAAGGTAGTGTAACTTTGTAAATAAAGTTTTGTGTTTATAAATGTTTAGTTATGACAAAACGTCTGATACTTTCTGGATGAGCCTATCAATAAGATCACTTCTGTTAATGTTAATCTCGAGTAGCATAAAGTAGATAGAGGAATGAGCTGTATAAGAAGTTGGCTTGTAGAACAGGTAGTGAAAGTCATGTGAGTGTAACACATCTTATTTTTACTTTCTCTGGCCCCGTATGTACAATGTACATAGGGATCGATAAGTATTGTATTCCACCCAAAAATTTGATACCGAGATTGCACCGGAAATACAAGTTTTAGGACCCACTTAAGCCAAAAAAAAAAAAAGCATTTTCAGAAACAGGTGTGTGTGTGTATGTGTGTGTGTGTCTGAACAGCATAGCTCAAATACGAAAAGACGGTTTAATGCCAAACTTGGTATTTAAGTTTGGTAACTCCCAAGGATGCGACACAAAGATTTTCAAGAAAATCCCCCCACCCCTAACTAGCGCTTGCATGGGAAATATTTCGAATGTTTTTGTTTTTCTTAAAAATTGCTCTAACGATTTAGATTAAAATACCACATATTAAAGCCATTTCTATCACAAATAAAATGTATATCTTAGATCTTCTGGAAATAGCTTCTAAAGACCTGTTTATTCTGGATGAAGAGATAGACAAAAACTATACAAAAACCTTAGGTCTTGTTAAAATACACAAATTATGTCATATACCTTTTTTTTTTTCATGGAACTTACATTTGTCGGGGTATTCCTTGTTATTAGTTTCAGTTGTGAAGTTCTTACATTTTTCTCAGACGGGAATGTCCGGTTTTCTTTTGTTCTACTCCTGGCGAAACCAAGATTTGCAATGACAATCGCATAACGACAGCTTTTAAAACATTGACTATCACTTTAGCGTAATGCATTCCCTTAGTTCCAGTCTACTTAAAGAAACTAAGTAATACTATCCTGCTAATGTCTATCTCTATTAGCATTGTGTTGAAAGAAGAATTTGTAAGAAGTTTGTTTGTAGAGTAGCTAGAGAAAGTCATGTGAATGCACATCTGATTTTTAAAGCAATTCTATTCAAGCGGTTCACGCAAATAAATGAGAGACTAGCGCTGTGCGAATTTGAAGCACATATGACATTCGTATTTCATGGCCTTATATTACAGTTAAATAAGCATGACATGGACGCAGAAATATATCCATCGGCGTTGTCACTTCCCGGAGTGCCATAAACGTTTTCAGTGCACAATAACTCACACTCAACGCAGATGGTTTCTGATAGAGGATAATAAACATTTACCTGGCGAGAGGAACCAATAAACTTTCGTTATGACGTAATACATATTTAACGCTCGAAATGTTTTATCGCTAGTTACTGGGTCGGCACTGTTTTATGGCAACTACTGGAGGCTTCATAAGAACCTTGCCTTCTCTGCCGTTTAACTTACACAACACGTGCTCTGTTTGTTAAAAACAAATCTGATGTGTTCCATTCACATGACTTTCTCTACATCTCTGTAACAAACTATTGTTGAAAAGCAATAGTCTTATCACTTGCTTCATTGTAAGTAGAAGCGAAATAAGGAAGTACCATTGGTTAAAGTGATAGTCAAAAGCTGGTTGCTATGTGACTGAAGTTCCTTTTTTTGTATGGACAGGAGTTGACAAATTCCTTTATGAGAAAAGTATAAGTTTTTTTAGAGCTGAAACCAAAAAAAAAAAAAAAAAAAAAAAAAAAAAAAAAAAAAAAAAAAAAAAAAAATCTAAAAAACGATCAACTCCACAACAAAAACATACCGGACATAAATTGTGTGTTTTGACGAGATCTACATTTTTTGTATAATATGTTTTTGTCTATCACTTACGGTTTACGAGATAGGCAATATTCAACAAAATTCACTCAGAATAAAGCAATCTTTAGAGGCTATTTCCAGAAAATTCAAAATAGACATTTTTTTTTTGCAATACAAACTGCCGTAATATGTGGTATTTTAATCAAAATCATTAGAGCCATTTTGGAGAAAATCAAAATTTTCGAAAAAATTTTCAGGTACAGGGTAGTTAGGTGTGGGGCAATTTTCTTGAAAATCTTCGTGTCACGTCCTTGGAAGATGTCAAACTTAAATACCTAATTTGGTATTCAACGTCTTTTCGTTTCTGAGCTATGCTGTCCACAGACACATAGATACACACTCAGAAATACACATACGCAGACCTTTTTCCCTTCAGGGGGACCCAAAACATGTATTTCCGGTGAAATCTCGGTATCGAATTTTTGGGTGCATTGCAATACCTTCTCTATGTACATAGTACATGTAGACAAATTAAAAGCAATAATTTCTCGTAAATGTAACAGCTAGAGAAAGGCATGTGAATGGAACAGATCGGATTTTTGGTGATTCACCCGGTGTGATGGTGGTGATTTCATTAAAAGTTGTACTGTGTTTATTCCTTTGCAGCGTGGTTTTAATATGTGGCTGAGTGGTGCAACAGCTAGAGAAAGGCATGTGAATGGAACAGATCGGATTTTTGGTGATTCACCCGGTGTGATGGTGGTGATTTCATTAAAAGTTGTACTGTGTTTATTCCTTTGCAGCGTGGTTTTAATATGTGGCTGAGTGGTGTTGACGCAGCATGCTTCAACATTGCGCTGTAAATCTATCAGAAACATAACCAGCGGCTGTTTTTGTCCGCTGCAGTTGGCGTTGATTATACTCTCGCTGATTTAATGGAAAGCGGGGGTCGAACCCTCCCCGATTGATTTTGTCATCAGAACGTGTATCTTGGTTTGGGGTTAATGACAAGGTCTGGAGTCTAGAGGTCGCCATCTCCATAGAGAGGTCATTAACTGCACTGTTGTAATGCAAACGAACACACGTGCTGTTCTCAGGCGCTACCGAATGTATGAAAAACTCTCATGTGTTTCATTGACACGACATCTCTGTAAGAAATTATTGTTAATACGCTTATTCTTCTATCTGCTTCAGGCTAATCGAGATAAACATTAACAGAAAGAGGCTTATTACTGGCTTCCTTGTATACAGAAGGGAATACACTACGTTAAACCGACAGTCAAATGCTTTAAAATGTGGTTGCTATGGGATTGAAACAGCTTTTAAGGATACCCATCTGTGAAAAACAAAAAATGTACAATTTTGTTTGTATTGATTTGAAACTTTAACACAGTAATTGCAGTATTAAGAATAGCTTACATGCTGATTTTGTTCAAATAGTTGCTGTGATATTAACATATTTATATTACTTTATTGCTATTTAATTAAATCATTCCACACGATGCAATTTCAGTTAGAGAAGCATAATACCTTGCAGTTATAAATACAATATTAGTAAATTGATGAGATGGAATTTTTATCTACTCTTGGTTTAGGAGAAAACAATTATTTAATTGAGATGTTATACATTTTTTTATTTTTGCAATGGAAATATGAAGTTTATTATTTAATTTCACAAGCAGTGGTAATATTATTGTACTATTTTAAACAAGCATAAACATGTTCAGGCTTCTGTTTCAAAAACTTCATCCTGTGAAATAATTCGAAGTTTTGTAAACGCTAAAAAATAAAATCACGAGAAAATGGGTTTTAAAGTTTAACATACAATTTAACACTGTTTCTTTGTAAGTCTTAGAATTTCATATTCTCGTGCAACAATATTTAAACCAATAATATCTGTCAACTCTCACGGACTGTTTACACAGATTCCGAGTAATATATAAAGCAAAGATAAACTACAAGTTATTTGGCAAGCTGCACTCTGCCGCCAAACAGTCTCTATTTCATGGCCGGAAATATGCTGTTGATGGGGAATGGGATGGCCCGCCGGGTGCTCTATCTCGCTTGTGGTTTAGGATGGGGACGGTCCAGGTTAAATAATCGGTGGTACGGCATGTCTGGGCAGGTAGAAGCACCCGGTGTGGGACCTGTTTTGTAAATTTTGAAATATATTACCATACTCATTTTTACTTTCTCTAGCCCCGTATATACAATGTACATAGGGATAGAGAAGTATTGTATTCCACCCAAAAATTCGATACCGAGATTTCACCGGAAATATATGTTTTAGGGTCCCCTGTATCCAAAAAAACATTTTCACAAAAAGGTCCCTGTGTGTGTGTGTGTGTGTATGTGTGTGTGTGTGTGTATGTGTATGTGTGTGTCCGTGTGTCTGTGAACACGATAACTCAAAAACCAAAATTCGGTAAAGCACCAAACTTGGTATTTAAGTTTAGTATCTTCCAGGGATGCGACACGAAGATTTTGAGAAAAATTCCCCCACCCTAAACTACCCTTCACATGGAACTTTTTTCGAAAATGTTGATTTTCTTAAAAATGGCTCTAACGATTTTGATTAAAATATCGTATATTAAAGATATTTAGCTGGCAAATAATATGCATATCTTGAATTTTCTGGGAATAGCTTTTAAAGACCTGTTCATTCTGGATGAGTTTTGCTTAATTTGGCATAACTAGTAAACCGTAAGAGATAGACAAAAACTTACTATACAAAAACTGTAGGTCTTGTTAAAATACACAAGTTATGTTATATACATTTTTCTCGTGGAGCTTACAGTTTTCGAGGTATTCATTGTTATTAGTTTCAGTTGTGAAGTGCTTACACTTTTCTCAGACGGGAGTGTGCGGTTTTCATTTGTTCTACTCCTGGCCAAGAAAAGAAGGGATTTGTAATGACAGTTGCATAACACAGCTTTTAAAACATTTGGCTATAGTTTTAGCCTAGTGTATTCCCTTATTTTTTCCTACGTATAAGGAACTAAGTAATAAGAACATTGTGCTAATGAGTACATAGATAAGCAAGGTGCAGAGAGAAGAATAATCTTATGTATGAAGTTTGTAGGGTCGTCTCCTTAGCGCGGTGGTAGCGCAGCTGCTTACCAAGCGGGAGACCTGGGTTCGATCCCCAGTACCGGCGTGGAGATTTTTCCCCCGTTGGGAGACCTGGACCGGGGTGCACTCAGCCTCGTAAGGTCCCTGGGGGGCCAATTGAGGAGCTACTTGATGGAGAAGTAGCGGCTTCAGGTCATGAGGACCGCATTAACCGGCTCGAGGCGCTGACCACGTCTTACCCATCCATGACGTCTGTAGTGGACCGAGATGGGGGCGCAGCGGCCGGGCGGTAGGCTAAGGTTCCCCGTGTGCCATGGAGTTATTATGAAGTTTGTAGAGCAGCTAGAGAAAGTCATGTGAGTGTAACACATCAGATTTTTTTTTATTTTTTCTGAGGCTAAAGCTGGCGAATAGGTGCACAAGAAAGTAATTGGAAATTCAACTCGTTGGTATTGTCCATGGCGATAATGGACGTGTGAACTAGAGCATTGTCTTGATGAAACAAAACTTTCTTTTTCGCTAAATGCGGCCGTTTTTGCTCGATTTCATCACTCAAACGCTGTAACAAGTTCGCATAATATTTGGTATGATTAATTTTCCTTTTTTGAGATAGTGAAAATTATCCCGCGTGAGTTCCAGAAAACTGACGCCATGATCTTGCCTGCAGATGGAACTGTTTTCGCCTTGTTAGAGCCGATTCTCTCCTTCCAATCGACTGTTTTTGTTCCTTCGTCTCAGGTGAGAAGTGATGGACCAAGGTTTAATCCATTGTTTTGAATCGACGCAAAAACTCAGTTTTTGCAGCAAAACCCTCGACAGAAAACATCCTCACGACGCTGTTTTTGTTCTATTGTGAGCAAACGCCGCACCCACTTTGCACAACTTTCTCATATCCAAATTTTCAGTCAGTATGCGATGTACAGAACTTGTCTGCTAGCTTGCGCACTTTCAGTCCACGGTCATCCAATACCATTTTGTAGATTTTCTTTACAATTTTTGGACTGGTAACCTATTTGGTCTACCACTGCGATGTTCGTCTTGGCAGCTCGTACGGCCGCCCTTAAACTCTGCCAACCAATATTTCACTGTTGTAAACGAAGGAGTAGACTCCCCCAAAGTAGAATCTAGCTCAGCTTTAATATTAGTTGGACTAAGACCTTTCAAATGAAAGTATTGTATCACATAACGATGACCAGTTTTATCCAAGTTTACCAATTTGCTGTGAGCATACACTAATAATGGCTGGCAAACAAATGCTAAACAATTTAAAATCCTCGAACTTCAAATTAAACTTTCTAAGGTTGGTACTTGTTACCATTGTTTGAAACAACAACCGCTATCTATACGCCAGGTTGGGTACTTCTGGGACAGCTATTGTACAAAAGTTACAAGTGTAGTTTTGTTTTACAAGAAGGAAAGTTTGCGTAACAGGCCATAAGGTCGAATGTAACAATCACACGAGCGAAATAAACACACTTTTAACTTGAGTGTCACACTCTATTTTTTAGACAGCACAGTATTTCTAGATTTATCAATAAATATAAGGTTCAACATCCCTTTTGTTCAAGGACGGACGTTTTCCTATCGCTTGGAGGCGTGTGCAGGAATAGAATTCGTCTATCGATATAGATTGGTAATGGATGTTGTAATGTCATTCCTTACTCTTTACCATAAATCTCATAAATTAACAATTCCTTCTGCCATTAAATGATAAACTGGAGTATGGTACAACCAAATGCCCAGCAAACACGTTTTATATGTTTGAAGTTGCCAATCGAAGTCTAGTGAGCAAGTTTAGACACGAGAACGGACTATGAAAGAAGGCGGTGATACTATTATTGATTTTATTTTCCTCAGGAACATAACCTCATTTATTTTATACTGATAAATAACAGAACAACATATACACTTCTTATTAATAATAGGAAACATTAAGTTCTTAACTGTGCAATTTGATGAAAGTGTGATAATTATTGTGCAATTGGAAATGTTGATTCGTGGTTCTATATAACGGATACAGTGATAGTAACAAAACTTAAGTTGATAACATTGTAGTGTTATAAGTATTTTATAAAACTACAATGTTATAAACAACGATTTTTACTTTGTCTATGCGAACTATGTACATATTATAGAGAAGGTATTGCACTCCACCCCGAAAAGTCGATACCGGGACTTCACCAGAAATATGTGTTTTAGGGTCCCCTGTATACAAAAAAAGCATTTTCATAAAAAGGTTCGTGAGTGTGTGTCCGTATGTCTGTGAACACGATAACTCAAAAACGAAAAGTCGGTAAAGTACCAAACTTGGTATTTAAGCTTACTATCTTCCAAAGATGCGATACGAAGATTTTCAAGAAAACCCCCATCCCCAACTACCCTTTACATGGAACTTTTTTCGAAAATGTTTATTTTCACAAAAATGACTCTAACGATTTTGATTAAAATATCGTATACTAAAGAGATTTACCTGACAAATAATGTGTATAGCTTGAATTTTCTCGGAATAGCCCCTGAAGACTACTTTATTCTGGATGCATTTTACCGAATTTTGTACAACTCCGAAACCGTAAGAGATGGACCAAAACTTACCGCACAAAAAATGAGGAGCACGATAAAACACACAATTAATGTCATATACGTTTTTTCGTAGAGTTGATCGTTTTTTAGATATTCCTTATTTTTGGTTTCAGCTTTGAAAAAGTTATACTTTTCTCATACAGGAATTTCTCAACTCGTGTCCATACAAACAAAGGAACTTCAGTTACCTAGCAACTAGCTTTTACTATCACTTTGACCTATGCTTTTCCAATATTTCGCCTCCACTTACAACGAAACAAGTAATAAGACTATTTCTGCTAATTTTTTCTCGATTAGCATGAAGTAAATAGAAGCATAAGCTTTTTAACAATAATTTGTTGCAGAGATGTAGAGAAAGTCATGTGAGTGGAAGAGATCAGATTTTTAGCTCGAGCGTTTTGTGTTAAAAAGCTTACTTTTAAGAGTATCTGTCTAAAAAATCGTTTTTAGGCTGACAAGCTTAAGGGTAAAACCTACTTGCATTTATTATCACTCTGATTTGAACGATGCAGTAGTCAGGTTTCCCTCAATAAACATGGCTGTTACCAAGTCGAGTTTCTCGGGAAATAAGATTTCCTGCCTCTGTTATTTAATGAAAGCCAAACCTTATAAATGTTCGTTCTTCAGAAAGTGAGCGATTAATTTCCGGCACTTTCGTTGGTGCAGCCGAAGAAAAGAATTTTTACTTGCCAACGACCATTTCCTGGCATTTTCGTTCCTTATAAAAATCTGATGTGTTCCATTCACATGACTTTCTCTACTTCTCTGCAACAAATTATTGTTAAAAAGCTTATTTTTCTATTTACTTCAAGCTAATCGAGAAAAAATTAGCAGGAATAATCTTATTACTTGCTTCCTTGTAAGTAGAAGAGAAATGTGTGAGTATCATAGGTTAAAGTGATAGTCAAAAGCTGATTGCTTTGTGACTGAAGTTCCCTTGTTTGTGTGGACAGAAGTTGACAAATGCCTGTGTGAGAAAAGTGTAAGGTTTTCAAAGCTTAAATCAAAAATAAGGAATTTCTCGAAAACGAGCATCTCCACGATAAACATGTATATAACATAAATTGTGTGTTTTATCGTGAACTACATTTTTTGTGTGGTAAGTTTTTTGTCAATCCCTTACAGTTTAGCAGTTATTCAAAATTCGGTAAAGTTCATCCAGAATAAAGTAGTCTTCAGAGGCTATTCCCTGAAAATTCCAGATAACCTACATGTTATTTTTCTGGTAAATATTCTTAATATACGATATTTTAATGAAAATCTTTAGAGCCATTTTTGAGAAAATCAAAATTTTCGAAAAAAGTTCCATATAAAGGGTAGTTAAGGGTGGGGGAGATTTTCTTGATAATCTACGTGTCGCATCCTTGGAAGATACCAAATTTAAATACCAATTTTGGTTTTTAACGGTCTTTTCGTTTTTACTTTCTCTACACGTGCTATGTACATAGTGTATAGAGAAGGTATTGTAATGCACCCAAAATTTTTGGAAAAAGATCCGTGTGTGTGCGTGTGTGTGTGTGTGTCTGTGTGCCTGTGGACAGCATAGCTCAAATACGAAAAGACCGTTAAATACCAAACTTGGTACTTAAATTTGGTATCTTCCAAGGATGCGACATGAAGATTTTCAAAAAATGTAGAGCACATTAAAACACACAATTTACGTTATATACATTTCTTCGAAGTGTTGATCGTTTTTTAGATATTCGTTGTTTTTGGTTTCAGGTTTAAAAAACTTGTACTTTTCTCATACAGGAATTTGTCAACTCGTGTCCATACAAGCAAAGGAAGTTCAGTCACATAGCAACCAGCTTTTGACTATCACTTTAACTATGGTACTCCCTTATTTCGCTTCTACTTACAAGGAAGCAAGTAATAAGACTATTTCTGCTAATGTTTTCTCAATTAGCAGGGAGGAAATAGAAGCCTAAGCTTTTTAATAATAATTTCTTGCAGATGTAGAGAAAGTCATGTGAATAGAACAAATCAGATTTTACATAAAAGTAAACAAGTATAATTTTAACAAAAATGATGGTCTACAAATTAGCTAAACATGGCTACCTATAATTGATAACCGCTTGCGTCATTCTGCTGAACCCTCATTGGCCAACGCGCGAGGAGGTCCCTCAAGGTAGCAGCTTCTCTCCAGCTCCCTGATAGCGACAGAGTACGTCATTGAAAGCTTGGAAACTAATCCAACACATACCTGACTCTGAAAATAAAATGTATATACTGAATTTGTTGACAATAGTCTATGAATTCCTCTTCATTTTGAATAACATTTATATAAACCGTAAAATGCACATTTATATTATATACATTTTTGTAGCATTATATACATTTGGTTTCATTAATAAACTATCTAAATTTTTCTCAATTGGGAAGTTATCATTCGTTTCATACCTCTTATATTTTACTCCTAGTCACGAAAAAGTTCCGGCATTCACATAGTGACTGGCTTTTAAAGTATATGGATATCACTTTAGCCTGTGCATTCCGTATTTCCCTTCTACTTACAAGTAAGCAGGTAATAAGACGAAATTTGCTGTTTATCTCGATTATCTAAAAGTAGGGGTTTTTAAGATTTTTTTATTATTATTGTTTCATTTACATAGCCCCCTTTAACAAGGTCATATCGAGAGTTTTTTTTTTTTTTTATTTCATTTGAACGTACTTTAACCTGGTTGGTCATATCGGACGATGAATGAAATTGGTGAAATGATGCTCAAATGATCTCGGGGTCCATGGAGCTTAAAGTTACTCGACATTCGTCTTCTTGGGATAAGGGAAAAATCCGAAAAAAACCCTTATCCGGGTAATCCACCCTAAGCGAGATTCGAATGTGAGGCAGACACGCTACCACCACACCACCGAGACGGGCTTCGAGAGCTTTGTATTAGAAGCAACTCGTTGTCTGTAGGTTCTTTACTTTGGGTTTAAATCATTTTGTTTTCCTCAAACACAAACATCCACTCTCACATACATACTTCCAGACTCTGTGCGGAATAATTCTGGTTAAAGAAAAATTCCCCGCCCCAGCCGGGAATCGAAACCGGGACCTCCGGGTGAAAAAACAGCTTGCGGACCACTCGACCATGGAGGCAGTCTAAGAATATTTTAAAGAGTTGAAACTTTTCGGGACGTCTGCCAGGCTGATATGAGAATGGAACATATCAGATTTTTTATTATAAACACACGCAGTCACTCCGACATTCACACTTCCAGACTCTGTAGGGCAGAGGGAATAATTCTGGATAATGAAAAGTTTCCCGCCCCAGCTGTGAATCGAACCCGGGACCTCTGAGTGAGAGATAGACTTGACACAGTAAAACCGGTCATCTGTTACTTATATAATAAACTTTTCTTTGTCAGTGAAAGGAAGACGCTCTTCTGTTTTCGGGAGGTATGTGTTGCGTGTGTGAAGCCTCTACCTCTTAGTTTAGGCCAATTTAATCCCCGGATGTTTATTTCCACCTTACTTCCTGGAAGATTCCGGATTTTTGCCCCAACTCCATCTAGCGGGATGAAAACTCAAACACAGGTAAGCTACGCTATAAACCCTTTTGGCTTCCTTACCTTAGGATATTACAAAGTTGTAACGTTTCTACTCGTTAAGTAACTCGTAAGTCAAGGGATTACTATCAAATGGGGATGGTTTATGTAATACATTACTCGGCTTTATTGCCTGCTTGTTTACAGATTTAAGCTCGGTCTGATAGCTGTTCTCAACAAAAACTTCGGTCATTTAACCTCGTAAAGTATTCAGAAATCCACTTCTGACACCAACTACCACGCCATAGCGTTTATTTCAACGTTCTCTGACGGTACCTAAAGGATTACAATGCACTGAAAACGTCTGCAACGAACTATTGATAGAAATACTCTATTGCGTGCTAAGAACTGTAAGTTATACTTATCAGGTTGAGAATGTATATTGGGAATACGAGATCTGATAACTAACTTACAATTCGTGGTTAGACAATTACTTCTTGAAATACTCGAAAAAAACTGTAAAAAAAAGCAATAATAAATCAAAATCGCTTTTCAATATTTGGTTGAACATTAAGTAAAAATCTGTTGTGTTCCATTCACATGAATTTCTCTACATCTCTGCAAAAATATTATTAAAAAGACATTGCTTCCATTTCCTTCATGCTGATCGAGAAAAAAATTATCATTTATAGTGTTATTACTTGCTTCCTTGAAAGTAGAAACGAAATAAGGGAGTACCATAGGTTAAAGTGATGACAAAAGCTGGTTGCTGTGTGACTGAAGTTCCTTTGTTTGTATGGACAGGAGTTGATAAATTCCTGTATGAGAAAAGTATAACTTTTTCATAGCTGGAATCAAAAACAAGGAATATCTCAAAAACAATCAACTCCAGGAAAAAATGTATATAACTTAGATTGTATGTTTTAAAGTGCTCTACATTTGTTGTGTGGTTAGTTTTTGTCCATCTCTTACGGCTTAGCAGTTATTCATCCAAAATAAAGTAGTCTTCAGAGGTTATTCCCAGAAAATTCAAAATATATATTGTATTTGTCAGGTAAATATCTTTAATATACGATGTTTTAATCACAATCGTTAGAACCATTTTTTAGAAAATCAAAATTTGGGAAAAAAGTTCCATGCAAAGGGTAGTTTGGGGGTGGGGGGATTTTTCTCAAAATCTATGTGTCGCATCCCTGGAAGATACTAAACTTAAATACCAAGTTTGGTATTTTACCGACTTTTCGTTTTTGAGTTATCGTGTTCAAAGACACACGGACACAAACACGGACCTTTTTCTGAAAATACTTTTTTGGATACAGGGGACCCTAAAACAAATATTTCCGGTGAAATCTCGGTATCGAATATTTTGGTGGATATATACACTTGTAGAGAAAGTAGAAATGAATTCTCAATGTGAACAAATGAAACACTACACCTAAATTATATGGACAAAGCCTTCTTATACACTCTTTTGTAAATGATTCTTTACATATACTTTTCTCAGGCAGAAAGTGTCCGTATTTAAGTTTGGTATCTTCCAAGGATGCGACACGAAGATTTTCAAGAAAATCCACCCACCCCCAACTACCCTTCACATGGAATTTTTTTTCGAAATGTTTGATTTTCTCAAAAATGGCTGTAACAATTTTGATTAAAATATCGTATATTAAATATATTTACCTGACAAATAATATACATATCTTGAACTTTCTGGGAATAGTCTCTAAAGACTGCTTTATTCTGGATGAATTT
This sequence comes from Hymenopus coronatus, assembly GCA_030762935.1. Lineage (NCBI taxonomy): Eukaryota > Metazoa > Arthropoda > Insecta > Mantodea > Hymenopodidae > Hymenopus > Hymenopus coronatus. The sequence continues at coordinate 147,814,740 of CM060890.1, forward strand.
TACGAAATTTTGCATAACTGCTAAACCGTAAGAAATGGACAAAAACTTACCACACAATAAATGAAGAGCACATTAAAACACATCATTTATGTTATATACATTTTTTTCGAGGAGTTGATCGTTTTTGAGATATCCCTTGTTTTTGGTTTCAGCTTTGAAAAACTTGTACTCTTCTCATACAGGAATTTGTCAACTCGTGTCCATACATACAAAGAAACTTCAGTCCCCTATTAACCAGCTTTTGACTTCATTTTAACGTATGAGACTCCCATATTTCGCTTCTACTTACATGGAAGCAAGTAATAAGACTATTTCTTCTAATTTGTTCTCGATTAGCATGAAGTAAATAGAAGAATAAGCTTATTAACAATAATTTGTTACACAGAAGTAGAGAAAGTCAAGTGAATGGAACACATCAGATTTTTTTTAAATATTTGATGTGTAAGTTAATTATTCTGTACTCATATTTGGTAACGTAAGCTAAATTTACAATTCATTCATTAACTACCACGGCAACAAGCATTGTAAGAGTTTGAGAGGTCATAAATACTTACAGTACAATTAGGAAATGACGTAACATGTGCTACTTCAAGTAAAGACTCTATTGCAAAATTCATTAACAAAAGAGTGTATAAGAAGGCTTTGTCCATATAATTTAAATGTATTCTTTCATTTGTTCATATAGAGAATTAATTGTTTCTTAATGTTCAATCAAATATTGAAAAGCAATTTTGATTTATTGTTGTTTATTTTTTCAAGTATTTCAAATAGTAATTGGCTAAGCATGAACTGTAAGTTATTTGTGAGATCTTTGTATGGAATATACGATTAAAGCATTTGACTGTCGCTTTAGCATACCGCATTCCTTTAGCTTTCATCTACTTATAAGGAAGTATGTAATAAGAACATTCTGTTAATGTTTATCTCGATTAGCATTGTCTAGAAATTAGTATAATGTTTTGTAACAAGTCAGTTTGTAGAAAGTCATCAAATTCTTTTTTAAGCAGCCCTTTCAAATTCGTACAGTATTACATTAATTCCACCAGACGAAGCTTTTAATACATTCTATTCGATATCTTGTTGCTCTTAGTTCGGTCCATTTATTTAGATTTATTGCCCTTGGTTGGCAAAGAGTAACATTCTGAGCATGTTTTATAGCGTTTGTCTCCCCTTTTTGTCTCTTTTTACAAAGGGGTTGGAGCCCTTAGAGTTAAGCTATAGAGAGGCGCCGTTTTGCGGAGGAATTCCATATCGATTACTTGATTGGGGTGCGGTGCACATTTTAAGCCATTTTTATCCTCTACGTAATTTCTTGCTCCACTCCCCCCACCTCCACTCCACGTGACTTGCTTCTTCACCAGCTCCCCACTTTTGTTTTTTCATTGATAACTTTACGAGGGTCTTAATATTGCGTTAGAGAACGAAGCTATTTTACAGCGAAAGTGTTCCACCGACGTCCAGAGTAAAAGTTTTCTGACTCGACAATCAATAGAGCCACGAAACTGCTTTATCACGTGGTTTTATCTTCATGGTAGTTATACAGAAAAATCCTATGTGTTAAATCCACATGACTTTTTCTCTCTTCCTAAGGATTACACAGAAAAATCGTATGTGTTAAATTCACATGGCTTTCTCTCTCTCTTCTGAGAGATTATATCGTATGCTAAAGTATATTACTTTCTCTACACATCACACTCTCTTTATAGATATTGTACAGAAAAATCGTATGTGTCAAATACACACGGCTTTCTCTCTCTCTTCGTAGAGATTATACAGAGAAATTTTATGTGTTAAACTCACATGACTTTCTCAACCTTTATCGTTTATTAGTTAGTGTACAAATCCTTATTTACGAATTTATTACTTCATTTTAATGATATCCTTTGCAATACCACAGAAAAATTACACGTTTCGTTATGAACAAAAAGGGAATAACAAAGGTCAAATGTTTTAACAATTGGACCGGTAGCGTAGTCAGAAAAATACAAAGTTGAGATTTGTTGAGTGACTCATTTTTAAATAATTAGTATAACAAAAATTATATGTGTAACATTCACATGGCTTTCTCTATCTGTTCTGGGAGCAAATTATTATTTAAAAACTTAACCTTTCATCTACTTAGTACTAATCGAGATAAACATTAGCAGGAATTGTCTTATTACTTGCTTCCTTGTTAGTAGAAGCGGAATAAGGGAATACACTAGGGTAAAGCGATAGTCGGCCGCGCCGTGGCCGAGTGGTTAGACCACTCACCTCTCACCTAGACGGCCCGGGTTCGATCCCAAGATTTATGGTGGACAAAGCAGCGCTGGGGCAGGTTTTTTTCCGGGTTCTCCGGTTTCCCCCGCCATCACCAGTGTCACCGTCTGCGGTGCCATAAGTAGTCAAAGCGGGCGTTAAACACTACCAAAAAAAAAAGCAAGCGATAGTCAAATGTTTTAAACTGTGGTTGCTATGTGTTTGGAAGTCTGCCTTTGCAAGGCAGGAACAAAACAGAAGAAAGAGGAATAACAAATGTCCGCTTGAGAAAAGATTTAAGCATTTAAAAATTCAAACCAAAACAAGGAATATCTCGGAAACGTTAATTCTACAAAAAAAAAAAATAAAAAAAGAGAAAAATATATTTTTATATATATATATAAAATACGTGTGTTTTAACGAGATCTCCAGTTTTAGTAGTAAGTTTTTGTTTGACAGCGCCGTGGCGGAGTGGTTAGACCGCTCACCTCCCACCAAGGCGGCCAAGCGCCCGCATTTGAGGTTTGTGGTGGACGAAGCGGGTCTGGGTGTGGTTTTTCCGGGTTCTCCGGTTTCCCCCACCACTCATTCCACCAATTGTTGCATACCATATTTTCTAACATCCATTACGCCTGCATTTCATATCATCCACTTCCTCACATTCATGCCTGACTGCGGGCCAGGTTCTCCATTCTGTGATTTCGTGCCGTTGGCTGCCCGATTTCGAAAAAAAAAAAGCTTTTATCTATCTCTTGTCCTTTACCAGTTATCCAAAAGTCATTTAGAATGAAGAGGATTTCAGTGGCTCTTCCCAAAATTCAGGATATTTCGATAAATGTACCATTTAAAGGGTAGTTTATAGGGAGGGTTCCTCAAAATGTTCGTGTCGCATCCTTTTAGGATACTAAACTTAAATATTAAGTTTGGTATTTTACCGACTTTTGGTTTTTTGAGTATTTGTGTTCACAGACATACGGTGAAATCACGGTATTGAATTTTTGGGTGCAATACAATATCTTCTCTATACACTATGTACAAAGTACGTGTAGAGAAAGTAAAAACATCTGAATCTGTGCCCCTAATAATGAACATTATCAACCTTTTGGTTGGAACCTCCTTTTGGTTATACAGAAGTGTGTTTCTACATACAAGTTTCTTAGCACAGTGGCAAAAGAATGAAGCCAAAAGATGGGGAAGGTAACGGTTGGCGAGAGAAGCAGAAGAGGCGGGCAAATTTCCGGGGGGGGGGGGCTCCCTAGAACCTCCTGAACAACTCCTCGGACTTGCAGTGGGCTTTCAGATTGCACTGCTCTTCGTGCTGCACGAGTAAACAAAAGAAATAAACAACTGAATACACTGCCAACTCCATTTCATATTTCTCTACATGGCTATCTGTGAATTTACCATCTCTGTAACAAAGTATTGTTAAAAAGCTTATGCTTGCATCTACTTCAAGATAAATATTAGCAGAAATGGTCTTATTACTTATCTCCTTGTTAGTAAAAGCAAAATAAGGGAATACATTAGGATAAAGTGATAGTCAAATGTTTTAAAAGCTGCTTGCCATGCGATTGAAACCCGTTTCTTTGCATGCGCAGGTGTTTACACATTTTAGTAAGAGATGGATATCTTAGAAATTGTGAAGTCCACGGTATATGACATTAATTGTGTTTTTAAACGAAACCTACATTTTTGTGTAGTACGTTTTTGTCAATTTCTTACGGTTTATCAGTTATATAAAGCTGTGAAAAATTCTTCCAGAATAAAGAGGCCTCTAAACTATTCCAAGAAAATTTAAGATATACATTCTATTTGCCATGTGAATGTCTTCGTATTTTAAACAAAATCGTTAGAGCCATTTTTGAGAAAATCAAGTATACGGACTTTTTTTTCCCCCCATGTAAAGGGCAGTTTGGAATGGAGGGATTTTCTTGAAACTCTTTGTGTCGCATCCTTGGAAGAAACCAAAGTTAAGTATTAAGTTTGGTATTTAACGGTCTTTTCGTTTTTGAGCTATGCTGTCCACAGATACACACACGGACGTTTTTCCAAAAATGCTTCTTTGGATTCAGGGGGACACTAAACATGTATTTGCAGTGAAATATCGGTATCGAATTTTTGGGTGGAGAGCAATATTTTCTCTATACACTATGTACATAGTGCGTATAGAGAAAGTAAAAATTGCCACTGAAAAAAAGTCACGCCCTATTCACAATGATAGTAATATAAAAACATATTGATATCTTACGTGTTTTCTAAAAATTATCACTTCACAAAACAATAACAACAAAATTACAAGCATTGTTCCATACTTTTTACTCACCCCGTATATTAGATATGTAAGGCCGCTTATTTGTGCTCAGAGGTCTCTTTATCAGGTTTGAGGTTGTAAATCTACGACCCTGACCAACGGCTTTACAGCCCTTCCGAAGCAAGCTATGCTAAGATTTTTACAGCCGAAAACTGGGTTTGAGCCCGCGACCTTGAATGTATGTTAACCACTACACCACGGAGAGCGACAACTGGTAGAGAAAGTCATATGAATGGAACATATAGATGTTTCATTAAATATTCGTTTCTTAGGTATACTTTTGAGCCACACATAGTGTAAATATAAGCAAGATGAAGAGAAATTGGGAATGGTAAAGGTTTCAGTTTCCGAATTTGGAGCAATATGACTGAGATTAAATGTTTGAGCAGCGTGTAAGAGTTAACCTCAGCAATCACGAGTTTGAATCCCAGGAGAGAGCAATTACAGTGTGCCACAAAGCCCTAGAGAGCTTCATTTCAAAATGAGCAGACAGAAATTCTCTGGAGTAAAACGCAGGAAGTTAGTTACTCGGCCACTACAGCGCCATCTGCCAGGAAACGGAAACCCTTAGCTTTACTTCATTAATTAGAAATTAACTCGCGCATTAAAATACCCACCTCTGCATATAATTCCTCATTACACCGTTAAATATCTGGAACAAACACGAGGGCCATCTGTAAAGTGCAATACCATTTGGCATAACTAAACAATAACGAAAGTTATCAACACAAAACTTTATTTACAAAGTTACACTACCTTAACCTATTTCTCAACGTCATCGTCATTGCTATCAAGGTATTTATTGTCACGTGGTACAGAGTGATTTGCCCCCGCCCGAGTACACTCGGGCGACTAGTTCCTGCTCCTGGCTCCTGTTATACTCTTCCATTGCTAAACATCTGACCCAAGATGTCACTGTCACTTTGAGGTCTTCATGACTGGGAAATCTTTTCCACCCAAAGTGAAACACAGGTATTTATTGTCACGTGGTACAGATGTAATACTCTTCCATTGCTAAACATCTGACCCAAGATGTCACTGTCACTTTGAGGTCTTCATGACTGGGAAATCTTTTCCACCCAAAGTGAAACACAGGTATTTATTGTCACGTGGTACAGATGTAATACTCTTCCATTGCTAAACATCTGACCCAAGGGGTCACTGTCACTTTGAGGTCTTCATGGCTGGGAAATCTTTTCCATCCAAAGTGAAACACAGGTATTTATTGTCACGTGGTACAGATGTAATACTCTTCCATTGCTAAACATCTGAGCCAAGATGTCACTGTCACTTTGAGATCTTCATGACTCGGAAATCTTTTCCACACAAAGTGAAACACAGGTTTTTACTGTCACGTGGTACAGATGTTATACTCTTCCATTGCTAAAGATCTGAGCCAAGATGTCACTGTCACTTTGAGGTCTTCATGGCTGGCAAATCTTTTCCATCCAAAGTGAAACACAGGTATTTATTGTCACGTGGTACAGATGTAATACTCTTCCATTGCTAAAGATCTGAGCCAAGATGTCACTGTCACTTTGAGATCTTCATGACTGGGAAATCTTTTGCACCCAAAGTGAAACACAGGTATTTATTGTCACGTGGTACAGATGTAATACTCTTCCATTGCTAAAGATCTGGGCCAAGATGTCACTGTCACTTTGAGGTCTTCATTGCTGGGAAATCTTTTCCACATAAAGTGAAACACAGGTTTTTACTGTAACGTGGTACAGATGTTATACTCTTCCATTGCTAAAGATCTCAGCCAAGATGTCACTGTCACTTTGAGGTCTTCATGACTGGGAAACCTTTTCCACCCAAAGTGAAACACAGGTTTTTACTGTCACGTGGTACAGATGTTATACTCTTCCATTGCTAAAGATCTCAGCCAAGATGTCACTGTCACTTTGAGGTCTTCATGACTGGGAAACCTTTTCCACCCAAAGTGAAACACAGGTATTTATTGTCACGTGGTACAGATGTTATACTCTTCCATTGCTAAAGATATGAGCCAAGATGTCACTGTCACTTTGAGGTCTTCATGACTGGGAAATCTTTTCCACCCAAAGTGAAATACAGGTTTTTACTGTCACGTGGTACAGATGTTATACTCTTCCATTGCTAAAGATCTCAGCCAAGATGTCACTGTCACTTTGAGGTCTTCATGACTGGGAAACCTTTTCCACCCAAAGTGAAACACAGGTATTTATTGTCACGTGGTACAGATGTAATACTCTTCCATTGCTAAAGATCTGAGCCAAGATGTCACTGTCACTTTGAGGTCTTTATGACTGGGAAACCTTTTCCACCCAAAGTGAAACACAGGTATTTATTGTCACGTGGTACAGATGTTATACTCTTCCATTGCTAAAGATATGAGCCAAGATGTCACTGTCACTTTGAGGTCTTCATGACTGGGAAATCTTTTCCACCCAAAGTGAAACACAGGTTTTTACTGTCACGTGGTACAGGTGTTATACTCTTCCATTGCTAAAGATCTCAGCCAAGATGTCACTGTCACTTTGAGGTCTTCATGACTGGGAAACCTTTTTCATCCCAAAGTGAAACACAGGTTTTTACTTTTTCTACACGTTTTCTACTTAGTATATAGAGAAGGTATTTGCATTCCTCGATACCGAGATTTCACCTGAAATTCATGTTTTAGGGTCCTCTGTATAAAAAACGTTTTTAGAAAAAGGTCCGTGTGTCCGTGAACACGATAACTTAAAAAGAAAAAGTCGGTAAATTTTGAAATTTGATATTTAAGTTTAGTATCTTCCAGAGATGGACACGAAGATTTTGGGAAAAATCCCCCCCTCCCCAAACTAAACTTTACATATAAAAATTTAAAAATTTTGATTTTCTCAGAAATGGCTGTAACGATTTTGATTAAAATATCAAATATTTATATGGCAAATAAAATGTATATGTTGAATTTTCTGGGAACAGCCTCTGAGGACCTTTTTTTTCCTGAATGAATCTTACTGAATCTTGCGTAACTGGTAAAGCGTGAGACATAGACAAAATCTTGTTACTCATTAACGGTTTTTTTTGTTTTGTTTTTTTTCGTGGAATTGACCATATCTGAGGTATTCCTTGTTATTTGTTTCAGATTCAAAATACTTAAACTTTTCTCATACGGGAAGCTGTGAAATCTTAGCCCTGCATAAAAACGAATTTCAACCACATGACAACCAGCTTTTAAAACATCTGACTATCGTTTTAGTCTTGTGTATTCCCTTCTGCTTACAAGGAAACAAGTAATAGTACAATTTCTGATAATTTCCATAAAGTAGACAGAAGAATAAGCTTTAAACAATAATTTTTACAGCGATGTGGAGAAAGTCGTATGAATGGAACATCAGATTTTTTTAATTCTTTTATCAACATTTGTTTTCAACTGCTCCATAACGATTGACGAACTTCCACTGCGGTCTTTATCTTACACACTGTTATGTTCTTCCTTGATTACTCGTAAATTATGTGTCATTTCCTCACTGAAGACTCGTTCATTGCATTATCAGTATACACTTGCGTTGTTTGTCTATACAATTCGATTGGTGAACTCTTTGCGCATTATAAAAAACGAATAAATTCTTTGGTGGTAGAAAAATATGAAATGGTATTGAAATACTGGTACCACGTGACAATAAATACCTTGATAGCAATGACGATTACGTTGAGAAATAGAGTAAGGCGGTGTAACTTTGTAAATAAAGTTTTGTGTTGATAACTTTCAATATCATTTGGTTATTTCAAATGGTGTGTCACTTTTTGGATGCCCACGTATTATTTGTATGTACGAGTGAATAAATGTATTTATTCAAATACCTGTATGTATACATTGATCTTCATCAATCACACGGCTCCACAGATGTACGTGCTTTTGTAATACACAAAGTAGAAAGCAATTTAAAACAAATAAATACATTTAAAAAGTGTGAGACTTTCTCTACTACTCTGTAACAAAGTATTGTTAATACGCTTATTCTTCTATCTACCTCTTGATAATCAATATAAACATTAGCAGAAATGGTCATATTACTTAGTTCCTTGTAAGAAGAAGGGAAATACACTCGACTAAACCGACAGTCAAATGTTCTAAAAATATGGTTGCTATGGTATAAAAATCCATTTCGTTGCTTGGCCAGGAGTTGACAGTCCCCGCATATGGAATGTATAAGTATTTTAAAACCAGTAAACAGGAATATCTCGGAAATGCTAAACTCCACGAAAAAATAATGAATATGAGGAAGAAGAAAAATATTGTACATGCCATAAATGCTCTACATTTTTGTGCAGTAATTTTTTCTTTGTCTTTTGAGGCTTACCAGTTATACAAGTGGACAGGACTTCAAAGGTTATTCCCAGAAAATTTGAGATATGTGTAAATTTTATTTGTCATATACACTATATTTAAAAAGTCCTAAAATGTGTAAATAACACAGAAACAAGTTACTTTAAGGGAAGTCGAGATGTCCTATCTTGCCAACGTTAAAATTTGACTCATTACTCAGCAACTGTTTAGCACACTGAGCTACATTTTTCAGGATATATTCAGCAATAACTTTACTGATGATTGATGCAAAATAGAATATTTCTGTTCATTAGAAGGTAAGGTTATGATTTTTTTAAATAAAACTTTTAACACTTCATTGAAAAATGTTGATGTTTAAATTAAAGAAAACGGCTAATCTATAAAAATAGCAACTTTTTTGTTAAAACAAGTCCTATTGTAGTACACATGTGTGGTAAAACTTTCAGTCCTTGGTGCCAATTAGATTCTGAGATAATACTGCATTTGTGTACAACATGTTACTTCTTCAGAAATTGCTTTCAAACATAACATTAAGAAAAGTGTAACCTAACTTTCCAAACACAAATTTGCAGTACTTTAAAACTTCACATGAAGAAAATATGAGTGGGATGTCACTGCTGCCAATAGCTAAAGTAAAACTTTCTAATCAAAATAAGAATAAGGTATCTTCCCTAGCACTAATATTTACAAACATATTGATGTTTTACCAAGCGAATGTACCAAAATGTTCTAATAAATTACTACACAGTATTGTTTCCAACAATATTTTTAAACTGTTTACAGTTAGCGTACCTATATGAAAATTGTAGCAAAATAAGTGGGATATTCGAAATGTTCTTGTGCAGTTAAATAATGAAAATGGAAAAAGAATTATGAAAATCCCATTTCGACTCCCTTTAAGGCAATTTACACATTTCCCTTCCACAGTGACCCACTTCTGCCACCACGTCTAAATAGCTGGAAGCTGTCGGAATGCCTTATCCTATAATTTATACCAGTTTTTAAAACATTTGACTGTCACTTTAACCTATAGTACTCCCTTCTACTTACAAGGAAGCAAGTAATAAGACTATTTCTGCTAATGTTTCTAGATTACCATGAAGTAAACAGAAGCATAATTTTTAGAGAGATGTAGAGAAAGTCATGTGAATGGAACACATCCGATTTTTACTTTCTCTACACGTTCTATGTACATAGTGTTTAGAGAAGGTATTGTAATGGACCCAAAAATTCAATACCGAGATTTCACCGGAAATATATGTTTTGAGAACCTCCGAATCAAAAAAAAAAAAAGCATTTTTAGAAACATTTCCTTGTGTGTGTCTGTGTGGGTGTGTGTATCCGTAGGGAGCATAGCTAAAAACCGAAGAGTCCGTTAAAAACCAAACTAGGTATTTAGCTTTGGTATCTTCCAAGGATGCGACACGAAGATTTTCAAGAAAATCCCCTACCCCAAACTACGCTTTACATGGAACTTTTTTCGAAAATTTTGATTTTATCAAAAATGCCTCTAACAATTTCAATTAAAACATCGTATATTAAAGATATTTACATGACAAATAAAATGTATAGCCTGTGAAGACTACATTATTCTGGATGTATTTTACAGAATTTTGCATAACAGCTAAACCATAAGAGATGGACAAGAACTTAACACATAAATAGCGTAGAGCACGTTAAAACACACAATTTATGTTATAAGCATCTTTTTCGTGGAGTTGATCGTTTTTTAGATATTCCTTTTTTTTTGGGTTCAGCTTTAAAGAACGTATAGTTTTCTCAGACAGGAATTCAACTCCTGCCCATACAAACAAAGGAACTTCAGTCACATAGCAACCAACTTTTGACTATCACTTTAACCTATGGTACTCCCTTATTTCGCCTTTAGTTACAAGGAATCAAGTAATAAGACTATTTCTGTTAATTTTTTTCTCGATTGGAATGAAGTAAATAGAAGCATAAGCTTTCTAACAATTTTTTGTTGCAGAGAAAGTCATGTGAATAGATCGCATCCGATTTCATTTAACTGGAACGGAGAGAATTGTTACTAAAGATAACAACTTTATATTCGGCTAAAACGAAGTAAACCTTGAAACAGAAATAAAATGGGCAACACAAAATTCCCAGGCAAGTTGTAAAAGTGTCCCATACCTGCACGTACACACATAAATAATGGCCAGTGTGTAGCATGCGTTGAGGGGAAAAGGAAGATTACATATACAGGAGTTTCTGTAAACCGGAAGTGCAGCTCGGAATGGAAATGAGCCTCGCCATCACAATTTCTAGATGTGCAATTAAACACAATTTCATATGTTACATTCACATGGCTCTCTCAACATCTCTGAAACAAGTTATTGTTAAAAAGGTTATTCTTCTATCTGCTTAACATAATCTAGATAAACATTATTACTTGCTTCCTTGTAAGTACAAGGGAATACACTTGACAGTCAAATGTGGTTTGCCATGTGACTGAAATCCGTTTATTTGCAGGACCAGCAGTTGACAAATTCCCGCATGTGAAAAGAATTAAGTATTGTTTTAAAACCGAAACTAATTACAGGGATTATCTCAAAAACGGGCAAGTCTACAAAAAAACAAATGTGGGTGTTTTAACAAGATCTACGAGAACTACATTTTTGTCTGTCCCTTACGGCTAAGCAAAATTCACCCCGAAAAATGTTCAAAGGCTATTCTCAGAAAATTTAAGATATACGTTTTATTTGTGATGTTAGTAGCTTTAATATAGGATATTTTCATCAAAATCGTAGAGCCATTTTTGAGAAAATCAAAATGTTCAAAAAATAACTCATGTAAAGGGCAGTTGGGGGTGGGGAGATATCTTCGTTTGCATTCGTGGAAGATTAAACTTAAATACACAGTTTGGTATTTTACCGCCTTTTCGTTTTTGAGTTATCGTGTTCACGGACACACACACATGTGAACCTTTTCTAAAAATGTTTTTTTTGGGGGGGGCGGATACAGGAGACCCATTTTAAAATACTTAACATTTTCTTATACTGAAATTCTTTTTGTTTTACGGCAATGTTAGAACCCCTGCTCAGTCGCATAACAATTAGCTTTTAAAACATATTCCTATCTGCTTAAGATAATCGAGATAAACATTAGCAGAAATATTCTTATTACTTGCTTCCTTGTAAGTAGAAGCGAAATAAGGGAGTACCATAGGTTAAAGTGATAGACAAAAGCTGGTTGCTATGTGACTCAAATTCCTTTGTTTATATGGGCAGGAGTTGACAAATTCCTGCATGAGAAAAGTATAATTTTTTCAAAGCTGAAACCAAAAACAAGGAATATCTCAGAAGCGATCAACTCCACGAAAAAAATCATATAGCATAAATTGTGCGTTTTAACGTGCTCTACTATTTTTGTGGAGTAAGTTTTTCTCCATCTGTTATGGTTTAGCAGTTATGCAAAAGTCCGTAAAATTCATCCAGAATAAAGTAGTCTTGAAAAGCTATTCAAGAAAATTCAGGATATACATTTTATTTGTCAGTTAAATGTCTTTAATATACGAAATTTTAATCAAAATGTTAGAGGCAATCAAATTTTTTGAAAAAAGTTCCATATAAAGGGTAGTTAGGGGTGAGGGATTTTCTTGAAAATCTTGGTGTCGCATCATTGCAAGGTATCAAACTTAAGTATCAAGTTTGGTATTTAATGGTCTTTTCGTGTTAGAGCTATGCTGCCCACAGCCTAACACAGACATTTTTCTTAATGTGCTTTTTTTAGATTCAGGGGGTCTTAAAACATGTATTTCTGGTGAAATCTTGGTATAGAATTTGTGGGTGCATTACACTACGTACACAATACGTGTAAGAATGAACATCAGGTGCGATAAGATGTTTCGATATATCGCTTCAGTGAGATGACCTCGATTGGTCGAAATTGCCTAATATCGGTCATTGTACTGGTGCTCTAATAGTTGAGCTGAGTTATTACAGTAAAAATGCTGGTGTTAAGAGCATTCTGACTCTTAAGTCAGATTAACTGCGCATGTTGTAAGACGCGAATCATTTCACGCTCGAAATTGCCTAATGTCGGTCATTTTACTGGTGCTCTAATAGTTGAGCTGAGTTATTACAGTAAAAATGCTGGTGTTAAGAGCAATCTGACTCTTAAGTCAGATTAACTGCGCATGTTGTAAGACGCGAATCATTTCACGCTCGAAATTGCCTAATATCGGTCATTGTACTGGTGCTCTAATAGTTGAGCTGAGTTATTACAGTAAAAATGCTGGTGTTAAGAGCAATCTGACTCTTAAGTCAGATTAACTGCGCATGTTGTAAGACGCGAATCATTTCACGCTCGAAATTGCCTAATATCGGTCATTGTACTGGTGCTCTAATAGTTGAGCTGAGTTATTACAGTAAAAATGCTGGTGTTAAGAGCAATCTGACTCTTAAGTCAGATTAACTGTGCATGTTGTAAGACGCGAATCATTTCACGCTCGAAAGTAAGTCATTTCCATCGTTACTGTAACTTTATAGTGCTTCTCTTGTTTTACATTTTAATAGACGAACTTTTTTGTTAGAGCACCCCCCCCCCCTATATGTACCCTGATTACTGCTGAGAGTGAGGGTAGCTTTATGCTTTACTGACTTTTAGCTAGGTCAGCCTTTCTGTCATTTCGCTTCTATGTAGCAACGGAAGGGTAAAAATCTGACTTGCAGGGGAGCAAGAGCAAGGAATATGATGAATCGGCTGCTGTAATAGAGTTACAGGCAGTTCCCAAAAACGACTTCACCAGGTTGTGTAATATCCTAACATTACCTCACTTGATACGTATACAAGAATCTGACATGTTCCATTCTACCTGTTCTACAGTTCTTACGAGGGCCGTTTTTTTTTTTGTTTTTTTTTTCAAGCTCCGATAGGCTGTAAATAAAAGACAAGTTCATAGAAAACAATTATTTTATTACCAATAGTTTTGTACACTTATGGTCACTTTTCTACATAATCACCGAAAGATTGACACATTTGTCGTACTTGTGCACAAGCTTTGAAATACCCGCTTCAAAAAATGCTACAGCCAATCATTTCAAACGAGCATTGACGTTGTTTTAAAGATCTTCGTTGGTTTGAAAGTGCTGCCCTCCTAGCCACGTCTTCAGTTCTTCAGGGAAAATGTGATAGTCGCTTGGTGCCAGGTCAGGACTGTACGGCGGACGATCGAAAATGTCCCATTGAAATTGTTCAAGGAGCCGATGGGTTGTGCCAGCAGTGTGTGGACGAGCGTTGTCATGGATCAACACAATTCCTGAAGTCAACATTCCTCTTCGTTTGTTTTGAATGGCTCTCCGCAAACGTCGTAAAGCACGAAGATCTTCAAAACAACGTAAATGCTCATTTGAAATCATCGACAGCAACATTTTTTTGAAGCGGGTATTGCAAAGCTTGTGCTCTGGTACGATAAATGTCTCAATATTTTCGGTGCTTATGTTGAAAAGTAACCATAAGAGTACAAAACTTTTATTAATAAAATAATTGTTTTCTATGAACTTGTCTTTTATTTGTGGCCTATCGGACGTTGAAAAAAAAAACGGCCCTCGTATAATCTCTGGAGTGCAGAAGAGTATTATAGCACGAAGTTTGGGATTCACGGAGAGGCTCACAGGAATCTAGGACCCGGTAAACCCTGGTCAGAATCCTGGTCAACAGTTATTGCATCCTGGACCCCACTTAAAATTCAACGGCGACCGCCAACGGAAATATCTGTAATCTTGTCCAGTTGAATAAGGTCCTAGTCCCTGCGCTTTGCCGTGTAAGCCCCGTTTAATTAAACAAGCGAGCGAGTGTTTAGCATGCACATGTGATTTAGTTTTAAAAACAGCCGCAGCAGCAGCAGTGGCAGCACCTCCGTGTGAAATGTGATACAGTAATTGCTTGGCGCCGCAGTGTCATTTGTCAAAATTTGTGTTGCAAATTCGATTTAAACAAAGAATGTATTTCCGCCCTCTCCTCATGCATTTTTATTTTATTACACTCTGCTGTTGGTACTACTGGTTTAATGAATATTTCACGACTGCGTCTACACCTTCTTGAATGTAGTTGTTAGAGGCAGAAGCCACCCAAGAAGACCGGCCAGTTGTCCATATAAACCATAACGTAGGCAGTCGACTAAATCAAAACCCACGTGTTCACATTAGCGTCGTGTTTTCAAGTATAGGGCGTTCAAGAAGTTACCTGATGTTTATATCCCTTTAACACCAACCCTGTATTTAACTCTTTTGTTCTGCTACGAACTTACTTTCTCTACACGTACTATATACATACTGTATAGAGAAAGTATTATATTGCACCCAAAAATTTATATTTCTTTTTGTTTTTATTCCTAACAGGTCAAGAGAACCGAATTTCAATTGTTTCACTTAGTTACCGTGTTTTTATTTGCACCCCCCCCAAATTGAGGGGTGAAAAGAGAGAGGAAGGTCCAGTAGAAAAGGCGGAATCAAGGAAGGGTTATTTGTATTACTGTTTTTGTTTATTTTTATTTCATTTCATTTTATTCATTATTTGACCTTTCTTTGTTGTTCCTATTTCACGTTTTGGGAAACTTTGTTCTGTTCTTTGGTTGTGTTTTTGATTTTGTAGAATGAGTCTTCCAGGTTTCACCGGAAATACATCTTTTGTAGTGTTTAACGCCCGCTTTAACTACTTGTGGCACCGCAGGTGATGACACTGGTCATGAGATGAAGATGGAAATGAAATGGCCTGTTATTTATGGACGCTCTTTAACTGCTTTGGTTCTCAGCGTCCCATTCTATATTGGGCGTGAAAGATCGCTTAAGTTTGCTCAGAGGCCTCTCTTATCAGGCCTGAGGTTCTTTTACGTGCCGTAAATCTACGACACGGGACCCACAGCTTTACTTCCCTTCCGAAGGAAGCCATGCTAAGGATTTTTACGCCCGAAAAAATCCATCGTCCTCCGCCGGGTTTGAACCCGCGACCTTGGGTATATGAAGTTAGCATGGTAACCATTACACCACGGAGGGCGACTATGAAGATGGAGCACTGGTGGAATGCGATAGCGGGGAAAACCGGGGAAAAGTCGCCCCTGCGCTGCTTTGTTTACAAATCTCTCATGAGGTCGCTTGGGATTGAACCCGGGCCGTCTAGGTAAGAGACGAGTGGTTTAACCACTCGACCACGGTGTGGACCTTTATAATAAAAAAGAACATTTTTAGAAAATTGCCCGCGTATATGTGCCTGTGGGCAGCATAGCTCAAAAACGAAAATTCCGTTAAATACCAAACTTTATATTTAAGTTCAGTATATTCTAAGGATGCGACACGAAGATTTTTGAGAAAATCCCCCACCCCAAACTAACATTTACATTGAAAAAAAATCGAACATTTTGATTTTCTGAAAAATGGTTCTAAGGAAATTGATTAAAATCTCTTATATTTAAGATATTTACATGACAAATAAAATGCATATCTTGAATTTTTTGAGAATAGCCTCTGAAGACTACTTTATTCTGGATCATTTTTATTGAATTTTGCGTAACTGGTAAACCGTAAGAGATAGACAAAAACGTACTGCACAAAAACTGTAGAACACATATAAACGCACAAGTTATGTTATATACATTTTTTTATCGTGCAGTTGGTCGTTTCTGAGATATTCCTTGTTATTGATTTCAGTTTTAAAGGACTTAAACGTTTGTCATTACGGGGAACCTGTCAACTCCTGGCCACACAAAGAAATGGATTTCAATCCCATAGCAGCCACATTTTAAAACATTTGAGTAGCGTATTCCGTTATTTCCCTTTTATAAGGAACTAAGTACAGTTGAACTTGATGTATATCAAGGGAACGAGGAAAGATTGATTACTTGTAACTCAGAATTACTTACAACTGAGATTTTGATAATGTGTCATACATATTAAAAAGAGGGCAATTCAGTAGACCAACTGTATGAGTACAAACCACATGCTCACAAAACTTATTAAAAAAGGAAATTGTATATCATAGAAAGCAGTGTAAAATAGTTGTGAATATTTAAGGGTAGAAATATGCAAGTTGTTGTAACTTAAACAATTAAGGAAGGGCGAGCTAGCTGAATTCCAGGTAACAGTTCACCAACCACCACCTGCTAATGCACACCGGTTTAGCTAAATAATATAACATAGAAAAGGAAATAGATAGAAATCAGTGAAACAGAAATAGTCACTTGTCTTCCAAGTAGCACTGGGAATTGGAAAAACAGACAAAGCAAGCATAAAGTTAAAGTGAGAAGGAATCAATGCGATTTTCCTGACGCGTCATGTGCACCCAAAGACGTCAAAACTTGGCACAATTTATTTTCATAACTTGTGAGATGATGCTAACAAAGAACCAATAGGAGATAGTTACATTTTATGGCGCGAAAGTTTGCGTCACCCAGGATCAGTATTTAAGGCAAGGCAGATCTCTTATGTGGTTACTGTTACTCTCTTGAGATTGTGTTCACGTCACATTGTGTTGCGCGCATCTCCACGTGCTTCAGTGGTGGGGGATCGATGTGCATATGGTTGGATTAGGCTCCTGATTAATAATATAAGTGGTGGGATGATATTTACTTATAATACATTTGTACGGAAGCAAGCTAACCACCCGTTAAACCTGTCATACAATAAATTCAAGTCGTAAGGGAAAATTCAGTGTTTTTAATATTAGCCTCACCCACAAAACCCTGAGGTAAGTTTAATTAGAAGATTAGGAGTGGAATCTTCTTTAACGACAGAGCTGAATACGTACGAAGAAAACATTATTTTGATCTTCGCCCTTGTTAAAGAAATCAGTTAATTTAACTTGTTTCACTTTTCTTGCATTAAGTGCACAAACCTCATTTTGCCAACTTATTTCTGAATTTACAGCTTTTTCATTACCACGTTTAGCACTGATGTAACGCCTACATACATTTATTGCACTCACCTTAGGTATTTCAAGATTTGAATTGTTATCCACATTACTGTCAGTGTCGCTCTCTTGATAATGTCCACATCCTGAGTTCCCGAAACACGGCTAGATTGTGTCGCATATCTTTTGTCGGTCTGGATTAGCGCCATTGAAATGCTTTAAAAACAAGCGTATACATACCTCTTTGACGTTCTATGATGCGCCGGCTTTACTCATCCATGTAGAGCACTCAAATTTGATTCTCACTGAGGGGGAGAAAGAATGACTGGGGTATGTCACACGGGCAGACTTACAAACAAAGTGCGTCACTTTAAATTCCTTTGAATTAATGCTTTTATTCACTTTTGTTACTTGTTGAGGCACTAATTCTTCGAATGCCTCCCGACATAATTCTTGTAGATGTACAAATATATGTTTATAACTAGTGCTATTTCCACAGCCTGCAAAGTTGCTCAATTCTGCGATCGTCGGTAGTTATCGCTTACTTCCCTAATACGCGATCTATTGACTCATGCGATAACTCCAATAATGTCACATACTTGAGCACCAACACTACCGCATCCACGTGCATACAGCCTACAGCATAAAAAGTAACCTATTTTGTTGTGTAAGCATCGCTTATATACCTAAAATATCCAATCTTAGGGCTCATTTCTGATTGGTTGCAGAGAAGCGCGAAAATAAGGTTGCCACGTGCTTAAATTTGGACGTGACCGCTCTTTATAATGGAAAAGTCCGGAGCTGCTAACTTTTAGGGAAAAGACCTGTATCTATAAAGCTCTAATGCGCTAAAACCTTGCTCCTACTAAAGCATTTGTGTTCCTGGATTAACAAAGGAAATGACTTTGGTATATACAATGGCAACTTCTCACCCTAAGGTTTTGTTTTCTGCAATCTACCCAGTCTTGGATACTGAAGCAGATCTATTTCCTATGTTAAACCTGTATAAAAATAATAATTAAAATAATAAAGTACAAAGTGTGCAAATATACTGTTGCAATTGACATAAAAATGCACAAAAGTGTCGAAATTTGCACCCTTTGGTAGAGCTAGCTCTTTTACAGGCTCTGCACCAACAATATCGTCACCTCTTCCTGTCAGACACCAGATTTAATGAAGCAGTGTTTGATGACACTTGCTTCCAGGCAACTGAAATAAATGCCATGGCTTGTAGTAAGCTATTGGCGAAATTTGCACCCTTTGGTAGAGCTAGCTCTTTTACAGGCTCTGCACCAACAATATCGTCACCTCTTCCTGTCAGACACCAGATTTAATGAAGCAGTGTTTGATGACACTTGCTTCCAGGCAACTGAAATAAATGCCTTGGCTTGTAGTAAGCTATTGGCGAAAGTTTCATTTCCTGCATCAGTCAGTGTTATTAAATGCTGAACCTGCATTTTCTGAAAATACTTTTTTTGGATACAGGAGATTGGAACGTCGGTAATGTTGCACACCAGGTTACCCTGTCATGGCAGGCAACCTCGCTTTACAACATAACCCCAAAAAACACCAAGAAATCACCAAGGTCCTTAGCAAATAGTTTTCAATGTTTAGAGGTTGTTACTTAGCTTTCGGTGACGATGTATTTCTTCCGGATGTGGTGACGTCATTTGGTGTGGCGCGAAGTATAATATGTTTTGTAATGCATTACATTTAAAGATGCAATAAAAGAGTAGTTTTGGGAATGATGTAAATCACGCATTTTTAGGCCTTAAGAACCAACAATTGACTTACTAATTACGTGTAACACTCCAGCGCCATCTAAAGTGAGAATTTTGGAGTTAAGAATCATGTCCACATAAGGGAAAATAAACTAATTTTTTACTAGTTCGGGCGATTATGTTTACCTGTACGACGTGTTCCTTTCCGTTTCGTGGCTAAGGTATTCTTTTATGTTGCATTTGTTTACTGCTTGGCGGTGATTTAACCTCAAAATAAACAAACAGACGGAAATCAGAACTATTACTGTGGCATAATAAACAGAGCCAGTGCCATCTAAAGAGAGAATATATATTTAAAATCGTCAGGAAATGGGGAAGCTATGCTGTTTGTTTCCTCAGTTTGGGCGATTATATTTATTTTAGTTAAACATTTCCTTTTCGTGCATTACGAATCATTTCTCGCATTTTTGTTTTGACCCATTTATTACATTGCAGATATTTTATAACTACTTCCGTGTATACCAATGACTTTGTTTTGACCTATTTAGTACATGGAGCAATAGTACCAAATATTTGCTAATTTTGCATAAACGTAGTGGTTTTTAAATGAGCATGTTGGCATTCCGTACTGACAGGGTAACCTGGTATGCAAGATTAACCAAACGTCTATTTGCGGTGAAATCTCGGTATCGAATTTTTGGATGGAATGGAATACTTTCTCTAAACACTATTACACAAAACGTGTAGAGAAGGTAAGAACACAATGTGTAAAGAAATAATTTGTGTAATTCTTGATTAACATGAAGTAGATAGAAGCATAAGCTTTTATAAGAATTGTTTGTGGACCAGATATAAACGATTTTGGATTGAGAAAATGATGTATATTTAATAAAGTGTGTGCCATATGGAAACAGAAGTGGAGGTTTTTACGCAGCAGAACACAGAAATACACGCTTGATGCTCATTACTTTGTTTCAAAAGCGGTTTTATCTCTCTCTCTGTATATTACTTTATATGAGGTGCAGAAAGAATTGCGCTTCACAAAAACTACTTTGAAATTGTCCTCTTCACGTTTCTTGTTTTTTTAACCCAAAGTCGACAATAACACACAAAGCAATTCCATTTTGCCCGTAGCTTTCCTTTTTTTTTAATTTCACAAATTGAAGCAGCAGCGCGGTCCCCCATAATGAGTCGTCTTTTGTTTCCCGTGTCTATAGCAACCGTGTGAGGGAACATAAACATTAACTTTTGCTTTGTTCTTTCCCATTTGTTATTATTGACTGCCCTTTATAATAAGTTAACAGCGATTTCTAAATCTATTACAATTAAACGGAGACGTAAATTTTACACTAAATAAGTATACATGACAGTTTTACTTTCTATACACGTACTATGTACATAAAGAAGGTATTGTATTCCTTCAAAGAATTCGATACCGAGATTTCACAAAAAAAAAAAAATGTTGGGTCCTACTGGATCCAAAAAAAAAATTTTTGGAAAAAAGGTCCGTGTGTGTACGTATGTGTATGTCTGTGAACAGCATGGCTCAAAAACGAAAAGTCCGTTAAATACCAAACGTACTTACATGGAACTTTTTTCGAAAATTTTGATTTTCTCAAAAATAGCTCTAACAATTTTGATTAAGATATTTTATGCCAAATAGAATGTATATGTTGAATTTTCTGGGAATAGCCTTTGAAGACTACTTTATTCTGGATGAATTTTACGGAATTTTGCATAAATGCTAAGCCGTAGGGCTCGT
The DNA here is from genome assembly GCA_030762935.1 of Hymenopus coronatus. NCBI lineage: Eukaryota > Metazoa > Arthropoda > Insecta > Mantodea > Hymenopodidae > Hymenopus > Hymenopus coronatus. The sequence continues at coordinate 147,835,952 of CM060890.1, forward strand.
TAAAACACACAATTTATATTACATGCATTTTTTTCGTGGAGTGAATCGTTTTTGAGATCTTCCTGTTATTGGTTTCAGCTTTAAAAAACTTTATTTTTCTCATATGGGAGTCTGTCATCTCATGTCCATAAAACAAAGGGTCTTCAGTAACATAGCAACCTATCAGTTTTTGATTATCACTTTAACCTATGGTACTCCCTTATTTCGCTTCTACTTACAAGGAAGAGAGTAATAAGACTATTTCTGTTAATGTTTTCTCGATTAGCATGAAGTAAATAGAAGCTTAAGCTTTTTATCAATCATTTTCTGCAGGAATGTAGAAGAAGTCATGTGTTTGGAACACATTAGACTTGTTTTGTTTCAATTTTAAGCCACTTAAACTTTTCTACAACGGGAAGACATCTTTCTTCTCGTTTCTCCTTTGTTAATTGCTGCTAAGCAAAGAGATTAGAATTTCAATTTTTTCACACAGCGACCGGCTTTTAGAGGACGAGACTATCGTTTTAGTCCAGTGTATTTTCTTATTCCTCTTGTACTTACAAGGGAGCTAGTAATAATACTAATTCTGATTATGTTTATCTTGACTAGTATGATGTAGAGAACATCATGTGAATGGAACACCTTAGAGTTTTCTTATTCAGCGGGTCTCAAAACATATTATATTTCCGGTGAAATCTCGGTACAGAGGTTTTGGGTGGAATTCAGTATTTGACCACAGGTATAGTATTCATGACTAAGCCCCGCGTGTTTAGGTTCTAAAAGGTTAAAATGAGGTTCTATGTATCAGTGTATTAGGATTTTATAGGATCTTATATGTTGAATTTAGGAATTTATAGGATCTTTGGCATAAAATGTTTGTGTCTAGTTTTCACCTATTGTTGCTGGATGTAAACGTCACACGTTTCTGAAATGCCGCGACAATAGCTAGAAAATGGTAACTGAAGGCGGCGGACGTTTTAGTTAGTTTATTATCGTGGCGGACGGTTTAATTAAAGTTTATTATTGTAAGGTATTGCGTAAGATTGCATAATATTATTATATAATAGTTTCCTTATTGCAACGGTCTCCATTCGTTTTAAAAATACTTTTATATTCATAGCACTACTCTTATTTGCTTAAATAACCGAAGTAGGCACTTTTAGGTTCTATCACGAAAAATAAGTTTTATTAGGTCTTAACGTAAAATTAGGTCAATTTAGGCTCTATAAAATTGAAGTTGGTAACTAAAACATTAAAATAAACGGAGGTTTGTGGTGTAGGAGGTCAGGAATAAAATAGGTCAGAACCTAAGAATACAGGGCTTATTCAGGACTTAGGAATTTTGTTATAATAGAAAGGAGACCCTTTAATTGCTTCTATAATTTGAAGGCTTAACACATTGAAGTATAGCTCAGGCCATGAATGTTCATGAGACCCATGTCCTAGCATACCTAACACTCTTAATGCAATTCCACGACCTCACCTCGGTCTTGGGCTATGCGGCAAAGAACATACATCAGTTATCGTTTAGCTGTCTGCTTTGTCTGCCGTCTGTCCTTGCTTTAGTCAACTATTAGGAATTTTAGGAGATTTAGTAATTTTGGCTGCCATTTTCTTTCAAGGTGGTGGTGATCTGTGCTCTTAAATGTTAAAACGCAGAACTTTCCTCAATTTCTGTGAACTGAAGCTGAAATTTAGGATACAAATGAAGCTGTGGAAAATTCCGATTCCGAGGGGGAGTTTTTCGAATATTCAATAAATGGAGTGTAAGCTGCTTTACGCCGATTGTTTCAAACTCATATTTGACACTTGTTGTAAATTTAAAACAAAATATCAATACGGAAGTTTTGACTATTTTCTAACTTGCTGAGAAATCCTTGACTGCCATACTTTTAGATTGTCCCAATACTTTTCGGCTCTTTTAATTGATGTCCTGTAAATAATATATCAAAACAGACGTAAAAACCATGGCCCTTCAAATACTGAAATGTGCGGGCTTCAATGTGTTAAACAAAATTATCTGTGATGAACTGCTCTGGTGAGTTACTGACCTGATCCCCTCTTTTACCTTTCCTATCCAGTCTTGCTTGTTTTCTTCGACCCCGATGATGGTATTAGACTATTGGAGGCCTAGGGGATCATTTCATTTTCTTTCCTGTCCATACCTTTCTTTACTTAGGTGATGTAACAGCCATTTATAATGCCTAATTTTAAACGGTGACAAAAAGTTAAATAAAAACATTCCAGATAAAGTGATTTCCCATCGGTTTTCCGGGCGGGGACCTTTTTCCAAGGTAAACAACAAAATAAAAATGTTACATCGGAATGCAGGAGGTCTATCGCAAGCGAAGAAACACGAACTATATGACCTGATAATATGACATCAAAATACTGGAATGACTCCACTGCCAACTGTTCAACACTAAATACCATTTTATTTTTGACAGGACAGTTGAATTTTCAGGATGACTTGTTACTCTCCCAATTCCATGACCTACCTTGGTGAAGTTGACTGTCGAAAGCCCTCTAGGTCGCTGTTGTTTTAATGACGCGCAGCTGAAGTGGGGACCGACCTCGATAACATGGTCTACATACAAGATAACACAGCTTTATAACTCTTGCTTACACATCTAGGGTTGCCAGAATGTACTCGAGCCAGGCCCGCATATTTCAATAAGCGGGGATACATTTCTTACTTTCTCTACACGTACTATGTACATAGTATATAGAGAAGGTATTGCAATGCACCCAAAATTTTGATACCGAGATTTCACCGGAAATATATGTTTTGAAAACCTTTGAATTAAAAAAAAAGTATTTTTAGAGAAATGGCTGTGTGTGTGTGTGTGTGTGTGTGTGTGTGTGTGTGTGTGTGTGTGTGTCTGTGGGCAGCATATCTCAAAATCGAAAACACCGTTAAATACCAAACTTAATATTTAAGTTTGGTATCTTGCAAGGATGCGACACGAAGATTTTCAAGAAAGTCCCCCCTCCCCCACCTCCAACTACCCTTTACGTGGAAAAAGTTTCGAACGTTTTGATTTTCTCAAAAATGGCTCTAAAAATTTTGAATTAAAGTATCATATATTAAAGATATTTACCTGACAAATAATATGTATAAATTGTAGTTTCTGGGAATAGCCTCTGAAGACCACTTTATGAATTTTACGGAATTTTGCATACCTGCTAAATCGTAAGAGATAGACAAAAATTTACCACACAAAAAATGTAGAGCACATTAAAACACACAATTTATGTTATATATATATATATATATATATATATATATATATATTTTTTTTTTTTTTCGTGGAGTAGACTGTTTCTGAGACATTCTTTGTTATTGGTTTCAGTTTTAAAATACAGGAACTTGTCAACTTATGGCCACGCAAAGAAACGTATTTCAATCCCATAGCAACCAAATTTTAAAACATTTGACTGTAGATTTAGCCTGGTGTGTTCCTTTATTTCCCTTCTACTTATAAGGACGCAAGTGATAAGACAAATTCTGTTAAGGTTTGTCTCCATTATGATGAAGTAGATATAAGAATAAACCTTTTAACAATAATTTGTTACAGAAATGGGAGAAAGTCATGTGAAAGCAATGTAATACATGAGCGTGGAAAAGAAAATATGGAGTTAACACCAAAATAAACAGCTCTGTATGGTTTCACATTGGAATAAAAAACTTAATTAAAAAAGCAATATCCAAGCAAACGTAAAGCTCTTGTTGGTTATTTTTGTAGTAATTCTAAAATGCTTCACCCCTTGTGTGTGAAAAAGAACAATCAAATTTAAACCGCAAGCTGTAGAGGGTGGGAAAAAACAAACAGAGTGGCGACAACATACTCATTTTCCACAAGCCCAGTGTAGTACATATTTATGGAGAGAGGATCCCATCCCCTGCGAAGGTACAGTAGCGAGCCAGTACTCTGAGGCGGCGCAGGTGGTTGCCTGCCTCCTTAACCTCGTACCCGGGGAATCTCATTTCCATACTTACATCTATCATCTTCATTACAGCATCGAGTTCGTGGACCCCGGCATTTTTGTTATAATGAACCCAACTTACCTCCTCGTCTGCTCTTGCTTTGACCTGCTGCATGCTTCACATGACTTTCTCTACATCTCTGTAACAATTTATTCTTAAAAAGATTATTCTTGTATCTACTTCATGCTAATCGAGATAAACATTAGCAGACATGGTCTTATTACTTAGGAAGGGAATACACTTGCCTAACCGACAGTCAAATGTTTTAAAATGAGGTTGCTATGGGACTGAAATCCGTTTCTTTACGTGGCCAGGAGTTTATACGTTCCCATGTGAGAAAAGTGTATTTTAAAACTGAAACCAACAATAAGAATATCTCAAAAATGGTCAACTCGATGTCTATCTCTTACGGTCTACCAGTTGTGCAAAATTCCGAAAAAATTCATCCAGAATAATTTGACTTCAGAAGCTCCACCCAGAAAACTCAAAATATACATTTTATTTGTGATGTAAATATCTGTAATTATTTTAATCAACATCGTTAGAGCCATTTTTGAGAAAAACAAAATTTTCAAAAATGTTTCCATGTTAAGGGTAGTTTGTAGTGTGGGGGTGGCGACATTCTTGAAAATCTTCGTCTCGCATCCTTGGAAGATACTGGACTTAAATACCAAGTTTGGTTTATAACGGTCTTTTCGTATTTTAGGTATGCTGCCCACACTCACGGACCTTTTACTTAAATTTTTTTTTCGGATTCAGGGGACATCAAAACATATTTCAGATGAAATCCTGGCATCAAATTTTTGGGTGGAATACAATACTTTCCCTGTACACTATGTACCTTTTTTTAGTTTAACGGCCTTTAAGCTGGTAGGACGATGAATGAAATTGGTGAAATGACGCTCAAATGATCTCGGGGTCCATGGAGCTTAAAGTTACTCGACATTCGTCTTCTCAGAATAAGGGAAAACACTGGAGGAAAAAAAAAAAAAAATTATCCGGGTAGCTCACCCTAAGCGAGATTCGAACATACGACCTGTTGAATGAGAGACAGACACGCTATCCCCACACTAGCAAGGCGAGCACTATGTAAAATTTACATACCGACTAGAGAAAGTAAAAATAAATATGTATTAAACGCATGTATACAAATGTACATAGTGATTAGCTTGAAATAAAACAATACGCTTTTATGACAATAGCTGTTTTTTTGTGAAAAGAGAAAGTCATGTGGCTGTAACAGATCAGATTTTTTTATCTGTTTAAAAGAGACTATTAAAATCTATCACACAAGTTCACATATTGTATTCAAGTATTAGGAATAAATCCATCCAGCTTTTACTTTTTCTACACGTACTGTGTACATAATGTATAGAGAAGCTATTGTAATGCACCCAAAAACTCGATGCCCACATTTCCAAAAAAAGTATTTTCAGAAAAAGGTCCGTCTGTGTGTGTGTTCGTGTGTGCGTGTGTCTGTGAACACGATAACTCAAAAACGAAAAGTCGGTAAAATACCAAACTTGGTATTTAGGTTCAGTATCTTTCAAGGATGCCACATGAAGATTTTGAGAGAAATCACTCCACCCCAAACTCCCCTTTACATGGAAAGAATTTCGGAAATTTTGATTTTCTCAAAAATGGCTGTATCGATTTTGATTAAAATACGGCAAATTAAGATATTCATATGACAAATAAAATGTAAATCTTGAAGTTTCTGGGAACATCCTCTAAAGACCTCTTTACTGTGAACGAATTTTGCGTAACTGTTAAACCGTAAGAGATAAACAAAAACTTTGTACAAAAAAATGTAGTTCACGTTAAAACACACAATTATGTTATACAAACTTTTTAATGGAGTTGATCGTTTTTGAGATATTCCCTGTTGTTGATTTCAGCTTTAAAATACTTATACTTTTCTCATACAGGAATTTGTCAACTTCTATCTATACAAACAAAAGAACTTCAGTCACATAGCAACCAGCTTATGACTATCACTTTAATCTACGGTACTCCCTTATTTCGCTTCTACTTACAAGAAAGCAAGTAATAAGAATATTTCTGTTAATTTTTTCTCGATTATTATGAAGTAAATAGAAGCATAAGCTTTTTAACAATAATTTGTTGCAGAGATGTAGAGAAAGTCATGTGAATGGAACACATCAGGGTTTTTTAAGACTGTGATATACACATAAATGTAAACCGAGCAATATTTTAGATAGTACTATTGTTGTCCTACAGAGGCGCTATTTACGTTCCGGCCACATAATATGTGAGAACGCAGTCGGGCAGAAGGTGACCGCGGCTGTGATGATTCACTGCACCTAACCATTTCATACCTGGCTGAGGATGTCACGGCTCTTTTCAAAAGAACTGTTTCAAGCATCACTGCTTCCTCTAATTCAAAGGAGTGACGTGGACCCGGCGCATTTTATCAAAAACTCCACGCATGGCAAGCTTTCCAGGCGCTCGTAACAGCGTTATCAGCTACTCATGCATTGAAAAACACTTATGTTTTACATTCACACCATTTCTCTACCCTCTCTTCAACAAAATAATTGCAAAAGCTTATTCTTCCATCTACTTCAATCTAATCATAGCAGAAATAGTCTTATTACTTGCTTCCTTGTAAGTAGAAGCGAAATAAGGGAGTACCATAGGTTAAAGTGACAGTCTAAAGCTGGTTGCTATGTGACTGAAGTTCCTTTGTTTGTATGGACACGAGTTGACAAATTCCCGTATGAGAGATGTGTACGTTTTTCAAAGCTGAAACCAAAAACAAGGAATATCTCAAACGCGATCACTCCAGGAAAAAAATGTATGACATAAATTGTATGTCTTTATATTCTCTATATTTTTTGTGTGGTAAGATTTTGCCCATCTCTTACGGTTTAGCAGTTATACCAAATTGCATAAAATTCATCCAGAATAAAGTAGTCTTCAGAGACTATTCCCAGAAAAATCAAAATATACATTTTATTTGTCATGTAAATATATTTATTGTACGACATTATAATTCAAAATCGTTACAGCCGTTTTTGAGAAAAAAATGTTTTCTAAAATGTTTCATGTAAAGGGTAGCTCGGGGTGAGAGGAATTTGTTACAAACATTCGCATTGCATCCTTGCAAGATACGGAACTTAAATACTAAGTTTAGTACTTAGCGGGTTTTTCGGTTTTGAGTTATGCTGCCAAAGACTTACACACACACAAACAATTTTACTTTCTCTACACGTACTATGTACATAGTGCGTAGAGAAGGTATTGTAACGCACCCATAAATTTGATACTGAGATTTCACCAGAAATATATGTTTTAAGTCCCCCTGAATCCAAAAAAGAAAAAAAAAACATTTTTAGAAAAATGTTCGTGTGTGTAGTTGTGTGTGTCTGTGGGCAGCATAGCTCAAAAACGAAAAGACCGTTAAATACCAAACTTGGCGCGACACAAAGATTTTGCGAAAAATCCCCCCATCCCAAACTACCCTTTAAATGAAATTTTTTTTCGAAAATTTTGATTTTCTCAAAAATGGCTCTACCAATTTTGATTAAATATCGCATATTAAAGATATTTACCTAACAAATAAGATGCATATCTTGAATGTTCTGGAATAGCCTCTGAAGACTACTTTATGCTGGATGAATTTTGCGGAATTTTGCATAACTCCTAAACCGTAAGAGATAGACAGAAATTACCACACAAAAAGTGTAGAGCACCTTAAAACACACAATTTTTTATATATATTTTTTCTTGGAGTTGTCTGTTTTTGATGTATCCCTTGTTATCAGTTTCAGCTTTGAAAAACTTATACTTTTCTAATATAGGAATTTGCCAACTCATGTCCATACAAAGGAACTTCAGTCACATAGCAACCAGCTTTTAACTTAACTTTAACCTATGGTACTCTCTAATTTCGCTTCTACTTACAAGGAAACAAGTAATAAGACTATTTCTGCTGTTTTTATCTCGATTAGCATGAAGTAAATAAAAGCTTTTTAACAATAATTTGTTGCAGAGATGTAGAGAAAGTCATGTGAATGGAACCCATCAGATTTCTTTTGTGTTCAGGAGTCTAAAAGCATGAATTTCCCGTGAAATCTCGTAATTAAATTTTTGGGTGTAGTATAATATCTCCTCTATCGTCCATACGTGCGATGTGCATAACGTAAGAAAGTAAAAATGCTTCTTTTTTCTCAAGATTCCTCGAAACGTATATTTCACTTGAAATTATCGTATTAAATTTGTGGTTGGAATGCAATACCTTTTCTGCCTACTATGTATATGAAAATAAGGCAAAAACATATTTTGATACATTTTGAGATAATGGCAGATTTTAAGAATTATGATACCTTTAGAGCTATAAAAGAGTATTTGTCACTTATTGACGTTGAACATAACATTATATCGTGCACGACTAATTTTGTTGATCAGTGATGTATACACACTAATATCGTGAATTATTTTGCCGAGCGTAAAGTTGGAACAACATTACTTTACGCTTGCTGCACTTCTTTGCGCGTGGATTCCGTAAAAATCAAGTTTGCGATCTGAAATGAGCTCGTGAACTACCCAATTACGCTCGGTCGAAGAGCCGAAGAGCTGTACAAAAACATGTAAATGGTGGAGCAAGTGATATTAATGTAATAATGTTAATATTTTAGACAACTAATGTCCGCAGGGAAGAACTGGCGGCCAATGACGAAACACAGATTAAATCACACACTAGATTATCCTAAATGCACACCAATTCAATATAATTATAGTATACTACTTTCTGTAGCCCGTATGTATTGTATTCTACGAAATATTAGATATCAAGATTTCACCGGAAATGTATGTTTTGGGATCCCCCGAGTCCGAATAAAGGATATTCAAAAAAGGTCAGTGTCTCTGACCTCAAAAACGAAAACGCCGTTTAATACCAAACTTAGAATTTAGTTGTGGTATCTTCCAAGGATGCGACACGAAGATGTTCAAGAAAATCCCCCCGCTACAAACTGCCCGTTACATGGAAAATTTTTCGATAATTTTGATTTTCTCAAAAATGGCTCTAACGATTTTTCATTAAAATCCCGTATATAAAGATATTCACATCCAAAATAAAATGTATATGTTGAATTTTCTGGGAATAGCCTCTGAGGACCTCTTTATTATGAATGAATTTTGTATAATGGTTAAACCGTAAGATATAGACAAAAACTTAACTACAAGAAAAATGTAGAGCTCCTAAAACACATAATATATGCAATTTGTTTCCTGGAGTTGACGGTTGACGGTTTTTAATATGTTCCCTGTTATTGATTTCAGTTTTATCATACGGGAACTGATCAACTCCTGACCACGCAAAGAAATTAATTTCAATCCTACAGTAGCCATGTTTTAAAACATTCGACTGTCGGTTTAACCTAGTACATTCCCTTATTTCCCTTTTACTTTCAACGAAGCAAGTCATAAGACAATTTCTGCTAATGTTTGTCTCGATTAGCATGAAGTAAATAGAAGAATAAACTTATTAGCAATAATTAGTTGCAAAGATATGTAGAGGAAGTGATGTGAATGACGCTGAAACAGTTTCTGCTGGAAGATTGCAGCGCCTGAGCAAGGAGCGAGATATGGAATCTTGTGTTTGTTGCAGGAACTGGACAACTGACGTTCCCTCCCCAGCTAATATCCCTTATCTCTTAACAAAAGTGACAATAGCGAGGAGGGTAGTAAAACACACGCATTTCCCCTTCTCAAATCTCTGTACGAGGGCTGAAACCCCATCTCGAAGATGACTCCGCGTGTAATATGTCGAGGGTAGTAAGATATCGATCTATAGCGGTTTATCATACTCGCGATCCATCACGCTATCGCCGCGGCATGTATCACTATCGTGGCTCACTTACCTGGCAGACCTGTATATCACACAACATTCCCATACAGGAATGATCTATTCCCCCCAAAAATCAAATTTCAGTTTCCATCGGAGTCGCAAGCTTTGAGGTCCCCTGAATCCAATAAAAGCCTTTTAGAAACACATCCCTGTGTGTGTGTGTGTGTGTGTGTGTGTGTGTGAACGACTAACTAAAATGTTATAGTCTGTAACTTTAAGACTTTTTCTTTTACGTATATGATTTTTCCATTTTCATTTTTCTTTACGAACTGCAGTTAGACTGAAAAATTGAAAGCCATAGCCGGGATGTGAACCACGGATCTCCCTAGTTCGATCCCAAGCGACCGCATGTGAGATTTATGGTGGACAAAGCGGTTTCCCCCGGTGCTCCATCTTCAATCCATTTATCACCTGTGTCATTGCCTGCGGTGCCACAGTGGTAAAAGCGGGCGCTAAACACTATCAACGAAACGGAATCTCCCGGTCTCTAGCCGGTTACACTAACCACTGAGCTACCATGGTAATTTACCAGCACACCATTAAATTCACCAACTAACTCGCATATTTTTCATTAAACCACAAGGTAGTCTCAAGTTATTTTAACATGACGGTGGAGTAGTGGTTACCATGTCATTGCAGCTTCATACCTGGCGGAGGAGTAGTGGTTACCATGTCATTGCAGCTTCATACCTGACGGTGGAGTAGTGGTTACCATGTCATTGCAGCTTCATACCTGACGGTGGATGATGCAGACATTCTTAGCATGACTTCCTTCAGAAGGGAAGTAAAGCCGGTGGTTTGGTGTAATATATATTTGCACGTAAAGGAACTCCATACCTTGAAAGAACAAGTTTTAAGAACAACATTTTGGCATTTCACATCCGGGACCCCTAGCACAGCAAGCAGGAACTGGTTGAACTATGGTTCCAGCTTATTCGTTTTATGCAAGAAAATAATATGCAATAGAACCATTTCGTCTAATGTTTATCTTGATAACAATGAGTATTAAATAGAACAATTAGCTTTTCTAACAATATTTTCTTGCAGCATAAGTATGTACCTATGTAGCACATACTTTTTATTTATTTATTTTATGTATTTATTTATTTCTTTTGTGAAGCTAAACTTTTCCCAGATATTCCTTGTTATTGGTTTCAATTTTCCTACACTTCTAAGAGGGCTGTTTTTTTCAACCTCCGATTGGCTATAAATAAAAGACAAGTTCATAAAATACAATTATTTTATTACTAAAAATTTTGTACACTTATGGTTACTTTTCAACATAATCACCGAAAAGATTGAGACATTTATCGTACATGTGCATAAGCTTTGCAATACCCGCTTCAAAAAAATGTTGCCGCCAATGATTTCAAATGAGCATTGGTTTTGTTTTGAAGATCTTCGTTGGTTTGAAAGTTCTGCCCTCCTAGCGACGTCTTCAGTTCAGGGAAAAGGTGAAAGTCGCTGGGTGCCAGGTCAGGACTGTACGGCGGATGATCGAAAATGTCCCATTGAAGTTGTTCAAGGAGCCGATGGGCTGTGCCAGCAGTGTGTGGACGAGCGTTGTCATGGATCAACACAATTCTTGAAGTCAGCATTCTTCTTCGTTTGTTTTGAATGGCTCTCCGCAAAGAAGAACGAAGATCTTCAAAACAACGTCAACGATCATTTGAAATCATTGGCGGCTACATTTTTTGAAACGAGTATTGCAAAGCTTGTGCACAGGTACGATAAATGTCTCAATCTTTTCGGTGATTATGTTGAAAAGTAACCATAAGTGTACAAAACTTTTAGTAATCAAATAATTGTTTTCTATGAACTTGTCTTTCGTTTATAGCCTATTAGAGGGTGAAAGAAAGGCCCTCGTTCTTTACTCAATGGAAAGTTTTTATTAATAATTTTTCATCCTTGTGAAGCAAAGAACGGAATATCAGAAGAAGCATATAGCGACCGGCTTTTAACAAATTTGTCTGTAACTTTACCTTATTGCATTTCGTCTTATAAAAATAAGTATTATGCAATGGAACCATTTCGCCTAGTGTTTATCTTGATAAGCTTGAGTGGTAGATAAAACAATTAGCTTTTGTAAACATAGTTTCTTGCAGCATAGGTAGATAAATGTATATGGTTGCAGCACTTGAGTTTTTGTTTTGTTTTTGGTGGACGTAACCATTTCTGTGATATCCCTTTTGTTGCATTCAATATTATAACACTTATACTTTATTCAAATGGTAAGTGTTATATTTATCTTAGGGTGCAATAGAGGAATAAGTTGCTGGAGAAAGTTTAGAGAAACTTATATGATTTGATACTGCATACTTTATTTCTGGCAATATAGTGTCTGTCAGAGCAGGGATATTTAGGGTAATGCGTCTGTGAAATTGGGAAAATCCCTAGCAGGTAAGAAACCCTATTGAAATGTATACCAGTTATATACACTAATAGAAATATTTTTGCCACTTCTCAAAATTCTATCTCACGTGGTTCTAAAAATAATACTTTTTAGTCTAAATGCTTTGTTCTAGTAAAAATGAACCACGTGATGCATTTTTAAAAAATACTTACTTACAAAAATCCAGGTTTGCATAAAATGAATTTAAAAATAATTTGTCTTGTTATATTTTTACACATTATTTCTAATTAGTGATGATAAAATATTATTTTCCCTACTCTCCAACGACGCTTGATTCTTCACAATTTAATAATTTGTTTAGAAAAATTTTAACTTTGTTTAGAAAAATTAATATGGTCATTTTCTTTAATGTGCTTTTGAAAAGCAGTACTAACATTTTGAAACAAATTAGTGAAAAATTGCAGCGTGTGGAACATTTTGAGTATGGAAAACTGTTTGCGACAAAGGAAGGTTTAAATTTGGTAGTGTCTATTAAAAAGCATGCAACTAACCATCTATACCTTCAGCTAATTGGTAGTTAAAAGATGTCAAATGCGGAAAGGGATATGTTTGTTAAATTTTAGAATTTACGTCATTTTATTATGAAACAAAGTAAGTTTTTAATTTGTCACCCTAAAGAACAGTCCAGCATCTGTTTGAAAGCAATAACTTGTGACGTAAGTACACGAAGTCTCAGTAAAGTGGGGATTACGTGCTTGGTAAACATTCTGTGTCCACCATATTGACTAAGCATTCTGGCGACAAAAAGGAAGAGGGCGTTTTTTCCCCACCCACGCATCTATTGTCCTGTCACATGGATTCTCCCCTCAGGATATAGTTCCTTCCACTGCCACTAGCAGTAACAAATCCCTGGTAAGTGAAATGCAGCTCTCGAGGGCCACCATACAGTCCGGACTTGGGGTGAAGCCTTCAATATGTATCTGTATTACAACAAATACGAGCGGCGTTCAATAAGTCCTTAAAAACAGATAGAAAACAAATCATTTTTAGTAGATTTATATTTTTATTTTTCAACATAATCTCATTTTAGTTCGATACACTTTTCCCTGCGTTTCTCCAACTATTCTAAGCCTTCCAAAAAGTTTCATTTCTGGAGGTCCTCAAAACAGGCATCAGTTTGGGAAATGACCTCTTCGTTAGACGTGAAGCGTTTTCCGCCGAGTCACTTTCTCAAGTTTGAAAATAAGACACACTCACTGAGGGTCAAATCTGGTGATTAAGGTGGATGTTGTAGTAATTTGAACCTTAGTTCTACTTTTGCCATCGAAATTGCGCAGGTGTCCATCCGTTCATTGTCTTGATGGAATATAATCCTTTTCTTATCCAGATGTGGAAGTTTTTTCTTGATTTCTTCGTTCAATCGGTGCAATTACGATGCCTAATACTCTCCATTTATCGTGCTTTCTTTCTGCAAGTAATCAATGTAGATGATTCCGTGTGCACCCCAAAAATCCGAATCCATCACCTTATCTGCAGATTTCACCACGTTTGCCTACTTCAGAGCCCTTATAAACCCACTGTTTCGATTGTACTTTTGTCTCCGGAGTGTAGTAGTGTATCCATGTTTCACCCACAGTTATGTATCGACGCAGAAAATCGTCAGGATTGCGACGGAAAGGCGTCAAACAACTTCCGAATCGATCACACGATTACGTTTATGCTTTTTCAAACCTAATTTTGGTGCAATATTTAGAACACTGTACCTTGTGATATGCCTGTGGCCTCTACTATTTTGCGAAATTTGAATCGTCGATCACTCAAAACCATATCCTGGATTTTGTCAATAATTTCAGAAGAAGTCACTTCTACTGGACGTCCGTACGATGTTCATCATTTGTGGATGTACGGCCACGTTTAAATTCATTTATCCAATTGTAAATTGTTGCAAGCGCAGGAGCAGATATGCCCTGAACTTCATCCAACTCGGGAAGGATGCGGCACGAACATTTTCAAAAAAAAAACCCACAGCTGTCCTTTAAATGGAAACATTTTCGAAAAATTTGATATTCTCAAAAATAGCTCTAAAGATTTTAACTAAAATATCATATATTAAAGATATTTACACGACAAATAATACGTTTATCTTGAGTTTTCTGGGAATAACCTCTGAAGACCTCTTCATTCTGAATAAATTTTGCATAACTGGCAAACCGTAGGAGATAGACAAAAACTGTAGATCTCATTAAAACACACAATTTATATCTTATAACAGATTAATGTTTTGAATAAAAGGTTTGTTTACCAAATACCTAGAGGACATCATGTGAATGGAACACATTAGATGTTTATTTTACAAGTGATAAAATAAAAATAATTTCAGCTAATGTTTATCTCGATTATCATGAAATAGAAGAATAAGCTTTTTGACAATAATTTGTTACAGAGATGTAGAGAAAGTTATGTAAATAGAACACAAGATTTTGTAGAAAAGGTCCATATATGAGCATAGCTCAAAAACTAAAATACCGTTAAATACCAAACTTTGCATTTAAATTTTTTATCTTCCAAGGATACGACGACGATTTTCAAGAAAAACCCCACCTCAAACTACCCTTTACATAGAAAACTTTTGAAAGTTTGTTTTTTTTCAAAAATGGCTATAACGTTTTGGATGAAAATACCAGATATTATATTTTTCATTTTCTGGGAAAAGCCTGTGAAGACATTTTTATTCTGGATGAATTTTGCGGAATGTTGCATAAGTGCTGAACCGTGAGAGATGGAGAAAAGCTTACCACACACAACATGTAGAGTACGTTAAAACACATAATTTATGTGATGTATATTTTTTTCGTGGACTTGATCGTTTTTGATCGTTTCAGCTTTGAAAAACCTATATTTTTCTCATACAGGAATTTGTCAACTGCTGTCCATACAAAAAAAAAAAGGAACTTCAGGCTTTTGACTATCACTTTAACCTATGCTACTGCCTTATTTCGCTCCTACTTGCAAGAAAGCAAGTAATAAGGCTATTTCTGTAATGTTTATCTCGATTAGCATGAAATGGATAGAAGAATAAGCTTTTTAAACAATAGTTTGTTTCAGAAAAGGTAAAAAAGGTCGTGTGATGGAACATATAAGATTTTCTAGACAAACATGTCAGATTTGCCAGACCCTTATCTGAAACAATTGAGTATCTACAGCGTGAAGATCCAAACGCTGACAGCGTGCTGTGTGGAAGTAGCGTCCAGCAATACGTGACCGAATCGTCATCGAGCTGATGGACTGGAATTCAGGACACGTTCAGCAGAATAAAGGTTACGGGAACATGTGCTGGAGCCCTTACTGTCGATGGGGAAAACAGCCACAACACCTGGGCTAAGTCGTAAACGGCAGTTCCCACATCCTTCTGCACTTCAAGAAAATTACCTCAAACTTCTTCCTTTCTCCAGTCAAGGTTTAAATCCAGCTTCACCACCAGAATAAACTAACATAAACAAAGAATTAACTAAAATAATTTACAGAATGATGTGTTCCAAGTGATAGTCAAAAGCTGGTTGCTATGTGACTGAAGCTCCTTTGTTTGTATGGATAGGAGCTGACAAATTCCTGTATGAGAAATGTGTTTTTCAAAGCTAAAACCAAAAACAAGGAATATCTCAAAAACGATCACCTGCATGAAAAGATTTATATATATAGCATAAATCGTGTGTTTTAACGTGTCCTAACTTTTTATGTGGTAAAATTTTGTCCATCTCTTAAGGTTTAGCAGCTATGCAAAATTCCTAAAATGCATCCAGAATAAAGTAGTCTTCAGAGGCTGTTCCCAGAAAATTCAAGATACCTATATATTTTATTTTTATACGATATTTTAATTAACATCATTAGAGCCATTTTTGGGAAAATCAAAAATTTTGAAAAAAGTTCCATGAAAAGGATAGCTGGGTTGCGGGGAATTTTCTTCACAATCATTGTGTGGCATCCTTAAAAGATACCAAACTTAAAGACAAAGTTTAGAATTTAACGGTGTTATGCTGTCCACAGACACATACACACATGGACCTTTTTCCAAAAATGTTTTTTTTTTTTAGATTCAGAGGGATCCAAAACATATATTTCCGGTGAAATCTCGGTATCGAATTTTTGAGTACATTACAATACCTTCTTTATACACTATGTACATAGTACGTGCAGAGAAAGTAATATTTTTTTCTACGACCGAGCGTAACTGAGTAGTTTACGAGCTCATTTCAGATCGCAAACTTGATTTTTACGGAATCCACGCGCAAAGAAGTGCAGCAAGCGTAAAGTAATGTCTGAAATACTTTATATGTGAGTTCTGAACACATATTTGGTAACATATGCTAAATTTACTATTCATTTATTAATTGCCATGGCAACAAACACTGTAAGAGTTTGAGAGGTCATTAATACTTACAGTATAATTAGGAAATAACGTAACATGTGCTACTTCAAGTAAAGAATCTATTGCAAAATTCATTAACAAAAGAGTGTATAAGAAGGTTTTGTTCATATAATTTAAATGTAGTCTTTCGTTTGTTTACATCGTAAAGTCCAATAAAATATTGAAAAGAAATTTTGATTTATTATTATTTTTTTACTGGGTTTTCAAGCATTTCAAAAAGTACTTGGCTAACCACGAACTGTAAGTTACTTATCAGACCTCGTATTCCCAATATACATTCTCGATCTGATAATTATAACTTACAATTTTTTAGTATGCAATATACTATTTGTTCCAACTTTACATTCGCTAAAATAATTGACGATATTAGTGTGAATAAGCTAAAAGTACATTCTCATCGTAAATACTTACATTCTTTTATAAACAGAACCATTTCATAAATTTCTCATATTGTGCCTCATAAACTATTTTGCTTCTTTCACAGCTCAAAGGATATCATAATTCTCATCACAGAACAACAATAATATTGGTTTGTCACGGCCTGCTATAACCGTACCGTCATCGCGCCCAGCAATGGCAAATAAATAACCCTTGGTGAATGGCTCAAACTTAACCTCAAATCTATTTCATGTTTCGTTGTTTTTCTTTTAATATTAGAAAACTCACGCAGAGAAAAATGTTGTATGATACGCGAGCGTAAAGTTTCTTTTTGATTCTCGACTGCGTCTCGTTTCACAATATTCTAAAACCATAACTTTCGCTCTTACATTAAAAATAACTAATGCTACGTTTGGGAATGGATTCCTGATATCGAAACAATAAAATAGGTTCATATAAAACCCTTCGTTTTCACGTTATCAATTGGATAGTGAAAGATTACGCTTAACAGCTCTCCGAGTCCAACCCAACAACTTGATTTGTTTATGCACTCATTCATAGAAGGCTTTGACGCACTGCACCGTGCAGAGTTGGCCTTGTGTTGCCATGGCTACTAGCTTACATTTTCATCTGTCAGTTCTGTAATAGGCTACATTCTTTCATTTTGAGAAAACCCAAATGTTTGGATGAAGGGTAGTTGGGGGTCGGGGATATTCCTGAAAATCTTCGTGTCTTGTGCTTGAAAGATACTGAACTTAAATACCAACTTTGGTACTTAGCACACATTTTTCTAAAAATGCTTTTCTGGAGTCAGGAAGCCTTAAAACTTTTATTGGCGGTGAAATCTCGACATAAAAGCTTTGGTGAGGTAGAATATTTGCCTTAGTTACTATATGTAGGATAGAGATAAAGAAAGAAATAAAGAATAAAAGAAATAAGGAGGAGGGGAAGAAGGTAGGGAGAAGTGAAGGAGGAAGGAAAGAAATGAGAAAAGAAAGAAGGAAAGGAGAAGGAATGAAGGAATAAAAAACGAAGCAAGGAAGAAAGAAAAAAGAAGGAAGGAATAAACGAAAAAGAAAGAAAGTTTGAAGCAGTGTTGGCGGGGGAGGGGGAGAAACGAAGGGAGAAGATAAACAAAGAAAAAAAGAAAAGAAAAGTGTATCGACAAAGATATCGGAATCAAAAAGGTTGAATTGCGTGCCTCTACCGGAAGTGATGGCAAATGTTCCGTTTTGATATTAACAATTTGTGCCGAGTGAAGCAGTAAATGCAGGCTTTAAATTACTTTAGGATTCCACATCTAGTGAAGCTTGAATTAAAGGTTCGAGCCGCGAAGCTTGCACAGTGCCCCATTAAAAAAAAAGTTTAAAATTGGATATACGCAACACCTGTGTTCGAGGTTATTAGATAAGAGACAGGCTTTTGTTTTCATTTCAACCCTTCTCTGTGTCGCACACGAGCTATATCTTGTCTTTTGGAATGCTAATATTATATACTAGGCGCGTTCAATAAGTCTTGTGCTTCTTTAGAAAGGTGGGGGGGAAAAACGAGTTTCATGCGGTGACTAAACACTTCTATTTAAAAGAGATAAAAGCCGAGTTGATGAAGTTTATGACACATCTGCTCCTGCGTTTGCAACAATTTAAAATTGGATAAATGAATTTAAACGTGGCCGTACATCCACAAATGATGAACATCGTTCCGGACGTCCAGTAGAAGTGACTTCCTCCGAAATGATTGACAAAATCCAAGATATGGTTTTGAGGGATCGACGAATCAAAGTAGAGGTCACAGATATATCACAAGGTACAGTGTTCTCAATGTTGTTCTCGACAAGATGGGTGCTGCGTTTGCTCTCAATGGAAAATAAACGCAACCTGTGGTGGATTCGGAAACGGGTTTGGCACTTTTTCGTCGCAATCCTGACGAGTTTCTTCGTCGGTACATAACTGTGGGTGAAACATGCTACACTACTACACTCCAGACAAAAATACAGTTCGAAATGGTGGGTTTTAATGGCGAACCGCCTGCGAAGAAGGCAAAGATAAGGTGATGGCCTTGGGTTTTTTGGGATGCACTCGGAATCATCTACATTGATTACTTGCAGAAAGGAAGAACAACACATGAAGAGTATTATGGCACAGTTTGAATGGAGAAATGAAGAAAAAAAAAACACCCTCTTCTGGCAAAGAAAAGGATTCTCTTGCATCAAGACAATGCACACCTGCACAGTTTGTGACTAAAATTGTAGAATTAAGTTTCTAATTACTGCAAAATCCACCAGATTTGGCCCCAGCGTCTTTTTTTATTATCAAACTTGAAAAAGTAGCTCGACGGACAACGATTCGCGTCACATTTTGAGGACATTCCGAAATCCTACTTTTTGGAAGGCCTAAAGTAGCTGCAGAAACATTGGGAAATGTGCACCGAGCTGAAAGGAGATTGTGTTGAAACAAATTACCAAAAATAATTCATGTTTCTATCTTTTTCTAAGCATTTATTGAAGTACTCCCATTCATAGACGTTTTACAAGTTTCGCGTACTGAAAGGGATCTGGTAAATTGCTGAGCCGTAGCACAAACTTTAGTACTGTCTTTTGTTTTGCTTTACGTGTAGTAAGACTCGAAGAAATAGCATATACTAGGGTCGGCTGATAAGTCCCGGGCCTCTCAATGAAAACAGCATCTCAAAAAAAAAGTGTTTTGTTTCTCAACATAATCTCCAGAAAGGCTAACACATTTGTCATATCGGTGACCTAATTTAATTAAACCATCTCTGTAGTGCGATTTATCAAGGTCCTCAAAACAGCTGTTTACCGTATCAATGACCTCCTCGTTGCTGTGAAATCTTCGTCCTAACAGACATTTTTTGAGGTTTAGGAACACGTGGTAGTCACTGGGTGCTAGATCTGGCGAACTTTAATTCGCACATTTTCCCCTTTGCAATAACCAAACGATGGGCCGGAGCATTGTCGTGATGAAACAAGATTTTTTTACCAAATGAGGTGTTTTTCTTTTCACGTTGCAGTAGAATTGCGTAGTAGTCACCAGTAGTCACCAGTAATCAATAAAAATATATCCCAGAAAACACTTGCCATAAACTTGTTAGCTGACAAAATTGGCTTTGCCTGTTTTGGAGTTGGTTCACCTGTCGCAATCCACTGTTTGGACTTGATTTACTTTCTGGACTGCAGTGATGTATACAAGTTTCATAAATGATAATAAGCCGTCTCAAAAAGTCGCTGGGATTTTTACTGTATAGCTCCACATTCTTAACAGAAACAGTTTTTCTTTGCAACTTTTGATCAACAAACGCTGCACCCATTCTGCACAGGCCTTGTGAAAGCCCAAAATATTACCTGCACGTTATTTTGATATGTTTACAGCCTCTGCTATCTCAAACAACTTTAATCTGGCGTCTTCCAGTATTAAACAATGACTTTTTTCAATGATCTCTGGAGTTGTCACTTCTACAGGACGTCCAGAGCGAGGCTCATCACTAGTGCTCGTACGTCCCATTTTAAACTCTGCAACCCACCTTTTAATCATTGAATATGAAGGGGCAGAGTCTTTCAATGTACTGTCCATTTCCTCCTTGATTTCTTTAGGCGTTAAGCCTTTCAAATGGAAGTATTTAATCACTGCTCGTTTTTCCAAATGCTCCATTTTCGTGAAAACTGTAAAGTGTCTTGTTTAAAATGCTGTCATTGGAAAACTAAACAAAATATTGACCTGTAACTATGGAAACAAGCTAATCTAGAGTTAAACTTTACGATGCTACCGTCTAACTGGCCTAGTGGCCCATGTCTGTGTGAGACCCGGGCCTTATCAGCCGACCCTCGTACATTTATTTCGTATGCATAAGCATTAAATTAATACTAATATGTTAAATCCACAATTAGATGAAATGTAGACTTAACACAAGAAACTGGCACGTTTTTTCTAGATCTGTGAACTACATGCGGATATCTTACAAGCCTCAAATTGAATAACATAACCAACAATATCATATAAGAAAATCTGATGTGTTCCATTCAAATAGCTATCCCTACATCTCTGCAACAAATTATTGTTAGAAAGCTTATGCTTCTATTGACTTCATGCTAATTGAGAAATAATTAGTGGAAATTGTCTTATTACTTTCTTCCTTGTAAACAGAAGCGAAATAAGGGAGTACCATAGGTTAAAGTGATAGTCAAAAGCTGGTTGCTATGTGACTGAAATTCCTTTGTTTGTATGGACAGGAGTTGACAAATTCCTGTATGAGAAAGTTTTTCAAAGCTGAAACCAAAAACAAGGAATATCTCAAAAACGATTAACTCCACGAAAAAATTTATACACCAGAAATTGTGTGTTTTAAAGTGCTCAACATTTTTTGTGTGGTAAGTTCTTGTCCATCTCTTACGGTTTAGCAGTTATACAATTCCGTAAAATTCATCCAGAATAAAGTAGTCTTCGGAGGCTATTCCCAAAAAAATTCAAGGTATACATTTTATTTTGGGATGAAAATATATTTAATATACGATATTCTAATCAAAATCGTTAGAGCCATTTTCGAGAAAATCAAAACTTTCGAAAAAAAGTTCCATGTAAAGGGTAGTTGAGGGTGGGAGGATTATCTTGAAACTTTTTGTGTCGCATCGTGGGAATATAACAAACTTAAATACCAAGTTTGTATTTAACGGTCTTTTCGTTTTTGATCTATGCTGTCGACATACTCACACACGGGCCGTTTTCCAAAGCTGCTTTTTTTTGGATTCGGGGGGACCTAAAACATGTATTTCCGAATTTTTGGGTGGAATAAAATACCCTCTCTATACACTATGTACATAGAACGTGTAGAGAAAGTAAACGTTTAATTGTTTTTACACTCAAGCCTTGTGTAGGTTAAGAGTTGAATAAGTACAGTGAGACTGAAAAATACAATGCCCTAGTCGGGATTTGAACCACGGATCTACAGGTATCTTGCCGGATGCCCTAAACAATGGCAATATGCTGACACGATATTTGTCCCGCATGTTTCCCAAAACACCACACGGTAATATCAAATTATTTTAAGATGATAAACCCCAATGACAACTTATATTGTAAGTCCCTGGCATTGTGGTTTAACCGGCAATCTTTGTTAATTTGTGGTTTAACACTTCAAAATAATTGAGATCACTTTGTGGATTACCGAGAGTCAGTTGATCAATTTAACTGCCATGGTAGCTCAGTGGTTCAGCAACCGGAAGTACCGTGCTTCAAGTCCCGGCTATGACATCAACTTTTCTGTCTGACTCTACCTATTCTTAAAAATCTTATTCTTCTCTCTAATTCATGCTACTCGAGATAAACATTAACAGAATAAAAACGGGTTGCTATGGGATTGAAAGCCGCTTCATTGCGTTGCCTGGAGTTGACTAGTTCCCGCAGGTCAGTTGTTAAAACGGAAACCAATGACAAGGAATATCTCAAAAATGTTCAATTTCACGTAAAATGTTTAGGATATAAATTCTCTGTTATAACATGTTCTAATTTTCTTTGTAGTAACTTTTTGTCTATCTCTTACGGTTACTAGTTATGCAAAATGCAGAAAATTTGATCCAGAATAAAGAGGTCTTTAGAGGCTATTCCCAGAAAGTTCAAGATATATATTTTATTTGGCATGTAAATATCTTTAACATAACAGTGTTTAATCAAGATCGTTAGTCGCCTTTGAGAAAATCAAAATTTTGGATTTTTTTCATGTAAAGGGTAGTTTGGGGTAGGGGGATTTCCCTCAAAATCTTCGTTTCACAACCTTGGGAGATATTAAACTTGATTTTTGAGTTTGGTATTTTACCGACTTTTCGTTTTTGAGTTATTGTATACTTCAGCTGAACTCTCGGTATAGAATTTTTTGATGGAATGCAATACGTTCTCTATACACTGTACATAGCAGTGTAGTGTAAGTAAAAACCCATTTTGAAATACTTGAGATGTAAGTTAATGATTCTCAACACATATTTGGTAAGGTAAGCTAAATTTACAATTAATTTGTTAATTGCCATGACAACAAGCACTGTAAGAGTTTTAGAGGTCATTAATAGTTACAGTACAATTAGGAAATGACGTAACATGTGCTACTTCAAGTAAAGACTCTATTGCATTAACAAAAGAGTGTATAAGAAGGCTTTGTCCATATACTTTAGATGTAGCCTTTCATTTGTTCACATCGAGAATCCATTTTTTCTTAATGATCAATAAAATGTTGAAAAGCAATTTTGATTTATTATTGTTTTTTTTTACAGTTTTTTCAAGTATTATAAAAGTAATTGGCTAACCACGAACTGTAAGTTACTCTCGTATTCCCAATATACGTTCTCGACCTGATAACTTACAGTTCTTAGTACGCAATAGACTTTAAACTTTTCTCAAACGGGAATTTGTAAAATCTTGGTGATGCAAGAAAACGGATTTCAATCACGTAGCAACCACATTTTAAAACATTTGACTATCGCTTTATTCTAATGTATTCCCTTATTTCCGTTCTGCTTACAAAAACCAAGAAAAAAGATTATTTATGCTAAATTTTCTCTTGATTAGCATGAAGTAAATAGAAGCATTTTTAACAATAATTTGCTACAGAGATGTAGAGAAAGTGACGTGAATTGAACACATGAGATTTTTTGGAGCCAGAGATTACTAGACGTTGATATCTAAGTTTGGAGCGGAAGGACATATGAGAGCAAAACGAAAGCCACCCTTGTAACCCCGGCTATTATATTATAGTCTTGGGTTAGCTAATGAAAACCAACATGTTTATGCTCTTTGCGGTGGTGGGAAAGAGAGAGAGAGAGAGAGAGAGAGAGAGAGAGAGAGAATTAATTGTGTTGTGGGTTCTTGTCCCGCGTAACAACTGCTTGTGTAATAAGTATAAAAAAGGGTTGGTCACCGTGTAAGGGAAGCGGGAACCCCCCGCAGCTCACGACCAATAAAGATGCCAGCCCACTAAGATGTATTTCCTTCTTTAATAGATATATCGTCCCACGAACTGCAGCCATATATTCCCAGCGTGCGGTCGGTCTTACATACAAAACAATGACCGTGCTTCATGCGATAGGGGATGAACGCCACTTGCTTGTTTTTCATTTCAAGGCCACGGAAAGGGTTGCGAACACGACCGTAAATTATCGTATAGACAGAACCGTACTTTTGCTTCTGATCCTCAACTCCGAAAATATTTTATGATGGTTTGTGTTTTATGAGCAACAGGCTATGTCAACAGCGGTCGCTTCAGTCGTAAAACACACAGCCTGACTCAGTCCATAAATATCGTGAAGATTTTAAATGCAACAGCGAAGATAAATTTGTAATTTCTCTATACGTATAGAGTAGGAAACCAAAAATTCCTTACCGAGATTCCATTTCAACAGAAAAAAATCTGATGTCACATGACTTTCTCTACATCTCTGCAACAAATTGTTGTTAAAAACCCAATGCTTCTATGTACTTCATGCGAATCACGAAAAAATGAGCAGAAATAGTCATATTACCTGCTTCCTTGTAAGTAGAAGTGAAATAAGGGAGTACCATAGGTTAAAGGGATAGTCAAAAGCTGGTTACTATGTAATTGAAGTTTCTTTGTTTGTATGGACAAGAGTTGACAAATTCGCTTATGTGAAAATTATAAGCGTTTTAAAACTGAAGCCAAAAACAAGGAATATCTCAAAAACGATCAACTCCACATCAAAAAAATGATATAACATAAATTGTGTTTTAATGTGCTCTTTATTTTTGTCTATCTCTTACGGTGTACCAGTTATGCACAATTCAATAAAAAATTATCCCGAATAAAGAGCTCTTTAGTGGCTATTCCCAGAAAATTCAAGAAATGCATTTAATATTCTTAATATACGATGTTTAATCAAAATCGTTAGAGCGACTTTTGATAAAATTAAAATGTGCGAAATTTTCTCCATGAAAAGGGTAGTTTGAAGTGGGGGGATTATTTATTAAAATGTTGTGTCGTATCCCTAGAAGATATTAAACTTAAATACCAAATTTGGTATTTAACGGATTTTCGTTTTTCATACTCCCTGAATCCAAAAGCAACAATTTTGTATGTGTGTGTCTGTGTACAGCATAGCTCAAAAACAAAAAGACCTTTGAATACCAAACTTTGTATTTAAGTTTGGCATCTTTCAAGAATGCAATACGAAGATTTTCAGCAAAATCCCCCTACTCAGAGCTACCCTTTACTTGGAAAAAATTTCGAAAATTTTGATTTTCTCAAAAATAGATATCAATTTTGATTAAAATATCGTACTGACAAATAAAACGTATATCTTGAATTTTATGGGAATTGCCTCTAAAGAATAGTTTATTCTGGATGAATTTTTCTAAATATTGTGTATCTGGTAAACGATAGGTGAAAGAAAAAAGTACATAAAATGTAGATCTCGTTAAAACATGTATAATTTGTCATAGTCCTTTATACTTTCTCTACTCGCACTATGTGCATAGTGTATAGAGAAGGTAATGCACTCCACTAAAATATTCGATACCGAAATTTCACCGGAAATATATGTTTAGGGTATCTTATATCCAAAACAAAGCCTTTTTACAAAAAGGTCCGCGCGCGCGCGCGCGCGTGTGTGTGTGTGTCCGTGTGTCTGTGAACACGATAAGTCAAAAACGAAAAGTCGGTAAAATACCAAACTTGGTATTTAATTTTAGTATCTTCCATGGATGCGACACGAAGATTTTGAGAAAAATTTCCCCCTCCCAAACTACCGTTTACATGGAAAAATATTAGAAAATTTTGATTTTCTTAAAAATGACTAACTATTTTGATTAAAATGTCGTATATTAAAGATATTTATCTGAAAAGTAATGTGTAAATCTTGAATTGTCTGGGAATAGTCTCTTTAAGATTACTTTATTCTGGATCAATTTTACGGAATTTTGCATTACTGCTAAACCGTAAGAGATGGACAAAAACTTACCACACAAAAAATGTAGAGCACTTTAAAACACACAATTTATGTAACATACATTTTTTTCGTGGAGTTGATCGTTTTTTAGATATTGCTTGTTTTTTGTTTCAACTTGGAAAAAATTGTAATTTTACTCATACAGGAATTTGTCAACGCCGGTCCATACAAACAAAGGAAATTTAGTGGCATAGCAACCAGCTTTTGACTATCACTTTAATCTATTGTAGTCCCTTATTTTGCTTCTACTTACAAGGAAGCAAGTAATAAGACTATTTCTGATACTTTTTTTCTCGATTAGCATTAAGTAAATAGACGCATAAGGTTTTTAACAATGATTTATTACTGAGAAGTAGAGAAAGTCATGTGAATGGAAGACATTAGGTTTTTCTTGTATAGTTGACTGTTGTAGAGATATTCATTGTTATTGGTTTCAATTTTAAACTAATTAATTTTACTCAAATGGAACCTTGCAAAGCAAATCAAACCACACTCAGGAGATAAAAAATATAATTATGTTTTGCTTGTGTTAAATTTGTAATGTTAATGGGATATTGGTTACTATGAATTTGTGGTATTTATATTAAACACACGTTGTTTTTCTTTTCAGGTAAGTATCGATTGTGTGCTGTAGTTTGCCTATTTCATCATTTGGTGAGTAGAACTATGAGTTATTATGTATTTCTGTAGCCTTTTTACTTTCTCTACACGTACTATGTAGATAGTATATAGGGAAAGTATTGTAATGCACCCAAAAATTCCATACCGAGATTTCACCGGAAATACAAGTTTTGTGACCCCCTGTCTGTGGTTAGCATAGCTCAAAAACAAAAATTCGGTTAAATATCCAATATTTAAGTTCGGTATCTTCCAAGGATTCGACACAAAGATTTTTAGAAAATTATCCCCACCCAGTACTACATTGAAGATGAAGCATTTTTTGGAAATTGTTATGTTCTCAAAAATGGCTGTAATGATTTTGATTAAGATTTCATATATTAAAGATATTTCTGACAAACGAAATGTATATCTTGAATTTTCTGGGAATAGCCTCTTCATTCTGCATGTATTTTGTGTAACTGCAAGTAACCATAAGGGATATACAAAAACTTGAAACGCACAATTTATGTCATGAGCATTTTGTTGTAGAGTTAACCGTTTTTAAGATAAACCTTGTTATTGGTTTCAATTTTAAACTTCTTAACTTTTCTCATATGGAAATTTATAAAATGTTGGTCGTGTAAATAATAGTTATTTATATTATAAATGTCTTAAATATACCATTTTTTTTGTGAGTTGGGTGTTTTGTTGTAATTTCTCATGAACAAATAATAGTCTAATTAGCCACGTGTAATGTACAACGTTTCATCCTATCCTAATATTAACTGAAATATTCTTATATTTATTAATATTATTAGAGTGGTCGTTATGAGGAACTGAATTTCAATGGTGACGTATATAGTTTTTTGTTTGTTCGTTGCTGCGTAACCTCGCCGGAATAAACAGTTTCAATTCTGGTTGTTTAACCTTCACCAAATAAATCAACAAATCAATGAAAATGGATATTCCCGAAGAAGGTTTAGATTATATTGAAAAAGCTGTACTTAGTTTGTTATCCGGCAAGTCGAAGGACTTATATGACAAGGCATTTTCATTATTTAAAGAACGGGGAGCTGGCAAAGGAGTTAAAATAATTTACATTGAAATAAATATTAATTTTTGTTGTTTCCTAGGATACGTGAAATGTATACATGAAGTCTATAGGATACGATAAAAGGATTTGATGATCGTCTGAGTTTTGTATATTCCCTTATTTCCCTTCAACTTACAAGGAAGCAAATGTTTATCTCGATTAGCTTGAAGTTCAACAATAATTAGTTACACAGATGTAGAGAAACTCATGTGAATGGAACCCTGTCCTACCCACGGCTCATGTGAAGAATGAATAAAGTATTATTTTGCTTTGGCTGACATCGCATTTCATGACTGTTTCGAAGGCAGAAACTACAGAATGTTGTACTGGATGTCGTAATTTCCAAGATGTGACAGGATTGATGCCCGTTTTGTTGTGAAAGCCCAAAGGAAAGAAATAATTTGACAATGATCCTACTCGTATTCTTCCAATAAGGATCATTATGTGAGATGCCGGAGAGATCGTGAACGTCAACCCATTATCCGACTCTGCTGTACAGAAATTACCTCCCCCCCGCAATAGGGTGGAGCCCGCATTAGATATCCAATTATCTGTAGCATCCCGTCCTTCAACAAAATGTCCTATAACACAATTCACTTTGACTTTCTCTACACGTACTATGTACATAGTGTATAGGGAAGGTATTATATTGCACACAAAAATTCAATACTGAAATTTCACCGGAAATACATGATTTCAGATCCCCTGATTAAAAAACATCTTTAGAAAAAGTTCCGTGTGTGTCTGTGAAGGTCATAGCTCAAAAGCGAAAAGTTACTTAAATATCAAACTTGGTATTTAAGTTCACTATGTTTCAAACATGCAACATTTTCCAGTAAAACCCCCCCTCTTCCCCAACTACCCTTTACATAGAAACATTTTCGAAAATTTTGATTTTCTCAAAAATGGCTCCAACGATTTGATTAAAATATCGTATATTGAAGATATTTAAATGCCAAATAAAATCTTGATCTTAAATTGTCTGGAAATAGCCTCTAAAGACACCTTTATCCTGGGAGAATTTTGCCTCTACTTATACTGAACTCATAATGTGTTAATGTTATGTGCTCGTATATAAAGAATAGTAGAGACAGAATGTAACACAAGAAATATATTGTATGTGTGTGCAGCATAGCTCAAACACGAAAAGTCCGCTAAATGTAAAACTTTGTATTTAAGTTCATCATCTTCCAAGGATGCAACACAAAGATTGTCAACAAAATCCAACCACTCCAAGTTACCCTTTATATGGAAAATTTATCGAACATTTTTATATTCTCAAAAATGGTTCTATCAATTTTTATTAAAATACGTTATGTTTAAGACAAACAATATGTTTATCTTGAATTTTCTGGGCATAGCTTCTGAAGATCTGTTCATTGTGGGTGACTTTCGTGTAACTGGCAAACAGTAAGAGATACACAAAAAGTTAGTGCACTAAACATGTAGAGCTCATTAACACACACAACTTGTATGATAGACCGAAACATTCACCTTTAAGGCATTTAAACTTTTCTCGAACGGTAAGACATTTTTCTTCTCCCCTCTCATTTGTTTACTACTGGCAATAAAAAGAATGGAACTTTAATTGCTTCACACAGCGACTGGCTTTTAAAGACTTCACTATCACTTTATCCTAGTACATTCCCTTATTTGCCTTCTACTTACGAGGCCCGTTATTTTTTCAACCTCCAATAGGCTATAAATAAAAGACAAGTTCATAGAAAACAATTATTTTATTGCTAAAAAATTTCTACACTCAAAGACATGTTGTCGCCAATGATTTCAAATGAGCATTGACGTTGCTTTGAAGATATTCGTTGGTTTGAAAATGCTGCCCTCCTAGCCACGTCTTCAGTTAAGGGAAAAGGTGAAAGTCGCTGGGTGCCAGGACAAGACTGTACGGCGGATGATCGAAAATGTCCCATTGAAATTGTTCAAGAAGCCGATGGGTTGTGCCAGCAGTGGGTGGACGAGCGTTGTCATGGATCAACACAATTCCTGAAGTCAGCATTCCTCTTCCTTTGTTTTGAATGGCTCTCCGCAAACGTCGTAAAATACGAAGAACTTCAAAACAATGTCAATGCTCATTTGAAATCATTGGCGGCAACATTTCTTGAAACGGGTATTGCAAAGCTTGTGCACAGGTACGATAAATGTCTCTATCTTTTCGGTGATTATCTTGAAAAGTAACCATAAGTGTACAAAACTTTTATTGATAAAATAATTGTTTTCTATGAACTTGTCTTTTATTTATAGGCTATCGGAGGTTGAAGAAGTACGGCCCTCGTATAAAGAAGCAAATAATGAGACTACTAATGTTTATATTTAGTAGCATGAAGTAGATAATATTTTTATCTTTTGAATAAATGGTTTGTCTGCGGAACAGCTAGAGAAACTCATGTGAATGGAAAAGATTTTTTTTTTTTTGCTATTGGCTGCTCAAGCGTGTGTTTCTAGAGATGCTGGTTAACAGTGAAATTGAATTGGGTGAAATTCAATACCTCCTTCAAGTATACCTAAGATAACTGGTAGAGAAATAGTTGAAACAAGGAATGGAATGCAGTGTTAGAAGCCCCTAGTGGAAGGACTGCTCCCACAGAGAGGAAGGGCCCATTGTATGGGGTCCAATTAGCTGGGGGTCCACCAGAATAGAAACTCGACTGTCATATTCAGATGCTGCAATGTCTGAAGGAGCAGGGCGCGGCTTTGACAGCCCCGACCAATTAGACACGCTGCAACACGCTAATAAATCTACATTCATTTGCTGCTTGCCCTTTATTGACGCCCATAATAGCCATCATTACAAGCCTGATGTGAAAACCGGTATTCCCGTGTTTCATTAAAAACTTGCAGAATTTGCTTCTGTCCCAAAATGTGGGTCATCACCTTTTCCCACGGTTAAAACTGTCTTGCATAACCTAGGAGAGAAAATCTGATGTGTTCACATGACTTTCTCTACATCTCTGACAAATTATTGTTAAAAGCTTATGCTACTATTTATTTCATGTTAATCGAGAAAAATTAGCACAAATAGTCTTATTACTTACCTTCTTGTAAGTAGAAGCGAAATAAGGGAGTACCATAGGTTAAAGTGATTGTCAAAAGCTGGTTGCTTTGTGACTGAAGTTCCTTTGTTCGTATGGACACAGAGTCGACAAATGTTTTTCAAAACTGAAGCCAAAAACGAGGAATATCTCAAAAACTGTCAACTTCACGAAAAAACATTATGTAACATAAATTCTGTGTTTTAATGTGCTCTACATTTTTTGTGTGGTAAGTTTTTATGTATCTCATACGGTTTAGCATTTATGCAAAATTCCGTAAAATTCATCCAGAATAAAGTAGTCTTCAGAGGATATTCCCAAAAAATTCGAGATATACATTTTGTTTGTCAGGTAAATATCTTTGCTATAGCATTTTTAATCAAAATCCTTATATCCAATTTTTAGAAAATAAAAAAAAATCGAAAAAGTGCGGGTGTTTTCTTGAAAACCTTCGTGTCGCATCTTAGGAAGATAATATAATATATATAATAACTCCATGGCATGACAATTCAAGGGGAACCTTGACCTACCGCCCGGCCGCTGCGTGCCACACCTCGGTCCACTACAGACGTCTTGGATGGGGTGCAGTATTGGAGGGTGAGACGTGGTCAGCACCTCGAATCCCTCCCGGCCGGTTAATGCGGTCCTCATGACCTGGAGCCGCTACATCTCCATCCAGTAGCTCCTCAATTGGCCTCCCAGAGAGCTCACGAGGCTGCGTGCACCCCGGGACAGGTCTCCCAGCGGGAGATCGAACCCAGGTCTCCCGCTTGGTAAGCAGCTGCGCTACCACCGCGCTAAGGGAACGACCATCTTTGGAAGATACTGAACTTAAATATCGAGTTTGCTATTTAACGGAATTTTGGTTTTTGAGTGATCCTATCCACACACACACACAAACACACACATGGACCTTTTTCCAAAAATACTTTACATAGTGTATAGAGAAGGTATTCCACCCAAAAATTCTATACCGAGATTTCACTGGAAATGGACGTTTTAAGGTCCCCTGTATCTAAAAAAAAAAAGCAGTTTTAGAAAAAGGCCCGTGTATGTGTGTGTGTGTTCGCGTGGCTGTAAACACAATAAATTAAAAACGAAATGTCGATAGAATACCAAATTTGGTATACAAGTTTATTATCTTCCAAGGGTGCGACACGAGGATTTTGAGGAAAGTCACCCCATCCCAAAATACCCTTT
This sequence comes from Hymenopus coronatus, assembly GCA_030762935.1. NCBI lineage: Eukaryota > Metazoa > Arthropoda > Insecta > Mantodea > Hymenopodidae > Hymenopus > Hymenopus coronatus. Next base: position 147,867,847 of record CM060890.1, read on the forward strand.
ACATGGAAAATTTTTCGAAAAATTTTATTTTCACAAAAATGGCTCTAGCGATTTTGATTCAAATATATCGTATATTAAAGATATTTAGACGACAAATAAAATGTATATCTTGGATTTTCTGAGAATAGCCTCTGAAGACCTCTTCTTCTGGATGATTTTTATTGAATTATGCGTTACTGGTATACGTAAGACATACACAAAAACTTGCGACATAAAAATATAGATGTCGATAAAACACCATTTATGTCATACACATTTCTTTCCTGAAGTTGCCGTTTTCGAGATATTCCTTATTATGTATTTCATTTTAAAATATTTTTCTCATAGTGGAACTAATCAATGCTTGCCAACGCAAAGAAATGAATTTCAATCCCTTAGCAACCGCATTTTAAAACATCTGACTCTCGGTTTAGTCTAGTGTAATGATAATTTATTTCACCTTACATGCTATAGGTTTAGATAGCAAGTCATTAAAATGCATCTGTATTTAAATATTCTTGTAGGTTTTAAAAATTAAGTTGCTAAATTCTGTTTTAAACACCAATTTTAAAGAATTTGCGTTTACAATTTGTCTTATATTTAAAGGTAGTTTATTATACAGTTTCACTCCAAGATAGAGAGATGAGAGTTAAGAGATTTCTGTAACCGAAATTTAGGAGGTACCATGTTATTTCTACACCTTGTATAATGGTTATGTACTATATATAAAAAAGTAACTCATTTGTATTTTGGAGATGAATTAAACTGAAGCATGCAAATACACACAGAGATGCCACAGTTAAAATTCCGAATTGTTTAAAAGTCGGTGCATAAATTTGGTGAGAATCAGAGTTTTTATTACTCTGAGAGCCAAACTACGTGGTTGGCATCCCCAGAGCAAAATACCATTGTTCAAATTACAATTGTATAAACTATCACAAACAGTCAATAAGGTGCTAATGGAAACACGCATCCGAAATCTTCTTAAGTGAATAAAACATTAGAAAACCTTTTGTATTTCTCCATTAGGTGCAATTTCTAGTAAAGCTTGTTGCTCAACCATATTCCAGAAGTTTAACTTTTTGCTCTCTACTTTGTTTAGCTTTTAAACTAAATAAGACAGTTTGTGTTTTTTACTTTCTCTACACTTACTATGTACCTAGTGTATAGAGAAGGTATTGCACTCCACACAAAAATTCGATACCAAGATTTCACCGGAAATATATGTTTTAGGGTTCCCTGTATCCAAGAAAAGCATTTTCAGAAAAAGGTCTGTTTCTATGTGTGTCCGTGTGTCTGTGAACACGATAACTCAAAAACAAAAAGTCGGTAAAATACCAAACTTGATATTTAAGTTTAGTATCTTCCAGGGATGCGACACGAAGATTTTGAGAAAAAAAAAACCCACCGCAAAGTACCCTTTACATGGAACTTTTTTCGAAAATTTGGATTTTCTCAAAAATTTCTCTAACGATTTTCATTAAAATATATATTAAAGATATTTACCTGCCAAATAAAATATATATCTTGCATTATCTCGGAATAACCTCTGAAGAGTACTTTATTCTGGATGACTTTTACGGAATTTTGCATAACTGCTAAACCGTAAGAGATGGACAAAAACTTACTACACAAAAAATGTAGAGCACGCTTAAACACACATTTTATGTTCAATACATTTTTTTCGTGGAGTTGATCGTTTTTCAGAGATTTCTTGATATTGGTTTCAGATTTAAAAAATATGATTTCCTCATTCAGTCACATAGCAACCAGCTTTTGACCATCACTTTAACTTATGGTACTCCCTTATTTCGCTTCTACTTACAATAAAGCAAGAAATAAGACTATTTCTGCTAATTTTTTCTTGAGTAGCATGAAGTAAATAGAAGCATAAGCTTTTTAACAATAATTTGTTGCAAAATGTAGAGAAAGTCATGTGAACGGAACACATGAGATTTTTTTTTTATTTCAAAATTTTGTTAAGAAAATCATGACTGCATCTTATGGTCCGAAAAAATACGTTACTTTTCAAAAGAATAAGTAAAGAAGTTTGTGTGAATGTAGCACTAATTTTATTTCTAATGAAGTTTCACTTACAGGTTTTAAGGTTGGTAACAAACCTGTTTCTCCGCTCTGAGAAAGGTTTAAGTGCAAGTAAAGCTGGTAGCTGATGGGCAGTCGTCTCACGAAAAACTAATTGCGGTGACAGGGCTCTTTGTTCCGAAGGAGTTAAAGTTTTATGGCTTTCAGAAGCCCTCAAATTAAAGCCCATTTAAAATATTCGATGATTGGCTTCTCCTTTGCCGGCCAATTAACGTAATAGCGGGCTGCAAGGATCGCTCTTAAACCTGATTATTATTAGCTCCAGGACGCTACACAGCTGAAAGCGACCTCTTGTTTTTTACTTTCTCTACGCGTACTGTGTACATAGTGTATAGAGCAAGTATTGTATTCCACCCAAAAATACATTACCGAGATTTCACCAGAAAGGCATGTTTTAGGATCCCCTGAATCCAAACAATTGTTGAACTTCCACTGCGGTATTTATCGTACACACTGTTATGTTCTTCCTTGATTACTCGTAAAGTATGTGTCATTTCCTCACTGAAGACTCGTTCATTGAATTATCACTATACACTTGCGTTACTTCTTTATAAAATTCGATTGGCTAAACATTTTGTGTGTTTAAAAAAAGTAATAAGTGCTCTGGAGGTAGAAAAGTATAACATCGGCATTGAAAAACTGGTACCACGTGACAATAAATACCTTGATAGCAATGACGATTACGTTGAGCAATAGAGTAAGGTAGTGTAACTTGTAAATAAAGTTTTGTGTTGATAACTTTCGTTAGTGTTTAGTTATGTCAAATTGTGTCACTTTCTGGTTGTCCATTGTATAGCGTAACTGTTATCAAACCAGACGTCGACTCCAGTCACTAGTGAAAGAAAAGCTATTTTCTATTGAAATCAGCTGTTATAATATCAGAGTAAGGTTTCCATCTCTTTGTTTGGTTCTCCACCAAGCTACAACGTGGCGAGGTTCTTCACCTTACAACTAACAGCATGACCCCTGTTCGATTCCTGTGCCCGGATGTGACTGACTCAGATCACGTTTCCGTTTCCACTAACACATCCAGACGTCTTGGACAAAACGTTTCTCAAAAATCATTTCAGTTATCGTTTCATACACAGTTTAGTGCTCTAAATTAGTAACAGTAAATTATATGTTATAGTTCCGTCGTAAATGTGTGTGTGTATGTGTGTGTATGTGTATGTGTGTATGTGTGTATGTGTATGTGTGTAAATGTGTGTGTATGTGTGTTTGTGTGTATGTGTGTATGTGTGTATGTGTGTGTATGTATGTGTGTTTGTGTGTATGTGTGTATGTGTGTGTTGGTGTGAATGTGTGTGTATGTGTGTATGTGTGTATGTGTGTATGTGGGTGTATTTTGTATGTATGTGTGTTTGTGTGTATGTGTGTATGTGTGTATGTATGTGTATGTGTGTTTGTGTGTATGTGTGTATGTGTGTATATGTGTGTTTGTGTGTATGTGTGTTTGTGTGTATGTATGTGTGTATGTGTGTATGTATGTGTGTATGTGTGTGTTTGTGTGTATGTATGTGTGTATGTGTGTATGTGTGTGTTTGTGTGTATGTATGTGTGTATGTGTGTGTTTGTGTGTATGTATGTGTGTATGTGTGTGTTTGTGTGTATGTATGTGTGTATGTGTGTATGTATGTATGTGTGTATGTGTGTATGTGTGTATGTGTGTATTATTTGTGTATGTGTGTATGCATGTGTGTATGTGTGTATGTGTGTATGTATGTGTGTATGTGAGTATGTGTGTATGTGTGTAAGTATGTGTGTATGTGTGTTGTGTTTTGTATGTGTATGTGTGTATGTATGTGTGTATGTGTGTGTCCGTGTATGTATGTGTGTATGTATGTGTGTATGTGTGTATATATGTGTGTATGTGTGTGTCCGTGTATGTATGTGTGTATGTGTATGTATGTGTGTATGTGTGTGTGTCCGTGTATGTATGTGTGTATGTGTGTGTGGCCGTGTATGTATGTGTGCGTTTGTGTGTATGTGTGTGTATGTGTGTGTTTGTGTGTATGTGTGTGTTTGTGTGTGTATGTGTATGTGTGTTTGTGTATGTGTGTGTTTGTGTGTATGTGTGTGTATGTGTGTATGTGTATATGTGTGTGTGTGAGATAAATGTTCTGTATTGTGGTTGTGAATAAGAAAGTGTTGAAGGAAGACTGCTTCAGGTTCTCTACCATGTACATAGCAAGTCGGTAGAGAAGATAATACAAGGTTACTACAAAAGAAATTGACAACTTCAACTGCCTGAAAAACAAAAACTATTAGAGATAGGAATTATTTTGGAGGTATGTTGAGAAACTGTCAAAGTTTTGTTTGTTACTGTTGGTAACGCTGTAGTGTTTTGTTTGTTGCAGAAGCTGAAATGGCGGAAAATCCTGTGGAAAAGGCATATTGCGTGTTGGAATTTGCTAGAACGCAATCAGCAACTGTTGTCCAATGACATTTTAGAACACGTTACCACAAAACGCCACCGACTAGACAGTCAATCTACGACTGGTATAGAAAATTCGAGACAACGGGATGTTTGTGCAAAGGGAAGAGCTCGGGAAGACCAAGAGTTTCGGAAGAAAACGTTGAACGTGTTCGTTCTGCCTACATAAGAAGCCCACAGAAATCGACATCTAGGGCAAGCATGCAATTACAAATTCCACAGTAAACTGTATGGAAAATCTTGCGGAAGCGACTGCACATGATGCCTTACAGATTACAGATGTTGCAGTTTCTGAGTGAAGAAGATAAGGTCATACGGCGTGACTTTTGCATCGACATGTTGCGATATGATGAAGACGATGCTGGTTTTTGTGAGCGCATCATTTCATGTTTGTGGTAACGTGTTCTAAAATGTCGTTGGACAACAGTTGCTGATTGCGTTCTAGCAAATATAACACGCAATATGCCTTTTCCACAGGATTTTCCGCCATTTCAGCTTCTGCAACAACAAACAAAACACTACAGCGTTACCAATAGTAACAAACGAAACTTTGAGAGTTTCTCAACATACCTCCAAAATAATTAGGTTGCTATCTCTAATAGTGTTTGTTTTACAGGCAGTTGAAGTTGTCTATTTCTTTTGTAGTAACCCTGTATTGTATTCAATAAAAAAGAACTAATGTGTTCCATTCACATGACTTTCTCTACATTGCTGTAACAAATTATTGTTTAAAAACGTATCCAAAAAAAGCATTTTCATAAAAAGGTCTGTGTCCGTGTGTCTGTGAACACGATAACTCAAAAACGAAAAGCCAGTAAAATACCAAACTTGGTATGTAACTTAATATCGAAAGATTTTGAGAAAAATGACCTCACCCCAAACTACCCTTTAAATGAAAAAATACTCGAAAAGTTTGATTTTCTAAAAACATAGCTCTTAACGATTTTGACTAAAATACTGTATGTTAAAGATATTTTATGGCAAACAAAATGCATAATTTGAATTTTCTGAGAATATCCTCTAAAGACCTCTTTATTCGGAATGAATTGTGTTGAATTCTGCGTAACTGGTAAACCGTAAGATATAGAGAAAAAGTTACTGCACAAAAAATATAGACCGCATTAAAACACACAATTTCTATCATAAAGTTTTTTTTTCATATAAATGACCATTTCTGAGATATTCCTTGTTATTTGCTTCAGATTTAAAATACTTAAACTTTTTTCACATGGAAAACTGTAAACTCCTGGCCCTGTATAGAAACGAATTTCATCCTCATGGCAACCGGCTTTTAAAAGATTTGACTATCGTTTTAACCTAGTGTATTCGCTTAGTTTCCTTCTACTTGCAAGGAAGCAAGTGATAAGACAATTTCTGCTAATCTTTATTTGGATTATCTAAAAGGAGATAGAAGAATACGCTTTTCAAGAATTGTTTGTTATAGCGATGTAGAGAAAGTCATGTGAATGGAACACATTATTTTTTTACTTTAAATTCAGATGTAAAACTAGCATCCAAAATTGCAAATGTAACAAACTTATTTCTTGATCTATGTATGTGGTTTGTTTTTTTTTTTCCAAATCCCACATTACTCTTTCTCTAAACATATCGTCTCAGTAATAAATAATTTAATTAAATATAATAAATATACAACATGTTACAAAATTATATTCATTAACTAAATTAGTTTTGTAAAATAATTTACAGAAGATATGCAAAAATCTCATGTGTTCCATTCACATGACTTTCTCTACATCTCTGCAACAAATTATTGCTAAACAGCTTATGCTTCTATTTACGTCATGCTAATCGAGAAATAATTTGCAGAAATAGTCTTATTACTGGCTTCCTTGTAAGTAGAAGCGAAATAAGGGAGTACCATAAGTTAAAGTGATAGTCAAAAGCTGGTTGCTAAATGACTGAATTTCCTTTGTTTGTATGGACAGGAGTCGACAAATTCCTGTATGAGAAAAACGTGGTTTTTAAGGCTGAAACTAATAACAAGTAATATCTCAAAAATGATAAACTCCACGAAGAAAATGTATATGGCATAAATTGTATGTTATCGTGGTCTATATTTTTGATGGAGTACGTTTTTGTCTATCCCGTACGGTTTACCAGCTATACAAATTTCAATAAAAATCATCCAGAATAACGAGGTCTTGAGATGCTATTCCCAGAAACATGAAGATATAGATGTTATTTAGAGTGTAACTATCTTGAATATAAGAGACCTTTAATCAAAATCGTTATGGCCATTTTTGAGAAAATCAAAATGTTTACATTTTTTTCCATGTAAAGGGTAGTTAAATACCAAGTTTGGTATTTAACGGTCTTTTAATTTTTGAGCTATGCTGTCCACACACACGGACACACGCGGAGCTTTTTCCAAAAGTGTTATTTTGGATTCAAGGGGTCTCAAACCGCATATTTCCGGTGAAATCTTGGTAGCGAATTTTATAGTGCAATACATTACCTTCTCTATACACTATGCACATAGTACGTGTAGATAAAGTAAGAATATGGGTAGAGAAAGGCATATGAACAGTAATGAAGTAGAATTGGACGTTTAGTGGGTGGTGAGATTTCGGGAGTCGCCACGTCACCATATGGCTACTGCAAGCAAAACCACATTGTGCCACACATGGAGAGCATGTGGCCAAGGAGTAAACATTCTTCCTGAAGCGCTTAGCGTGTTCATAATTCGGCTCCGGAAGGTATTGATTCATATATCTCACTGCTACACAATTCTATTTCCTCAACACTTCTCTAAATATTAATGTTACATTTATAAATTTTAGATGTACTTCTTCACTTTCTCTACATGTACTATGTACATAGCATATAGAGAAGGTGTTGCATTCCACCCAAAAGTTCGATACCGAGATTTCACCGGAAATATATGTTTTAGGGTCCTCTGTAGCCCAAAAAAAATATTTTCAGAGAAAGGGCAGTCTCTGTGTGTGTGTGTGTGTGTGTGTGTGTGTGTGTGTGTGTGTGTGTGTGTGTGTGTGTGTGTGTCTGTGAACACGATAACTCAAAAACGAAAAGTCGGTAAAATATCAAACTTGGCATTTAAGCTTAGTATCTTCCACCGATGCGACACGAAGATTTTGAGAAAAACCTTCTCACCCCAAACTGCCTTTTACATGGAACTTTTTTCAAAAGTTGTAAGTTTCTCAGAATGGCTCTAACGATTTTGATTAAAATATCGTATATTAAAGATATTTACCTGACAAATAAAATGTGTATCTTGAATTTTCTGCGAATGGCCTCTGAAGATTAGTTTATTCTGAATGAATTTTACAGAATTTTTCATAACTGCTCAACCGTAAGAGATTAGACAAAAACTTACCACACAGAAAATGTAGAGTACGGTAAACACACAATTGATGTTATATACACATCAGATTTTTTGTAAAGTTGCTTTGAAGTGAGGAGATTTTTCTCAAAATCTTCGTATCGCAACGTGCCACATGAATGAGTTTTAAACAAACTTTTCATGGAAAGACAGTGTGCTTATAAAGATGTCGTAACCTAATTTTGAAGTTTGTGATATTGCAAGGTCATGTAGAATATGTGAGACCCTCTAGTGGGTTTGCTTGAATGTGGTAAAAGGACGGCAATTTCAGAAATGGCATGTGTTCTCATTAAGAACGTGTTTTTTTCTCCCTCGCTGGATTCCACATAACTCAATGTTTGTTTGGATTTGACGGCCGGCCACGAATTTCCCGGGAACTTGAACAAGGAGCATCCTTGTGGCCAGGCAGCACTCTACCTTGAGGGGGTCTTTGTTTTGGTTTCCAACTCCCCCATGTGCTTCTACAGACATGTGCTTGGATATTCTGACGAATAATTAAACTTTGTGTGGCTTCATCCGGTCCCGTCCGGCGCCATAAATGTCGTAGCCATTTTATGGCAATCCATTCACATCACTTTCTCTACATCTCTGCAACAAATTTATTTACTCAATGCTAATCGAGAAAAAATCAGCAGAAACAGTCTAATTACTTGCTTCCTTGTAAGTAGAAGAGAAATAAGGGAGTACCATAGGTTAAAGTGATAGTCAAAAGCTGGTTGCTATGTAACTGAAGTTGCTTTGTTTGTATGGACACGAGTTGACAAATTCCTGAATGAGAAAATTATGTTTTTAAAGCTGAAATAAAAACAAGGAATATCTAAAAAACAATCATCTACACACAACAATGTAAATAACATAAATTCTGTGTTTTTACGTGATCTACATTTTCTGTGTGGTACGTTTTTGTCCATCTCTTACGGTCTATCAGTTATGCAAAATGCCCTAAAAAACATCCAAAATAAAGTAGTCTTCAGAGGTTATTCCCAGAAAATTCAAGATATACTTTTATTCGTATGGTAAATATCTTTATACAACATTTTAATCAAAATCGTTAGAGCCATTTTTGAGAAAATTTTCGAAAAGTGTTTCATGTAAAGGGTAGTTTGAGTTGCGGGATTTTTCTCAAAATCCTCTTGTCGCATCCCTAGAAGATACTGAACTTAAATACCAAGTTTGGTGTTTTACCCACTTTTCGTTTTTGAGATATCGTGTTCACAGACACACGGACACACTGACACACATACGGATCTTTTTCTGAAAATGCTTTTTTTTTTTTGGATTCAGGGGGTCCTAAAATATGTATTTTCGGTGAAATCTCGTTATCGAATTTTTGGGTGGAATACAATACTTCGTCTATGCACCATGTACATTGTACATACGTGGAAGTAAAATTAAAATATGAGCAGGAGTAGAGAATAGTGAGTAAGGAAATGCAGCCCATTAGAACAAATTTGTGAGCAGTGGGCGGGGTGAGACGAGGAGCTGACTTTGATTGGCGCGGGAGAGAGTCGCTGGCAGGAAGTGGCCAACACGACTACCGGTGGCCCACATTACAGCGGTACACAAGCAGGAAATAATAATAAGAATAATAATAATATATCTCATCTTTTACATTCACAAACAAACTATACTTATATAAGCTTCTTCTTCTTCTATCTGCTTTATGTTAATCAGATAAACATTAACAGTAATTGTATAACTACTTATTACTTTCTCTACACGTACTATGTACATAGTGTAATGAGAAGGTATTGCATTGCACCCAAAAATTCAATACTAAGATTTCACTGGAAATACAGGTTACGCATTTTTAGAAGAAGATCCGTTTTGTGCCTGTGAAAACGATAACTCAAAAAGGAAAAGACGGTAAAATACCAAACTTGGTATTTAACTTTAGTATCTTCCAAGGATGCATCACGAAGATTTTGATAAAAATCCCCCCACCTCAAACTAGCCCTTACATGAAAAAAAATGTAGAAAGTTTTGATTTTCTCAAAAATGCCTGTAACAATTTTGATTAAAATACCTCATGTGTATTATATGTTTATGACAAACAAAACGATACATTGAATTTGTTGGACTGAAAACCTGTTTATTCTAGATGGATTTTGTTTAATTTTTCATAACTGGTGAAGATAGACAAAAACTTGCTACAGAGCCATTTGTGTGTGTGTATATGTGTGTGTGCGTGTGTACGTGTGTGTTTAAGTGTGTGTGTACGTGTGTGTGTGGGTCTGTGTGTGTCTGTGTGTGTCTGTGCGTGTGCGTGCGTGCGTGTGTGTGTCTGTGTGTGTGTCTGTGTGTCTGTGTGTGTACGAGTGTGTGTACGTGTGACTGTGTGTGTGTGTGTCTGTGTGTGTACGTGTGTGTACGTGTGCGTGTGTACGTGTGTGTACGTGTGTGTCTGTGTGTGTACGTGTATGTGTGTGCGTGTGTGTGCGTGAGTGTACGTACGTGTGTGTACGTGTGTGTGTTTACGTGTGTGTGTACGTGTACGTGTGTACGTGTGTGTGTTTCTGTGTGTACGTGTGTGTGTGTATACGTGTGTGTACGTGTGTGTTTGTACGTGTATACGTGTGTGTGTACGTGTGTGTACGTGTGTGTGTACGTGTGTGTTTGTACGTGTATACGTGTGTGTACGTGTGTGTACGTGTGTACGTGTGTGTGTGTACGTGTGTATGTGTGTACGTGTGTGTGTGTACGTGTGTGTGTACGTGTGCACGTGTGTGTGTACATGTGTACGTGTGTGTGTACGTGTGTGTGTGTGTGTCTAATGCTCAGAATTCGATAATATAACCATTCTTCGTGTTGCATCCTAATTTTAGAGGCTAGATATTCTGATGTTTGAAGATTTCACTTACAGTTAGGTGATCCATCTTCATTAAGTCATCTTTGCCACATAAAAGGCCACTCAGACAATCATGTAGAGCTCCTTAAAACACATTATTTGTCATACACTTTTCTTTCCTGGGATGACAATGTTTACTTTCTCTGCACTTAATATATACATACTGTATAATGAAGGTATTGTATTGCACCCAAAAACTCCATATCGAGATTACCTCAGAAATATATATTTTTGGGACCTCCTGAATGAGAAAAGAAGCATTTTTAGAAAAAGGTCCGTGTGTGTATGTGTAAGTGGGCACTATTTCTCTCCGTTAAATACCAATGTTGACATTTTAGGTCAAAATCTTCCAAAGATGCGACGTCAAGATTTTCAACATAATGCCACCAACATTTCGAAGCCTTTGGTTTTCTCAAAAACGGTAATAACGATTTTGATTAAAATGCCATATGTTTAAGATGTTTTCAGGACAAAGGAAATGCATATCTTGAACTATCTGGGAATATCCTGAAGACTACTTTATTCTGGATGAATTCTGCTGAATTTTTCTTAACTGGTAAACCGTAAGAGATGGACAAAAACTTACTACACGAAAAATGCAGAGCACGTTAAAACACACAATTTATGTTATATACATTTTCTTTTGTGGATTTGACCACTTTTTAGATATTGCTTGTTTTGTGTTTCAGTTTTTAAATACTTGCAGGTTTTGTAACACGGAAGTTTGTGAACTCCAGGCAATGCAAAGAAACGGATTCCATCAACATAGCAATACGCTTTTAAAACATTTGACTTGGTGTATTCCCTTCTACTTACAAGGAACTAGGTAATAAACCCGTTTCTGTTAATGCGTATCTCGATTAGCATGAAACGGATAGAAAAATAAGCTTGGTTACAAAGATGTAAAGAAAACCATGTGAATTGAACACATCAGATTTTTACTTTCTCTAAACGTACTATGTGCATAGTGTATAGAAGAGGTATTGCACTCCACCCAAAAATTCAATACCGAGTTTTCACCAGAAGTATATGTTTTAGGGCCCCCTTTATCTAAAAAAGCATTTTCGGAAAAAGGTCCGCGCGCGCGTTTGTGTGTGTCCATATGTCTGTGAACACGATAACGCAAAAATGAAAAGTCGGTTAAATACTAAACTTGGTATTTAAGTTTAATATCTTCCAGGGATACGACACAAAGATTTTGAGAAAAATTCCCTCACCCGCAACTATTCTTTACATGAAACTTTTTTTAGAAAATTTTGATTTTCTCAAAAATGGTTCTAACGATTTTGATCAAAATATCGTACATTAAAGATAAATAAAATGTATATCTTGAATAGTCTCTGAAGACTACTTTATTTTGGATTAATTCTGCATAATTGCTAAAAGCTTACATTACAACAAATCTCGTTAAATCTCACAGTTTTTTGTCACATACCTTTAATTTATATGGAGTTGACAATTTTTTAGATATTCTGAGTTATTGGTTTTAGTTTTAAAATACTTGAACTTTTCTCATTCGGAAATCTCTCAACTCCTGCGTATACAAAGAAGCGAATTTCAACAACATGCCAATCAGCTTTTAAAACATTTGACAATCACTTTAGCCTGGTGTATTCCCTTATTTCCCTTCTACTTACAAGGAAGCAAGGAATAAGACAGTTTCTGTTAATGTTTGTCTCGATTATCATGAAGCAGATAGAAGAATAAGCTTTTTAACAATAATTTGTTACACAGATGAAGTGATGCGCAATAGTGTATAGGCTATCACGAATTTTAAATTCTGTCTTATCTAATGTAATGTACTCAGCATAGGTTAGAAAAGAAGTGCTTGAAACTGAGTAACGAGTTTCTTCACCTCGATGGAAGGAGTTTTCGGAAATCTTGGTAGATATCTCGCTAGTTAGACGCCATCTATGTCGTATTTTAGTAAACAGACACCTACCTGCCATTAATTGCACAGTGGGGGAGAGATCATTTATCACGCACGCGCACAACAAATTACAAGAAATTAACATACGACGCGCAGATCATAATCTAGCAAGTGTTGAAGTGCCAATTGATAACCAGAAAGTGATACAGCACCCGAGTGTACAGGGAAGCTGCGAATCTTCTGTCTGCTTCATGCCAATCGAAAAATAGTCTTATTACTTGTTTCCTTGTAAGTAGAACTAAAATAAGGGAGTTCCATAGGTTAAAGTGATAGTCAAAAGCTGGTTGCTATGTGACTGAAGTTCCTTTGTTTGTGTGGACAGGAGTGTAAGGTTTTTAAACGTGAAAGCAAAAACAAGGAACGATCAACTCCACGAAAATAATGTATATAACATAAATTGAGTATTTTTACGTGATCTACATTTCTTGTGTGGTAAGTTTTTGTCCATCTCTTAGCATTTATTGTCATCCACAATAAAGTAGTCTTCACAGGTTATTGCCAGAAAATTCAAGACATACATTTTATTTACCAAGTAAATATCTTTGATATACGATGATTTAATCAAAATTGTGTAAGCCAACTTTGAGAAAATCAAAATTCTCTAATTTTTTTCCATGTAGAGGGTAGTTTGGGGTCGGATGATTTTTCTCAAAATCTTGCCGCATCCCTGGAAGATACTAAAGTTAAATACCAAGTTTGGTGTTATACGGACTTTTCGTTTTTGAGTTATCGTGTTCACACGAACCTTTTTCTAAAAATTCTTTTTTGAATACAGCGGAACCTAAAACATGTATTTCCGGTGAAATCTCGGTATCGAACTTTGGGTACATTACATACCTTCTCCCGTGTCGTAGATTTGCGGCACGTAAAAGATCCTCAAGCATAGCAATTAAGCGGTGTTTCACGCCCAGTATAGAATGGGACGCTGAGAGCCACAGCAGTTAAAGAGCGTCCATAAATAAAACTACATTCACATTACAATACCTTCTCTATACATAGTATGTGTAGAGAAAGTAAAAACAGAAAACGTTATTGTAACAGTCGTATGACTATACTTACTCCTTTTCTATTTTATTGTTTTCATCCCCATATTACTTTCTCGAGCCCGCATGTACTATGCACAAAGTGGATAGAGAAAGTATTGTATGCCGCATGGACGGGTTCCCTAACGGAATGCTTCCGACGCCGATCGGCTCTTCACGAAACCAGAGGGAGACTCAAACACATTAAAAATACGCCTGGCACTGTGATTTTTCTGAAAATGTGAACGTTTGACGGGGTCTCGGGTCTGGTACAACATTCCACGCAAGTAAGAAAAGTCAAAGCCGTTTGGACAATCCGTCCCTTCAACCCTCAAGCCCACTCGACGCTCCCTCAGAACAGGCTGACTAGTATAAGCTGCGTGTTAATTAGCCGCCACGTGCTCGTATTACCTTGTCATTAGAACTTCAGAATATAGCGCAGGGAAAAGATTAATCTACTTTTGTATCACCCTGTGAGAGGCTTATTGTCCAACCAGAACGTTTAGGGATCAACTCAGAACTTAATTTGTTGAAAGTTACGTTTCATGTCTGTTCGTGTCTCTTCGGTGACCTGCCAAATACGTTTTTAAGAGCATAGCAAACAGGTGGAAGAAATGGGCGGGGTCAGCAAAAACACGATAAGTATTTCCAAGCTATTTTTAATGCCTTTGAGTGTACCTAGCTACCAAGAACGCTATCAGCCGCAACTCGGTTTAGTCCTTTAAGAGACTAGAATTCAACCCGGTGGTCGATCAATGGCCGGGACGGAATTGTGGGAGAGACCAGAACTCGACCTCGGTGTTAGGCAAGGGTGATACCGCGGTGGGATTGACATTTCCCTTCTGTTGATGGAATGACATACACCTAGTCCTGCCAGCCGTGGGCACCACGTTGGAATCGGGAATCAAACCTGCGCCATTGGCAAGTGCACTACACTGCTATATCAGGACGGTCCCTGAAAAAGATGATTGGAAATTGGTGGGAATGGTAATATTTGGGTCACCACGGTCAGTTAGGTCACGAGGATCGAACCCGGAACCTCCCAAAAGTGGATTATGTTCCCGCTGGGTAACTATAAGGTGTAACATTATTACGAAAGAAGAAGCTACATTTGCATGGAGGTCATCAAGTAGAGGAAAAACAAAACACGCCACTAATTTGGCTACAAAGAAATCTCAATAAATTTTACAAGCCGTGTGTCGTAAAACAAGTTAATTCCTTACACGGTTACAACATGTATAGGCACCGTGTGTAAAGTTTTATTTTCCGCGTCATTTGCATTAATGTGCGTGTTAGGTTTACACGCACTAATATTATTGGGACGGGAGCAAAGTGCGCGCCCGAGAAGAAACCAATGTAGAATGCTAATTTATTTATATCGCATGATCACGCGTGATGAAAGCACATCCCTCTAACCGTCTGTAGGGGAAGTAGAAGACCAACAACGATAACACCTCGGCAAACCAAACAGGTAAAATCTCATGTGTTGCGTTCCCCATTGTTATAAAGCGATAGTGAGTAAAGTATATATTTACTTCATTTTAATAGAGATAAACGTTTACAGAATACCTATATTACACATTTCGTTATAGATGCAAAGAGAACAGTGACAATTTAATGTTTAAGAGAACACAGAAGTGATAAAAACGTAGTATTCTAAAGTATTGGAGCTGGTGATGAAATTGTTACTTTCTCTAGAGCGTATGCACAATATACATATTAGATACAGAAGATATTGCATTCTACCAAAAAATTGGATACCAGATTCTATTGGAAATACATGTTTTAGGATCCTCTGTGTGAAAAAAGAAAGAAAAAAGGATTTTTTTGGGAAAAAAAAGTAAATGGAGTTTTATTTATAGATGTTCTTTAACTGCTCAGCGTCGCATTCTATGCTGGCGCGAAATATTGCTTAATTTTGCTCAGAGGTCTCTTTGTCAAATTTGAGGTTCCTTTACGTACCTAAATCTACAACACGGGAACAATGGCTTTATTTCCCTTCAGGAGGAAGCCATGTCCGAAGAAACTCCACCGTCCTCCGCCGGATTTGAACACGTGACCTTATGTATATGCGGCTAGCATGGTAACCAGTGCACCACAGAGAACGACCATTTTTTGGAAAAGGTCCCTGTGTGTATGTGGACAACACAGCTCAAAAACAAAAAGTCAGTTGAATACCAAACTCGGTATTTAACTTCAGTATCTTCCAAGGATGTGATACAAAATGTTCAACTTAGCCCGCCTGGGTAGTGTGTTGGTAGCGTATCTCCTTCATATTCAACAGGTCGTGAGTTCGAATCTCGTTTAGGGTGAGTTACCCGGATAAGGTTTTTCTCGGGGTTTCCCCTTATCCTGAGAAGACGAATGTCGAGTAACTTTAAGTTCCATGGACCCCGAGATCATTTGAGCATCATTTCAACAATTTCATTTATCGTCCGATATGACCAACCAGGTTAAACAGTGTTAAGGTACAATAAAAAAAAAATCAAGAAGATACAAAGCCAACGTCCCTTTACGGCCAACATTTTTTGCAAATTTTCATTTTCTCAAAACTTACTCTCACGATGTTTATAAAAATGTCATATTGTCACTGCGTGATTGGCTAGTGCTGTAACATATTATTTTGAGAATATTTTATTCGGGACGCTCGAGATTTAATTAGAATTTCATTTTACATTTCTTAAAGTACAGAAAATTTGTTATATTACGTAAATAACAAGAAAACTGCGCTATATACCGAATCCCGTGGAAATTACAATGATCTCAGCTTCTCCTGCACAGAGCAACATGGAACTTTGCTCCTGCTCACGGCATAAGGATGCTCTGGAACAACGTAAATGCGCTAAGCTGATTGGCTGCTTCAATTCGAAGTTAGGCCGAGGCAGGCTATGTTTGGTACACCTCGTCATGTTGCAAAGCGCTTCCGGAAATGCCTAAAACTATATAACTGGGCGCGAGGGCCGAGGGTTCTCTCTCTCTCTGGTTGGCACGTGATTCTGGCCGGCACCTCGTTCCCTTATTGTTGACACATCTCTCAAGGTAGACCTACGGGTTACTATCCAACTCAGCGATAATAATGTTGCCCGTATTTAACTTACGAAGCACCTCTTTTTGTAAACCAAACAAGTATGTTCAACTTCTTCAGTTGTTATTGTTAAGCCAAGCGGTTGTTATTGCTCTAGCATCATAAATTCCAACTTATTTAATCCCCTAGTCGCCTAACTTTAGTCGTGGCATTATATGGTGGAGGCGCCGGTTAGAAAAATGAAATGGCATGTTATTTATGGACGCTCTTTAACTGCTGTGGTTCTCAGTGTCCCATTCTATACTGGGCGTGAAAGATCGCTTAATTTTGCTCAGAGGCGTCTCTATCAGGCTTGAGGTTCTTTTACGTGCCATAAATCTACGACACGGGAACAACTGATTTATTTCCCTTCCGAAGGAAGCCATGCTAAGGATTTTTACACCCGAAAAAATCCATCGTCCTTCGCCGGGTTACCGGGTAGAATCACGAGTAGAGAGAGAGAGAGAGCCCCTTATCGGTGCTCACCCCTAATTTCGAATTTAAGCAGCCAATCAGCTTAGCGCATTTACATTGTTCCAGAACATGCCTGTGACGTGAGCAGGAGCAAAGTTTCATGTTGCTCTGTGCAGGGGAAGCTGACGTCATTGTAATTTCCACGGGCTTTGCTAGAGAGCTCAGTCTTCTTGTTATTTACGTAATATAACAACTTTTATGCGTTTTAAGAAACTGTAAAATGAAATTCCAATTAAATTTCGAACGTCCCGAATAAAATATTCTCAAAATAATACAAGTTAAAGCACTTGACAGTTACGCACGTGACAATATGTATAAGATATTTTTATGGCAAACGAAACGTATATCTGGAATTTTCTGGGAATAGACTCTTCATGCTGTATGACTTTTGTATAAGTGCTAAACCGTAAGAGATAGACAAAAACTTTACTATACAAAAAATGTCATGGGTCATTAAGGATACCCATCTGTGAAAATTTATCAAAAAGTGCAAAAAATTAAAAAAAATGTTTTGGCTAATCAAATAAGTTAATGGTTGTAGTTCAATTTTCTGTTGCTTTTATTGCCATACGGCGCTGCAGGAGATTATGAAATTCCAAGACTTACAAAGAAACAGTGTTAAATTGTATGTTAAACGTTGAAACCTATTTTCTCGTGTTTTTATTTTTCAGCGTTTACAAAACTTCAAATTGTTCCACACGATGTAGTTTTCGAAACGGAAGCTTGTAAATAGTACAAAAGAAAATTGATGAGATGAGTTTTTTCTAACATCACCAGTGCTTGTGTAATTAAATAATAAACTTCATATTTCCATAGCAAAAAAAAAAAGTTAATAAAATGACAATTAAATAACTTTTTTCTCCTAAACCAATATTCAGATAAAAATTTCATCTCATCAATTTACTAATACTGTATTTATCAATATAACTGCAAAGTATTATATTTCTGTAATTGCATCGTGCGGAATGATTTAATTAAATGACAATAACATATTATAAATATGTTAATATCACAGCAACTATTTTGAAGAAAAATCAAAAAATTAGTATGTAAACTATTCGTAATACTGCAATTGGTGCGTTAAAGTTTCAAATAAATCCAAGCAAATTTGTAGATGTTAGGTTTTTCACAGATGGGTATCTGTAAGAGCGAACCGGGAATGGAACCCAGAGCAAGGAAGCAGTATATAAAGTGGGCAGGTTTTATTTTGAACGGTCGTATTAATATTGTTAATATTAGGACAGGAACACCATTATGGTAATGGTGTGTATTCATTAAGTCAAGCCTCTCCAACATTTATTTTCACTTCAATCGCACGCATTAATGGAACACCAGCATTAACATATGCCAGCAGTGGAATATAAATCCAAATGCTTAAGTGCGCATGTCCATAACATGATAAGAAAACGCACGTCGTAAATATAACTGGTGCTGCGCTAATGGTTTATAAGTGTTGAAGTGTTGATTTCTATTCCCAGTTTTAAGGCACTTTTAACACAAGTGCTTGGCCGCCGAGAGTTGAAGATAACGTCTGGGAATGCCATTGACCTGATGTTAGGTTACGGAGAGGCTTCCCAAGTAGGCCCTTCTACCTGGGAGGAAGGGATGAGATGAGTTGCAAAGAGAAGCCATATCCAGACGAGATGTACACTCGTGAGCAAAAAATCTTATATGTTCCATTCACATGGCTTTCTCTACATCTCTGTAAACTTCTTAAATAAGCTTATTCTTCTTTCTGCATCTTGTTAATCCAGATAATCATTATTACTTAGTTCCTTATAAGTAGGAAGAAAATAGGGAATACACTAGGCTAAAGTGACAGTCAAATGTTTTAAAACTGTCGTTATGCGAGTTCTTCACAACTGAAACCAGTAACAAGGAATATCTCGGAAACGTTACCTCCACAACAAAAATGTAAAGGACATAAATTGTGTGTTTTGACGAGATCTACATTTTCTGTGTTGTAAGTTTTTGTCTATCTCTTACGGTTTAGCAGTTATGCAAAATTTCGTAAAATTCATCCAGAATAAAGTAGGCTTCAGAGGTTATTCCTAGAAAATGCAAGATATACATTTTATTTATAAATTTCTTCAATATACCATATTTTAATGAAAATCGTTAGAGCCATTTTTGAGAAAATCAAAATTTTCGAAAAAAGTTTCATGTAAAGGGTAATTGGGGGTGTGGGGAGTTTCTTGCAAATCTTCGTATCGCATCCTTAGAATATACGAAGCCTAAATACCAGGTTTAGTATTTAACGGTCTGTTCGTTTTTAAGATATGCTGTCCACAGAAATAACCACAGACACACACACGCGCACACACAGACACTTTTTCTTGAAGTGCTTTTTTTGGATTCTGGGGGACGCAAAACATGTATTTCCGGTGAAATCTCGGTGTCGAATTTTTGGGTGGAATACAATACTTCCTCTATACACTATGTACATAGTACGTATAGAGAAAGTAAATAATCTGACTTTGCAACCTGCTACAGAAGCTTATCCTTCTACCTACTTCACGTATGTTGATATAAACATTTGCAGAAATAGTTATTTGTCATACAAGTGGTAAAAATTGTGTTTTATATTGTGCTACGAACAAAATAGAACAACCTTAATACGCGTGTCATACACTATTTTTAGACATTTGTCAATATTTATAGACATATTATAAATATAAATAGATTGTTTTACCTATTTCACTGAGCTCATGCTTAGTAGTCTGCGATGTTCAGTTGTTGCCTTGCTTAGCATCAGTGCTGACAACATGATGACTTACTCGTACAGAACGAAAACTTTCTATACAACGGAGTTAGTGTAGCAGTTGTAATTTTGCACTCTCCACTACTTGCATACTTCCGTCTGGTTTAGCAGATCCCATGTTCATCATCTGCCATTTTATGAGCTTTCAGAGTCATGGCCTACTTGAAAGAGGCCCTGCACGCAAAAACCAAAGTTGTTATAATTTTATATAACTGAGTGACAGAATTTTCTACTTTAACACTAATGACATCTGGTAACAGACCTACTTTTACCATCAACTGTCTAAAAATACTTTATTAGATATTTCCTTGTAAATACACAACTCGATGGAGCAGGGTGGATTTTTTTTCGGGCGTAAAAATCCTTAACATGGCTTCCTTCAGAAGGGAAGTAAAGCCGTTGGTCCCATGTCATAGATTTATTACACGTAAAAGAACCTCAAGCCTGATAGAGAGGCCTCTGTGCAAAATTAAGCCGTCTTTCACTCCCAGTATAGAATGGGTCGCTGAGAACCACAGCAGTTAAAGAGCGTCCATAAATAACACCCAATTTCCGTTTCTTGTAAATACGCGGGAATAAGGGAAAAGTTTTTACTTTCTCTACACGTACTATGTACATAGTGTATAGAGAAGGTCTTGCATTCCACCCAAAAATTCAATACCGTGATTTCACAGGAAATATATGTTCTAGGGTCCCCTGAATCCAAAAAAAAAAAGCATTTTCACCAAAAGGTCTGTGTGTGGGTGTGTCCGTGTGTCCATGTGAACACGATAACTCAAAAACGAAAAGTCGGTAAAACACCAAACTTCGTATATAAGTTTAGTATCTTCCAGAGATGTGACACGAAGATTTTGAGAAAAATCCCCCCACCTCAAACTATCCTTTACATGGAACGTTTTTCGAAAATGTTGATTTTCACAAAAATGGCTCTAACGATTTTGATTAAAATATCATATTAGAGGTATTTACCTGACAAATAAAATGTATGTCTTGATTTTTCTGGGAATATCTTCTTAGACCTGTTTATACTGGATGAATTTTGCTGAATTTTGCTTAACTAGTAAACCGTAAGAGATAGACAAAAACTTACAACACAAGAAATGTAGATCTCGTTAAAATACACAATTTATGTCATACACAATTTTTTGTGGAAATTACGGTTTTCGAGATATTCCTTGTTATTAGTTTCAGTTGTAAAGTGCTTACACTTTTCTGAGACAGGAAGTATCCGTTTTTCTTTTGTTCTACTCCTGGCCAAGCAAAGAAGGGATTTGCAATGACAATCGCATAACGACAGCTTTTAAAACATTTGACTATCACTTTAGCATAGCACATTCCTTTAGTTGCCTTCTACTTATAAGGAACTAAGTAATAAGAACATTCTGCTGATGTTTATCTCGATTAGCGTTGTGTAGAAAGAATATCTTCTGTAAGAAGCTTGTTCGTAGAGCAGCTAGAGAAAGTCATGTGAGTGTAACACATCTGATTTTCATAACTCAGGTTATACAAAATCCAGCACACGTAGAAATAAAATTAATCACGTGTTACCGCAGATCGTGTTTCTATTCCGGAATATGACCGGCAGTTTTTACTTCCTTTAGCACGTATGTTCAATGTCCATAGTAGGTAGAAAAAAATATTATATCACCTTGAAATGTAGGGATTTCACTGGAAATATATGTTTTGAGCTCCCTGTGCGTGTCTATCAGCAGCGTAAATAAAAAACGAAAAGACCGATTATTACCAAACTTAGTATTTACATTTAATACCTTTCAAGGATGCGACAAGAAGATTTTCAAGAAAATCGCGCGTCACAAACGACCTTTTGCATGGAAAATGTTTGAAAATGCTTTTTCTCGTTGCCTCTAAAGAGTTTCATTAAAATAACGTATTTAAATAATAACTAAAGTATATATTTTGAATTTTCTGAAAATAGTCTGAAATCCTCTTCATTCTGGATGAATTTTCCGCATAACGGTTAAACCGTAAGAGACAGACAAAAATGCAGATCTTGTTAAAACACGTAATTTATGACATAAACGTTTTTCTTGTAGAGTACACCGTTTTCGAGATATTTTTTGTTACTGATTTCATTTCTAAATTAATTGAAAAACGAATCAATCCTCAATTGCTTCACAAAGGGACAAGATTTGGCTGTCAGCTTTAGTCTAGTGTATTCCCTTCTACTTACAAGGAAGCAAGTAATTCATTTCTGTTAATGTTCATGTTGATTGGAATGATGTGGATAGAAGAACATTTCGTAGGAATAGTTTCAACATGCAACAGCTAGAGAAAGTATTGCGAATGGAACACATAAGATTTTTAATGGCATTTTATTAAAAGTTTTATAGCTCAGGTTATATATCAATGTGTACAGTGCACGCGATACGCGGACGTGGAAATAAAGTTAATCACGTGTTGTAACAGAATGCCAAAGATCGTGTTTCGGTTCTGGGACGTGACTGGTAATTTTTTGCGAGTTTAGAAACAGAGTTGGTCATGTAGGTCTCATTTATCTCTGCTGGCGGAAGTCGGTCTGTATGGTGGGTGGCTGGCAAGACACCTATATAAATAAATTAGAAAGCCACGTCATTGTCTTAGAGAGGGCGGGGTCTAACTTATTATATTACTGAAGCCACACAAATGGGTTAGGAAATATAAAACATTTGGGAAGGACAGTGTTCGCCTAGCACTCCGTTTTTTACTCTCCCCAGCGCGCACATAGCACATGGAAAAATCTGATGTGTTCCATTCACATGACTTTCTCTTCATCTCTGCAACAAATTATTGGTAAAAAGCTTACTTCATGCTAATCGAGAAAAACTTAGCAGAAATATCCTTATTACTTGCTTCCTTGTAAGTAGAAGCGAAATAAGGGAGTACCATAGGTTAAAGTGATAGTCAAAAGCTGATTACTATGTGTTCCTTTGTTTGTTTGGACAGGAATTGACAAAATCCTAAATGAGAAAAGTATGCATTTTAAAGCTGAAACCATGAAATATCTGAAAAACAACCAACTCCACCAAAAAAAAAAAAGTATTTAACATAAATTGTGTGTTTAAAATGCTCAACATTTTTTGTGTGACAAGTTTTTATCCATCTCTTACGGTTCAGCAGTTATGTAAAATTCATCCAGAATAAAGTTGTCTTCAGAGGCTATTTCCAGAAATCTCAAGATGTACACCTTATATATCAGGTAAATATCTTAAATATACGATATTGAGAAAATCAAAATTTTCGAAAAAAGTTCCCTCTGAGGGGTAGTTGGGGGTACAGAAATTTTCTTGAAAATCTTCGTGTCGCATCCTTGGAAGAACTTAAATAATAAGTTTGGTGTTTAACAGTCTTTTCGTTTTTGAGCTATGCTGTCCACAGGCACACACACACATTTTTTTTCCAAAAATGTTTTTTTTATTCAGGGGATCCAAAACATGTATTTTCAGTGAAATTTTGTATCGAATTTTTGGGTGGAATGCAATATCTTCTCTGTATACTTTGTATATAGTACATGTGGAGAAAGTAAAATGTTATTCTTCTATATGCTTCATGCTAATCGAAATAAAAATTATGAGAAATAGTCTTATTGCTTGCTTTCTTGTAAGTAGAAGGGAAATAAGGGAGTACCATAGGTTAAACTGATATTCAAATGTTTTAAAAGCTAGTTGCTTTGTGGTTGCAATCCGTTTCTTTGCATTGCAGAAGTTGACAAATTTCCATGTGAGAAAAGTTAAAAGTTTTAAAAAAATAAAACCAATAAGAAGAAATATGTCAGAAATGGTCAACTCTACCAAAAACATATTTTTTGTGTAGTAAGTTTTGTCTATCACTTACGGTTTACCAGTTATACAAAATTCAGCAAAATTCATTCAGAATAAAGAGGTTTTCAGAGGCTATTCCCAGAAAATTGCATATGTGCATTTTATTTGATAAGTAAGTATGTTTATTATCCGGTATTTCAATCAAAATCGTTACAGCCATTTTTGAGGAAATACAACTTTTCGAAGTTTTTTTCGTGAATTTTCATTAAATACCGAATACTAAAGATATTACATGGCTAATAAAATGTATATCTTGTATTTTCTGAGAATAGTCTCTGAGTCCTCATTATTGTGCATAATTCTTGCGTAACAGGAAAAATGTTTTTCTCGATTATCATGAAGTATATGAAAGAATAAGCTTTTTAACAATAATTTGTTACAGAGATGTAGAGAAAGTCATGCGATGTAACACACCATATATATCTGAGCGCTGTTTACGTATGATGTACTAAGTAAGTTTTTGTTGCTTAATTTTAAATAATTTATAGGGCAAAAATATGTGGTGAATAATATAAGGTGGATACAAGAATCGACTTTAATACAGTCTATAAAAGGGTATGTATGAGGGTAGTTTTTTTTCAACTTCTGATAGGCTATAAATAAAAGACAAGTTCATAGAAGACAATTATTTTATTATTAAAACTTTTCTACGCTTATGGTTACTTTTCAACATAATCACCGAAAAGATTGAAACATTTATCGTACCGGTGCACAAGCTTTGCAATACCCGCTTCAAAAAATGTTGCCGTCAATGATTTCCAATGAGCATTGACGTTGTTTTGAAGATCTTTACGTTTGCGGAGAGCCATTCAAAACAAGCAAAGAGGCATGCTGACTTCAGGAATTGTGTTGATCCATGACAACGCTCGTCCACTCACTGCTGGCACAACCCATCGGCTCCTTGAATAATTCCAATGGGACATTTTCCATCACCCGGCGTACATTCCTTACCTGGCACCCAGCGACTTTCACCTTTTCTCTGAACTGAAGACGCGGCTAGGAGGGCAGCACTTTCAAACCAACCAAGATCTTCAAAACAACGACAATGCTCATTTGAAATCATTGGCTACAACATTTTTTGAAGCGGGTATTGCAAAGCTTGTGCACAGGTACGATAAATGTCTCAATCTTTTCGGTGATTATGTTGAAAAGTAACCATAAGCGTAGAAAAGTTTTAGTAATAAAATAATTGTCTTCTATGAACTCGTCTTTTATTTATGGCCTATCGGTTGAGAAAAAAAAAAAAAACGGCCCTCGTATATTCGTGGCGGGTAGAGAAAGGCGTGTGACTTACTGTATGAGAATTTTACGGTAAGCAAACAAGTGTGAGGTATCGATAAGGAAGCAGATGATACGGAGCTCCTTGCGATGGCCGAGATCGTAAAGTAAACTCATAACATGGCGATGTTTAATACAAAAGAAAAACGAGAGTAGAGCGCTTGATTTAGTGTAGTTGAGAACCCTCCATGGAGTCGTGCGGCGGGACATGGCAAAGAAGAGAAGAAGAATCATGACAGCCATTCTTAACTCAAAAGTATACGTGCACTCATAACCTATCATTTGGGAAAGGGTGATCGAATCTCTCGTGAGGAAATATTGTGTTTACCGAGAGCACACACGAAAAACCGAAAATTGCAACAAATGTTCGCCCACTACAAACTTGACGGAATTTGTCTATAATTAATAAGCAGAAAAGTTTGTTCGCCATCGTGACTTACTTGTCGCAATTTAAAGAGCAAGATGGAGAAATATTGCTTGCTGGAGATTTTAATCACCGCGCCTGGTAGCTCGAGAGTTTTTGTTTAACTTGGGAATATAAGCCCCAGAGGGCGCTTTGCTCCACGGCGTTAATATTTTATATGCTGCCAGCAGAAACACGTGCGTGGATAAAATGGGTCAGTTTCCTAACTTGATTAAGGTGAACGAACCTTTTCCTTGTGGCATTTGACTTTCTTTGCCTCACTATTCTGCAAACTATCGTTACGTAAGTTGTTTTACTTCTCTAGAGCGTATATACAACATACGAGGACAATCCAGAAAGTGACAGACGATTTGTCATAACTAAACAATATCGAAAGTTATCAACACAAAACTTTATTTA
This sequence comes from Hymenopus coronatus, assembly GCA_030762935.1. NCBI lineage: Eukaryota > Metazoa > Arthropoda > Insecta > Mantodea > Hymenopodidae > Hymenopus > Hymenopus coronatus. The sequence goes on from CM060890.1 coordinate 147,893,742, forward strand.
CAAGTTACACTACCTTACTCTAGTTCTCAACGCAATCGTCATTGCTATCAAGGTATTTATTGTCACTTGGTACAGGTGTAATACTCTTCCACCACTCCAAGATGTCACTGTCACTTGGAGGTCTTCATGGCTGGCAAATCTTTTCCATCCAAAAAATCATGTCTGGTGTCCAAAGTGAAACACCGGTTTTTCTGAATTCTTTTATCAACATTTGCTTTCAACTGCTCCATAACGATTGATGAACTTCCACTCCGGTCTTTATCGTACACACTGTTATGTTCTTCCTTGATTACTCGCAAATTATTTGCCATTTTCTCACTGAAGACGCGTTCATTTCATTACCACAATACACTTGCGTTATTTGCATATAAAATTCGATTGACCGAACATTTTGTACATTCAAAAAACGAATAAGTTCTTTGGCGGTAGAAACGTATAGCATCGGTATTGAAAAATCGGTACCGCGGGACATTAAATGTCTTGACAGAATGGAGAAATAGAGTAACTTTGTAAATAAAGTTTTGTGTTGATAACTTTCGTTATTATTTAGTTATTGCAAATCTTCTATCACTTTCTCGATATAGCATATAGAGAAGTTATTCTGTATCAGCTATAAATTCGATACCGAGATTTCACCGGAAATATATCTTTAGAGACTGCTGAATAAAGAAAAGAAATAGAATAAGCATTAGTAGAGATTGCTTCCTTGTAAGTAGAGGGGGGTAAGTGGTGGTTGCTGTGCCGTTTCTTTGGTCAGAAGTTGACAACTTCTCTTATGTGAACAGTTTAAAACACAAACCAGTAACAACAAGTATCTGTGAAACAGTCAACTCCACGAAACTGTTGTTTTCTCAACGAGGTCTACATTTTTGTGTGTGACAAGTTTACGGTTTACCAGGTACGCAGAAGTCGTTCAGAATGAAGAGCTATTCCCAGATACTTTAACATACATTTCATTCATATTAAAATATCTTAAACATCTGTTATTTTAATCAAAATCATTAGAAACATTTGTTCGGAAAAAATGTTTTGTAGAGCTTAGTTTGGGGAGGGAATTTTTTGAAAAATCTTTGACATTTATTATTAATCTGACATTCTTTTTTACTTTTGCTTTCACAGTCACACACACACGCGCGCACACACACGAGAATTTTTACTAAAAATGCTTTTTGGATTCAGGGAGCCAAATACGCATATTTTAAGTGAAATTTGTATCGATTATTTCGGAGTAGAGTACATTACCTACTCTACCTTTATGTACGTAGTAGAAAATATAAAAATTGATAAATGTTTTGAAAAATTCGAATCAACAATAACGAATGCATGCTAGCACAATAATATTGTTTGAAAAAATGTTGTTTAAAATATCTTAAATGTATTGTATTTTAATGACATTGTTACCTGCAATTTTTAACGAAAATAAACGATATATAGACAATTTTCTATGTAATCGATAGAGTGTGGTGGGGTTTTTCGGCAAAATCTTAATGTTGCATCTTTGGCGGACACTAATTTTAATTATTAAGTTTCATATTTATGAAATATTTGATTGAGAGATCCTCTAAATGTGTGTTTCAAGTGCAATCTTTCTATCGAATATTTGATTGAGGGGCTCTCTAAACGTGTATTACTGGTGAGATCTCGGTATCGGATATTTGATTGAGGGCCCTCTAAACGTGTATTACTGGTGAGATCTCGGTATCAAATATTTGATTGAGGGGCCCTCTAAACGTGTATTACTAGTGAGATCTCGGTATAAAATGTTTGATTGAGGGGTCCTCTAAACGTGTATTACTGGTGAGATCTCGGTATGGAATATTTGATTGAGGGGCCCTCTAAACGTGTATTACTGGTGAGATCTCGGTATCGAATATTTGATTGAAAGGCCCTCTAAACGTGTATTACTAGTGAGATCTCGGTATCGAATATTTGATTGAGGGGCTCTCTAAACGTGTATTACTGGTGAGATCTCGGTATGGAATATTTGATTGAAAGGCCCTCTAAACGTGTATTACTGGTGAGATCTCGGTATGGAATATTTGATTGAAAGGCCCTCTAAACGTGTATTACTGGTGAGATCTCGGTATCGAATATTTGATTGAAAGGCCCTCTAAACGTGTATTACTAGTGAGATCTCGGTATCAAATGTTTGATTGAGGGGCCCTCTAAACGAGTATTACTGGTGAGATCTCAGTATCGAATATCTGATTGAGGGGCCCTCTAAACGTGTATTACTGGTGAGATCTCGGTATCGAATATTTGGTTGAGGGGTCCTCTAAACGTGTATTACTGGTGAGATCTCGGTATCGAATATTTGATTGAAAGGTCCTCTAAACGTGTATTACTGGTCAGATCTCGGTATCGGATATTTGATAGAGGGGCCCTCTAAACGTGTATTACTGGTGAGATCTCGGTATCGAATATTTGATTGAGGGGCCCTCTAAACGTGTATTACTGGTGAGATCTCGGTATCGAATATTTGATTGAAAGGCCCTCTAAACGTGTATTACTGGTGAGATCTCGGTATGGAATATTTGATTGAGGGGCCCTCTAAACGTGTATTACTGGTGAGATCTCGGTATCGAATATTTGATTGAAAGGCCCTCTAAACGTGTATTACTAGTGAGATCTCGGTATCGAATATTTGATTGAGGGGCTCTCTAAACGTGTATTACTGGTGAGATCTCGGTATCGGATATTTGATTGAGGGCCCTCTAAACGTGTATTACTGGTGAGATCTCGGTATCAAATATTTGATTGAGGGGCCCTCTAAACGTGTATTACTAGTGAGATCTCGGTATAAAATGTTTGATTGAGGGGTCCTCTAAACGTGTATTACTGGTGAGATCTCGGTATGGAATATTTGATTGAGGGGCCCTCTAAACGTGTATTACTGGTGAGATCTCGGTATCGAATATTTGATTGAAAGGCCCTCTAAACGTGTATTACTAGTGAGATCTCGGTATCGAATATTTGATTGAGGGGCTCTCTAAACGTGTATTACTGGTGAGATCTCGGTATGGAATATTTGATTGAAAGGCCCTCTAAACGTGTATTACTGGTGAGATCTCGGTATCGAATATTTGATTGAAAGGCCCTCTAAACGTGTATTACTGGTGAGATCTCGGTATCGAATATTTGATTGAAAGGCCCTCTAAACGTGTATTACTAGTGAGATCTCGGTATCAAATGTTTGATTGAGGGGCCCTCTAAACGAGTATTACTGGTGAGATCTCAGTATCGAATATCTGATTGAGGGGCCCTCTAAACGTGTATTACTGGTGAGATCTCGGTATCGAATATTTGGTTGAGGGGTCCTCTAAACGTGTATTACTGGTGAGATCTCGGTATCGAATATTTGATTGAAAGGTCCTCTAAACGTGTATTACTGGTGAGATCTCGGTATCGGATATTTGATAGAGGGGCCCTCTAAACGTGTATTACTGGTGAGATCTCGGTATCGAATATTTGATTGAGGGGCCCTCTAAACGTGTATTACTGGTGAGATCTCGGTATCGAATATTTGATTGAAAGGCCCTCTAAACGTGTATTACTGGTGAGATCTCGGTATGGAATATTTGATTGAGGGGCCCTCTAAACGTGTATTACTGGTGAGATCTCGGTATCGAATATTTGATTGAAAGGCCCTCTAAGCGTGTATTACTAGTGAGATCTCGGTATCGAATATTTGATTGAGGGGCTCTCTAAACGTGTATTACTGGTGAGATCTCGGTATGGAATATTTGATTGAAAGGCCCTCTAAACGTGTATTACTGGTGAGATCTCTGTATGGAATATTTGATTGAGGGGCTCTCTAAACGTGTATTACTGGTGAGATCTCGGTATGGAATATTTGATTGAGGGGCTCTCTAAACGTGTATTACTGGTGAGATCTCGGTATCGAATATTTGATTGAGGGGCTCTCTAAACGTGTATTACTGGTGAGATCTCGGTATGGAATATTTGATTGAAAGGCCCTCTAAACGTGTATTACTGGTGAGATCTCGGTATGGAATATTTGATTGAGGGGCTCTCTAAACGTGTATTACTGGTGAGATCTCGGTATGGAATATTTTATTGAGGGGCCCTCTAAACGTGTATTACTGGTGAGATCTCGGTATGGAATATTTGATTGAGGGGCTCTCTAAACGTGTATTACTGGTGAGATCTCTGTATCGAATATTTGATTGAGGGGCTCTCTAAACGTGTATTACTGGTGAGATCTCGGTATCGAATATTTGATTGAAAGGCCCTCTAAACGTGTATTACTGGTGAGATCTCGGTATGGAATATTTGATTGAAAGGCCCTCTAAACGTGTATTACTGGTGAGATCTCGGTATGGAATATTTGATTGAGGGGCTCTCTAAACGTGTATTACTGGTGAGATCTCTGTATCGAATATTTGATTGAAAGGCCCTCTAAACGTGTATTACTGGTGAGATCTCGGTATGGAATATTTGATTGAGGGACTCTCTAAACGTGTATTACTGGTGAGATCTCTGTATCGAATATTTGATTGAGGGGCCCTCTAAACGTGTATTACTGGTGAGATCTCGGTATGGAATATTTGATTGAGGGGCCCTCTAAACGTGTATTACTGGTGAGATCTCGGTATCGGGTGGAATGCAAATGTTCCGTCAAAGGTATAAATCCGTGCAGTGACTCTCGAGCTCACACGCACAAGTGTTTCTTTATTGAAGATATTCCTGTGAGAACACGTTTTTCACCTGTCTTTGATTCTTCTTTACTGGCGGTGTTCTAACCCGATGTAGGATGTACGTAAGTTAATGCTCCTTTCCTTTTACGAAATCTGCCTAAGAGTATTTTATTAATTTGGGATTGTAGGACCTTGAACTTGGGGCCCCGCGCCCATAACATTAATCCCGAGGTGTTGGCGCATTCCTCCCTCATCTGGGCGGAACGAATCGGGCCCCCCCCCCCCGATCGTCTTTTGACATATGACCGCACAGGTATTTTACATATAGCAATTCGCGGCTGTAATAAAATGGCAATTTCTCGCACCGTGCGCGCGCTCGGACCTCATACCAGAGTTGCTTCTGTATTACGCAATCGACTCGCGCATATCGTCCGCCATGTTCCGGAAGACAAAATGCGTTATGAAGATTCTAGTCACCTTATCTGAAATAAACCTGCAAATATAACGAGAAGAATTTTCCGGGCTGAGAAGCCGTGGTCTGCTGGAGTTTTCAGGTCCACACGCTTCGTTCACGACTGTGGTGAACATCTTCAGTGGCGTGGTCTGTCTTCTCGCGATCAAGCCTTCACCGAGAAGACTTACATCACGCCACTGAAGATGCTCACCGCAGAATGAACGAAACATCTACACCAGTGTTGCAAGATTGGGCGAAAAGTCGCCGATTGGGCTACTAAAACATTTCTGCAAAATATAACTTTTATTTTTGTTTGTTTTTAACTTTATGCGCCCTTTGGTAGGGAAGAAAGCGCTAAATGTAAATTGACGAAAGACAAATACTAAATTCTCTCTGACGTCAGTAAAACTTATTTATACACTTCTATTTTAAGCCTGCCAATAATTACATTTTTCCGCGAGATATAGTTAATTTGCGGTAACTGTTAATATCGCTGCTATGGATGAATGGCATTCTCACTTGCAATGTGGTTTCAATGAAACAAAATGCAGTGCTGGTAGTTAATGTTTCTTTATACTTCTTATATACTAGAATTGTTGGTCTGGTTATATCGATATTTTAAAATTAAATTTAATCATGATCAAAAGCATTAGTGCGGGAAGTAAAACCATACGAATAAAAAGTATGTCCCCATAGCAACACAGAATCGGCTCCTAAAATGTAACATTTATCGTTTTGTTAATAAGATTGTATGGTAATAAGTCTCTATGTCTATAAGGCAGCCCCTAAATAGGGAAGTAGTTAATAAAACAAATACTTCAGGTAATATTTCAATATAATTATCGGCACAAACGCCTCGTATTTTCACGCTCTTTCCTGAATCTCTATCAGCGCAGCTCACACTAGTTAGTGTTCCAATTATGCCATTTATTATAATTGTGCTATACTTACAGAGATATCGGTCATAGGAATCTTTTGAAAATATTCCAAGTGGGTGTGTGGGTGTGTATATATATATATATATATATATATATATATATATAAAATAGTAAAATAAATTGCATATTTTAATAAAATATTGGGCAACTTCAACTGAAACTTTGCGATTTTTTAATGGTTCGGGCGAAATTTTGAGAAACGCTTTTGGCAACTCTGAAACACACCTGAAAACTCCAGCAGACCACGGCTTCTCAGCCTGGAAAACTCTTCTAGTCATAATTTGGACTCCGGCCGTGAAAGCTTACCAGTACTGAAACCTGCAAATGATTCCAGTTTTACTTTTTCTACCATCTGCATTGTAGGCAGAGAAAGTACTGTATTTCGTCCTAAAATACGATACCGAGGCTTCACCGGAGAGGCTTGTTTTGAGGACCCCTTGAATCCTTACCAAAATATAGCATTTTTATTTTCTCCAGGCCATATTTACAATGAACATAGTGGATAGAATGAATGAATGAATGAATAAATAAGTGAATTTATTGAAATACCAATACACATTACATCGCACGGGTCCACAGACCGTATCTGCTTTAAAATAGTAAGCAATATTAAAAACGAAAATTAAAAATCTGACGTGTTCCATTCACATGACTTTCTCTACATCTCTGCAGCAAATTATTCCATGTACTTTATACAATCGAGACAAAATTAGCAGAAATAGTCTTATTACCTGCTTCCTTGTAAGTAGAAGCCAAATAATGGAGTAGCATAGGTTAAAGTGATAGTCAATAGCTGGTTGCAATGTGACTGCAGTTCCTTTGTTTGTGTGTATGGACGCGAGTTGACAAATTCCTGTATGACAAAAGTATGTTTTTACAAAGCTGAAACCAAAAACAAGGAATATGTAAAAAAAACGAAAAACATACAAATAACTTAAATTGTGTGTTTTAACGTACTCTACATTTTGTGTGTGTTTTATCTATCTCTTACAGTTTAGCAGTTATGCAAAATTCCGTAAAATTCATCCAGAATAAAGTAGTCTTCAGAGGCTATTCCCAGAAAATTCAAGATATACATTTTATTTGTCAGGTAAATATCTTTAATATACGTTATTTTAATCAAAATCGTTAGAGGCATTTTTAAGAAAATAAAAATTTTCGAAAGAAGTTCCATGTAAAGGGGAGTTAGGGGTGGGGGGATTTTTCTCAAAATCTTCGTATCGCATCCCTGGAAAATACTAAACTTAAATACCAGGTTTGGTATTTTACCGACTTTTCGTTTTTGAGTTATTGTGTTCACAGACACACGGACACACGTACACATACACACACACGGACCTTTTTCTGAAAATGCTTTTTTTGGATACTGGGGACCCTAAAACATATATTTCCGCTAAAATCTCGGTATCGAATTTTTTGTTGGAGTGCAATATTTTCTCTATACACTCTGTACATGGTACATGTAGAGAAAGTAAAAATTAAAAAAGTACACAGGAAAATAAAAAGACAAAGATATTCAAATACAGCAAATTAATATACAACATAAGCCGTATTCCTATTCTTACTGGATAGACAAGCCGTTGTATTCCACACAAAAATACCATATCGAGATTTCACCGAAGATACTTGTTTTGAGTACCCCTAAAGCCCTACCATCAAAACATTTTTCACTTTCTCCAACCTATATAAGCAATGCACACAGTGAACAGAGAATGTATTGTATTCCACCCAAAAATTTGATACCGAGATTTCACCATGTTACCGAGATACATGTTTTGAGGCCCCTAAAACCACACCCCTCAAAATAATTACTTTCTGTAGCCCCACATATACAATGCACATGGTGAACAGAGAAGGTATTGTATTCCACCCAAAATTTTGAAACCGAGATAACACCGGAGATACATGTTTTGAGGACCCCTGAAACCGCCCCCCAAAAAAGACGCATTTTTACTTTCTCCAGCACATATTTACAATGTTCATAGTGGATTCAGAAGGTATTGTATTCCACTCAAAAATTCGATACCAAGATGTCGCCGGGGATACTTGTTTTGAGGACTCCTAAATCCCCCACCCACAAAAAATTAGTTTCTCTAGCACCGATATACGATGTACACAGTGGATGCAGAAGGCATTGTATTCCACCCAAAAATCCGATACCGAGGTTTGACTGGAGAAACTTGTTTTGAGGACCCCTGAAACCTCTCATGCAATAAAAACATGTTTAGTTTCTCTAGCCTGTATATACAATGCACATAGTGGATAGGATATCTTCTCAATGTTTTATAAAACCCATTATTTGCGCAGTGTAAGGGTTCGTTTGTTTTTATCCTATCTCAAATATTATATTTGTAACGATTTAGGTTAAGTTGCTTTTGGAAGACCCTGTAGGTATAACTGGCGCAACAATGTGGACATGTGAAACTGTTACTGAGAGCTAGGAAAGGAGTTGTACTGTCAGTCGCTTCATGTCTGTCACCTGCACTGATAAACATGTGTTATATTCATATCTATACAAATGTTACTGAGAGCTAGGAAGGGAGTTGTACTTTCAGTTCACCAGTCGCTTCATGTCTGTCACCTGCACTGATAAACATGTGTTATATTCATATCTATACAAATGTTACTGAGAGCTAGGAAGGGAGTTGTACTTTCAGTTCACCAGTCGCTTCATGTCTGTCACCTGCACTGATAAACATGTGTTATATTCATATCTATACAAATGTTACTGAGAGCTAGGAAGCGAGTTGTACTTTCAGTTCACCAGTCGCTTCATGTCTGTCACAGCCAATGTCAAATATCTGTCACCTGCACTGATAAACATGTGTTATATTCATATCTATACAAATGTTAATGAGAGCTAGGAAGCGAGTTGTACTTTCAGTTCACCAGTCGCTTCATGTCTGTCACAGTCAATGTCAAATATTTGTCACCTGCACCGATAAACATGTGTTATATTCATATCTATACAAATGGCCTACTATATAAACAATGTGCCTCCAATTCTTCCACACCTGACAGTCCTTCGTCTTCGCTCACGTCATCAACGTTATCGCTACTTTCTGCACCTTTATCCTACATTAGAATTTGTTTAGATTTTCTACAATTCTTTCTAATGATTTTCAATGTTCTCAGCATGTCGACATACATTTTCCCATTGTGGCCTGCCAATTTCTGCAATTCGCTGGCGACACAACTGTTCCACATCTTTTAGTTTAAAAGTGATATATTAAGTTTTATTTTTCTTTCTTTCTTGTCTTTGAGAACCCTGGAAACGGAACTCAGTGAAATATCAGTTGCCTTGGCTACTCTTTCATTCACTTTTTACAGGCTTTTGAAGAACTCGGGGAACATACATTTTCTTCCTTCATCTCTGCCTCTTGTTTCATCAAGTCAAGGACATTTGCAATTATTTCTCTCCTCTGACTGAGTAATACCTTGCCACTTAACTTTGAAAATGTAGGAGCCATGGCTAAACAAATAAAATGAATAAAATGAACACTATTTACTGCCCACTTTGAATACAAACATATGCGGATACAGACTGTACAAAGTTTGCTCACTGTGACTTTAGGTAAGCAAAGTATCATATCACAAACTCCGCTAAGCTAGGCTCCGTAGCTGGGTTGGCAGTCAGGGTCACGACTCCAGAAGTTTTGCGCCGGCAGTATATATAATGTAGCCCAGATTGTCCGATCGAAATGCGAGCTTCAGACGCTACCTCATGACCACGTGACCTGTTACTTTAATTTCTTATTCTAAGGGCTACAAGGGACTAACAGCATCAATAATGAATGGGTCTTCCTTTCCCTGCCTTGAAATTAATCGAGGGACTTGGCCACATTCAAAATGAATTCCTCAGACAAATTGCGGAATGTAGTCGTCGGGACAGATTCGGAAATTAAGACAAAAGACAAGCGCTTGGGGCGTGTTCCTACAGCACAAAAAGAACAACTCGAGGCGAAGCCAGCGGGGATTTTCACAACTAAAATAATGACAACACCATGCTGCCCAAGCCTGTCTCTGCATATGGTTACGTTCACATGACCTTCTCCCTTTACTTTCGCTTATTACTTTCCTTACTACTGCACTATTATGCATTCACATCAAAATATTCAAAAAATATTTATAATTTTACTTTCTCAACACGAACTATGTACATAGTGTATAGAGAAGGTATTGTACTGCACCCAAAATTCGATAACGAGATTTTATAGGAAATATAGGTCTTGGGTCCCCCTGAATCAAAAAAAAAAAGCATTTTTAGAAAAAAGTCCGTGTATGTGCATGAGTGTGTGTCTGTGAAGTTTATTATCTTCCAAGGATGTGACACGAAGATTTTCAACCCCCTTCCCCAAACTACCCTTTACATGGCACAGTTTTCGAAAATTTTGATTTTCTTAAAAATGCTTAAAACGATTTTGATTAAAATACCTTATGTTTAAGATACTTTTATAACAAACAAAATTTATATCTTGAATTTTCTGGGAATAGCCTCTGAAGACCTCTTCATTCTAGACGACTTTTGTATAACTTCTAAATCGTATGAGATATATAAAAACTTACTACACAAAAATGTATATCTCATTAAAACACACAATTTATGTCATATACTTTTTGTTTAGTTGAGTTAACTGTTATCGAAATATTACGGATTATTGGTTTCAATTTTAGCCACTTAAGCTTTTCTGAAACGGGAAGACATCTTTCTTCTCGCTTGTTTACTCTTGACAAGCAAAGAGATTGGAATTTCAATTGTTTAGTATAGCGACTGGCTTATAAAGCCCGAGACTATCGTTTTAGCCTGTGTATTTCCTTATGTGCCTTTTGGTAACAAGGAATATAGTAATAAGGACATGTCTGTTTCAACTATCATGAAGTAAATAGAAGAATAAGCTTTTTAATAATAATTTGTTCCAGAGATTTAGAGAAAATTATATGAATGGAATACTTCAGATTTTTATAGTTTAACTTTTAATTATTTTATACATTTTCTTCGCTGAAATAAAATTGCGTCAATTATTGCATTTTATAATATCCCTCTCCTTTTTAAAATTATTATTTGCTTTTGCATGAACTTGGCGCGTTTTCTTCTTACATAAATTTATCTTTGCTAGAAATTAGAATTACATTTAATTTTTCTTTACACTTTTAGGGCAATTCCCAGGGCTCTGGGCCATTAAATCTTATTTAAGTCGAAGGTCATTCTCCTCTAGCAGGTTTTAGTTTGAAATAGCGCCGCTGTGTTCTGCAACTATTTAAATGCACGGAGGGATATCTTCAGATGCCAATCACAAGACACCTGGTATTGGCTTCATTTTTCTAAGGCCTATTTTTACTTTCTCTACACGTACTATGCATAGTGCATAGAGAAGGTATTGCACTCCACCAAAAAATTCGATACCGAGATTTCACCGGAAATATACGTTTTAGGGTCCCCTGTATCCAAAAAAAAAAGCATTTTCAGAAAGAGGTCCATGTGTGTGTGTGTGTGTGTGTGTGTTAGCGTGTCTGTGAACACGATAACTCAAAAACGAAAAGTCGGTAAAATACCAAACTTGGTATTTAAGTTTAGTATTTTCCAGGGATGCGACACTAAAATTTTGAGAAAAATCCCCCGACCACAAACTACCCTTTACATGGGACTTTTTAGAAAATGTTGATTTTCTCAAAATGACTCTTAAGGATTTTGATTAAAATATCACATATTAAAGATATTTACCTGACAAATAAAATGTATATCTTGAATTTTCTGGGCAAAAACCTTTAAAGATTACTTTATTCTGGATAAATTTTACGCAATTTTACATACCTGCTAAACCGTAAGACATAGACAAAAACTTACCACACAAAAAATGTAGAACATGTTAAAGCACAAATTTATGTCATATACTTTTTTTTTTTTCGTGATGTTGATTGTTTTTAAGATATTTCTTGTTATTGGTTTCAGCTTTGAAAAACGCATACTTTTCTCATACAAGAATTTGTCAATTCCTGTCCACACAAACAAAGGAACTTCAGTCACATAACAACCAGCTTTTGACTATCACTTTAACCTATGGTACTCCCTTACTTTCCTTCTACTTACAAGGAAGCAACTAATAAGGCTATTGCTGCTATTTTATTTTTTCGATTAGTATGAAGCAAATAGAAGCATAAGCTTTTTAACAATAATTTGTTGCAGAGAAAGTCATGTGAATGGAACAGATCAGATTTTTTAGGCTTGAGATCCTTGAGTGCCGGATAATCTATTAGCGGTGCTAGAGGCTAGTATGTTACTCCTAGACAGAGAAACACGGCCCCCAATTTCACAGATGTATTACAGTTTGAAGTGCAGAGTTGCGGGGTCATCTTTTTTTCCTACCGTGGAGGGGAAAAATGCGTTATGCATTCGACCCCCAGCCGAAGTGAGAGGATATTTGTGTCTCTACGCCCTGCTGCGACATACCACTAAAAAAACCCTCCGCGTTATAACGTGTGGTTTACTGAATTACATCGTGCTTGAAGCTTTTTGCGGTCCCGCATTAGCACCCTCGGAAGTATGTGGAGTCTGGGATGCTGCCGCGGGTAAATGGTTGTTTCTAGACCACAGTCATGAAACCTGTCTGCAGCCTAGGGGAGTTAAAGGTGATAATAGACAGAAATGAAGGTGTATGTAGTGCACGATGGGTCGTTTTTACTCAGCGTCGACTCAGCAGCTCCTGGATGTAGGCTTACATGCCTATTCTAGCTGTCTGTCGTCGTTGGACCGGAAGGACCCGTGGTTCCGAGGAGATTATGTGCCCCTGGTGGTGTTGGTACCACAGTAGTGGCACCGCGGCGGCGAGGAACGGACGTCAGCATAGCAGCGTCGGCAACTGGTGGCGTTCCTGTCGGCTAGCCTCGACGACCAGGAGTCGCCCTAATAAGTCCTGCAGCTCCACTCGTACCAACGCCGTTGGTCCCCGGTCGCAGTAATGGCGGGTGGACCTCAAACAAAAAGGCCACCGCGACTGCACGGCGGGGAGCAGATGCCGGGTGAAAAGGTCCCGAGGGACTCTCCGTACCACGGCACTGAAGCGGGGCGGCGCTGTGGAGCTGAGCGGAAGCGGGGTTGGTGATGCCGGCCACTGCGGCTGCCGGGGGAGTAGCGATGAGTGGGTCCTCTTTACCATGGTAGTTAGTCCAGTCGAAAGAAGAAGTCATCTTGGCAACTGCGGCCCCGGGAGAAGGGTCGAAAGGAGGTCAGCACACAGGAAACGACGGAGACTATACAGGCGCCGGGCGGCCGGAAGGTGGCCACTACAACGGCAGGGGGAAGTGAGTTTCACTCGAAGCAAGCAACCGTGCCATCTAGCGACAAGTACTCATGCCACACCTCCACCGACCTGAAAGATGAAAAAAACTCTGTGTTCCAATCACATGACTTTCTCAACATCTCAGTGACAAATTATTTTAAAAAGCTAATGCTTCTATTTACTTCATGCTAATCGAGAAAAAATTAGCAGAAATAGTCTTATAACTTGCTTCCTTGTCAGTAGAAGCGCAATAAGGGAGTGCCATAGGTTAAAGTGATAGTCAAAAGCTGGTTGCTATGTGACTGAAATTCCTTTGTTTGTATGGAGAGGAGTTGACAAATTCCTGTATGAGAAAAATAAGTTTTTTTAAAGCTGACACAAAAAACAAGGAATATCTAAAAAAAAAAAGATCAACTCCGCCAAAAAAAAAAAAATGTATAACATTAATTGTGTGTTTTAATTTGGTCTACATTTTTTCTGTGGTAAGTTTTTGTGTATCTCTTGTGGTTTAGCAGTTATGCAAAATTCCGTAAAATTCATTCAGAATAAAGCAGTCTTCAGAGACAATTCGCAGAAAATTAAAGATGTACATTTTATTTGGCATATAAACATCTTTAATATACGATATTTTAATAAAAATCGTTACAGCCATTTTTGAGAAAATCAAAATTTTCCAAAAAAACTTCCATGTAAAGGAAGTTTAGTATTCAACGGTCTTTTCGTTTTTGAGCTATGCTGTCCACAGACACACACACGTATCTTTTTGTAAAAATGTTTTTTTTTTATAAAGGGGACCCTAAAACATATATTTCCGTTGAAATCTCGGTATTAAATTTTAGGTGCCTACAATATCTTCTCTATACACTATGTACATAGTACGTGTAGAGAAAGTAAAAATGAAAAAAGGAAGGAACCGTGGAGTATATACAGCACGCCAGCATTCGCCTAAGCTGCCCCAGGGTGCGCGGTCCACGGGGATCGAACCCCGACCTCCCGAATATCATTTACAGACGAAACACCTGGCGGTAAGATGAACGTTACCTTGGATACAACAGTCCACACCAATCTCCTTTTACAACCCTTTTGTGCGATGTTTAATTCATGATAATTTAGGGATTTCGCCCAAAGCTGCGGCTGAAGCTAGTGTTTTGTTTTCTTCACACACACACACACACACAGCAGCCCTCAACACCATTTGGGTTACTGCCAAAGTAAATTATTCACATATTTACAGAGACATCATGCTACCTAAGACGAATGTGGTATAAAATCTAGGATTCAGTTTCGTATTCCACACAATTCCCTCGAGTGTACTTGCGGCCACGCGTGTTCAGGTATACCAATAAATAATGGCCGCATTCACTCGTTATAAATTACCTGCTGGGCCCGAAACAAGAGAAGAGCGCAGTGCGAGGGAGTGACAACGCAATGCTCCAGGGACACCACACAAGTAAATCCCTGACACGACCGACCAAGTAACACTAATAGCAACTATCCAGATATCCTAGGATAGTTCCTCTCCTGTCCCCCTCCATGCTAACTTCATATAGCCTAGGTCGCGGGTTCAGACCCGGCGGAGGACGATGTAAAAACCCTTAGCATGGCTTCCTTCGGAAGGGAAGTAAAGCCCATGTCGTAGATTTACGGTACGTCAAAGAACCTCAAGCCTGATAAAGAGGCTTCTGAGCAAAATTAAGCGGTCTTTCACGCCCAGTATAGAATGGGACTCCGAGAAGCACAGCAGTTAAAGAGCGTCCATAAATAAAACTCCATTAAATTAGGATAGTTCCTAGAGATTCTGACAAGAACTACCTAGCCCACCCTCGTAGCATGATGACGTGCCTCACATTCAACAGTTCACGAGTTCGAATCTCGCTTAGGGTGAACTACCAGGATAAGGTTTTATTTTCGGGGTTTTCCCTTATCCTGAGAAGACGAATGTCGAGTAACTTTAAGCTCCATGGACCCCGAGATCATTTGAAGATCATTCAGCGATTTCATTCATCGTCCGATATGACCAGCCAGGTTAAAGGACGTTAAGCTACTGAAAAACCCTGATGTGTTCCATTCACATGATTTTCTCTACATTTCTGCAACAAACTATTATTAAAAAGCTTATGCTTCTATTTACTTCATGCTAATCCAGAAAAAATAGCAGAAATATCCTTATTACTTGATTCCTTGTAAGTAGAAGAGAAATAAGGGACCGCCATAGGTTAAAGTAATAGTCAAAAGCTGGTTGCTATGGGACTGAAGTTCCTTTGTTTGTATAATAGACAGGAATTGACAAATTCCTGTATGAAAAATGTATTAGTATTTAAAAGCTGAAACCAATAACAAGGAGTACCCCAAAAACGATTAAGTCCACGAAAAAAAAAATTATATAACAAAATGTGTGTTTTAACGTGCTCTACATTTTTTTGTGTGGTAAGTTTTTGTCCATCTCTTACGGTTTAGCAGTTATGTAAAGTTCATCCAGAATAAAGTAGTCTTCAAAGGCTATTCCCAGAAAATTCAAGATATACATTTTATTTGTCACATAAATATCTTTAATATACGATATTTTAATCAAAATCGTTACAGCCATTTTTGAGAAAATCAAAATTTTCGAAAAATGATCTATGTAAAAGGTAGTTTAGGGTGCGGGACTTTTTTTTTTTCAAAATCTTCGTGACGCATCCCTGGAAGATATTAAACTTAAATACCAAGTTTGGTATTTTACCGACTTATCGTTCACAGATACACGGACCATTTTCTGAAAATTCATTTTTGGGATACTGGGGACACTATAACGTATATTTCCGGTGAAATCTCGGTATCGAATTTTTGGGTGGAGTGCAATATCTTCTCTATACACTATGTACATAGTACGTGTAGAGAAAGTAAAAAGGACTGTCTACCTAAGTGAGATGAGGATAAGTTTCAGGCTCCATTGGAAGACTGGGGTTCGATACTCGTCGACTGCCCATTCTGGCCTTTGTTTTAGTTTTAATTTTTATTTTTTACATTTGTATTTATTCTTACTGTCTGTAATGAGTATCTACAATGAACACTCGTAGTAGATTGATAAGGTATTACATTCCACCCAAAAATTTGTTGCCGAGATTTCATCAGAAATACATGTTTTGAGAGCCTATTAATCCAAAAGAATTTCAGAAAAGGGTCAAGTGCGTGAATCTGTGTTTTTTTGAGGGAGTTTAAGGCCCACTTTTACCACTATGGCACCGCAGGCGATGACATTGGTGATATATGGAATGAAGATGGAGTATCAGTAGAATGTGATAGCGGGGCAAACTGGAGAAAAACCCGCCCCTGCGCCGCTTTGTCCACACAAATATGACATGTGGTCGCTTGGGATCTAACCGTCTAGGTGAGAGCGAGAGGTCTGACCACTTGGCCACGGCGCGGCCTTGTGTTTTTAAGCGTGGATGGCAAAACCCCAAAACGAAAAGTTCGTTAAATACAAAACTTCCATCTTGCATCTTGAATTTCTGAAAAATGACTAACAATTTTGATTCAAATACGGTTATTTAATTTATCTCCATGAGAAACAAAATATTTACCTTTAATTTTCTGGGAATGGTCTCTGAAGACCTTCTTATTTGGTTTTGCTTAATTGCTAAACCTACATAAAAAGTACATCCTCTTAAAAAAAACGCAATTTATTTCAAATCCTTTTTTATACTAGATTAGACAGTTTCCGTGACATTCCTTTTTATTGGTTTCGGTTTTAAGCTTCCTAAACGTTTCTCAAGCAGGAGGTAGTTTTTTGTTTTACTCCTCGTCGTGCAAAGCGAATCGATTTTCAATTGCTTCACATTAAAATATTTGACTACGAATTATGCCTAGTGTATTCCCTTCTGCTAATAAGAAACTAAGTGATAATGCCGTTTATTTAATGTTTATCTTGATTAGTGTATTCCCTTCTGCTAATAAGAAACTAAGTGATAATGCCGTTTATTTAATGTTTATCTTGATTAGTGTATTCCCTTCTGCTAATAAGAAACTAAGTGATAATGCCGTTTATTTAATGTTTATCTTGATTAGTGTATTCCCTTCTGCTAATAAGAAACTAAGTGATAATGCCGTTTATTTAATGTTTATCTTGATTAGCAGACACGGGAATAAGCTTCTTATCAGTAGTTTGTATTTGGAACCGGTAGAGAAAGTCATATGAATGGAAGACATTAACTCCATAGTGCTATCGACCGCACTTTCTTGTGGAGCATTTCCCTATTGTTAAGTCGTGAACTGTTTTCTGTAGGTTTTTACTTTCTCTACACGTACAATGTACCTACATAGTGAATAGAGAAGGTATTGTAATGCACCCAAAATATGCGTCTGTGGACAGCAGAAGTCAAAAACGAAAATATCCTTGAATACCAAACTAGGTATTTAAGTTTGCTATCTTCCAAGGATGCCACACAAAGATTTTCATGAACCCCCCCCCCCAAACTACCCTTTAAATGGGGAAAAAATCGAAATTTTTTAATGTCTTGAAAATTGCTCTAACGATTTGGAATAAAATCTCTTATATTTAAGATATTTACATGCCAAATAAAATGTAGATCTTGAATTTTTTGGGAATAGCCTCTGAAGGCCTCTTTATTCTAAATGATTTTTATTGAATTTTGCATAACTGGTAAAGCGTAAGAGGTAGACAAAAACTTAATGCACAAAAAATGTAGATCACGATGAAACATACAATTTATGCAATATACATTTTTTCGTGGAGTTGATCGTTTTTGAGATGCTCCTTGTTTTTGGTTTTAGCTTTAAAAACTTAATTCGTGAACTCCTGTCCACACAAACAAAGAAACTTCAGTCACATAGCAACCAGCTTTTGACTTCACTTTAACCTATGATGCTCTCTTATTTTGCTTCTACTTACAAGGAAGCAAGTAATAAGACTATTTCTGCTAATTTTTTCTCGATTAGCATGAAGTAAATAGAAGCATAAGCTTTTTAACAATAATTTGTTGCAGAAATATAGAGAATGTCATGTGAATGGAGCACATGAGATTTTTTTCATTAGATGACACACACATTCATATTTTCAGACTCTGAAAAGGATAGGGAATAGTCTAGACTAAGGAGATATTTCTACTCCCAGCCAGGAATCAAACCCGAGACCCCTTGCACAGCAGGCAGGAGAGCTACCGACTGAGTTACGTGGCCAGTTAATCCTCCAGGTTTCTTTACATATCTCTTCCTCTGTATAATCCTTGAGCCATTGTTAAACGCGCAAGCATTTGTTACTTTTCGAGGTCATAATGTCGACAGAATTATGATGCGATTATCAAGTTAATCCCTGTATCGCATGTATCTAATTGCCAAAGATAAAATACTTAAGCTATTTGTAAGGTAGTTCACTGGTTGACCTTGAACGGAGCAGTAATTGGCAGCGGTTCTATAAAATACTCAAGCATCTGCACGAAAAGGGTTTAGCACCTTGCTAAAACCCCAAAAACTATTTCCTTTTTTACCCTAGGTAGCGTGGGAAAAGACACCAAAATCCCATTAGCGTGGTGATGTTGGTGCACCTGCTAATATAGCTCTCGTGGGAATGTTAGTTGTGCCCCTAGTGATACATTTAGGAACTATTCTCAGTTCCTTACTGGATGCAACAATCTCATTTGTTAGTGCAAACAAAGGTAACAACAATTGTGGCATATATTGTAGATGCGAGGTCCGTCCAGAAAGTGACATAACTAAATTATATTCAAAGTTATCAACACAAAACTGTATTTACAAGTTACACTACCTTAGTCTGTTTCTCAACGTAATCGTCATTGCTATCAAGGTATTTATTGTCACGTGGTACCAGTTTTTCAATGCAGATGTTATATTTTCTACCGCCAAAGAACTCATTCGCTTTTATGCATGAACAAATGTTTGGTCAATCGAATTTTATAGACGAATAACGCAAGCTTATAGTGATAATGCAATGAACGAGTCTTCAGTGAGGAAATGTCGCATAATTTACGAGTAATCAAGGAAGAACATAACAGTGTGTACGATAAAGACCGGAGTGGAAGTTTATTAATTGTGGTGAATGAGTTGAAAGCAAATGTTGATAAAAGAATTCAGAAAAACCGGGGTTTCACTTTGGTCACCTACAAGACTTTTTGGGTGGAAAAGATTTCGCAACCGGTTATAATCCTAAACATCTTGGCTCATATCTTTAGCGGTTGAAGAGTACAACATCCGCATTGAAAAACTGGTACCACGTGACAATAAATTACATTACGAACCTTTGTCTTTCTTTACAAAACATCACATGCGGACTGACACTCCCCTAGGGCTTACAAGCGACGTCTAGCGGTCAGAAGTGTGTCCGGGAGCCAACGGCCAAATGGAGAACCTGGTCCGTAGTCAGGTGTGAGGAAGTGGATGATATGAAATGCAAGAGAAATGGATGATTGGAGAGGTGATGAAGAAGTAATTGGTGGAATGAGTTATGGTGGAAATCATAGGACCCGAAGAGAACCCGACCAAACGCCGCTTTGTCCACCACAAATCCCACATGCGGACGCTTGGGATCGAACCCGAGCCGCCTAGATGTGAGGTGAGAGGTGTAACCATTCGGCCACGGCGCCGCCGGTTAATTTCCAAAATTAGAATAAACACTACTTACTGCCCTCTTTGAAAATACAAGCAGATGCGGAACACTTTCGATAGAGACTGTACAATGTTTTACTTGCTGTGACTGTGAATAGGCAAGTTTAATAGCTGAAACTCCAAATACGCTAGGCTAGACTGCTGGATTGGCGGTCACGGTCACGATTCCTCAAGTTTTCTGACTCGTTATCATCCAAGTATGCCGTACCACCGATTATTTAACCTGGGCCCTCCCCATCCTAAACCACAGGCGAGATAGCGGGCCTCCCCACACCCCACCAACAGCATATTTCAGGCCGTGAAATAGAGACTGTTTTGATGGCAGAGTACAGCTTGACTCGGACCAATTGACTTGTAGTTTTCCTTTGCTTTATATATTACTCGGCATTTGTGTAACCAGTCCGTGAGAGTTGATAGATATTATTGATTTAAATGTTTTCTAAGGCTTACAATCGCTCAAACCTGCGGTCGAGTTATTTCGACCGTAGCACTTAAATACCTCACAAAGCGCAAAACGTAGACGAGTGTTCTGTGAATAACAAAAGCTATAAATTGCTTCAGCAATCCAAAGGTTCATCAGCACATTTAAAATGTATTAACTCATATTTAAAATTCAATTTCCAAACTCAAGGTCCCCCAGAGAGAATTGAGCCTGAGGTTATTTGAAACAGAGGAGCGTAATTTCGCAGAATTAACTGCTAAAATATTGATTTGGTTATAAGAAAGGCAGTGATGCATTCCTGGCGCGAACATTAGGGGAGACAGACCCCTCAGGGCATCAAGGGGGACGTGAACTATACTAATCGCATTTGCCGTGCGGTAAACCACGAATACTCCACTGTTTAAACCCCCTTCTTCTTTATTATACGAAGAAGAGATTCTTGGGGCTTCCTTCGCCTTTTTTTTAGGGCTTCCCTGTCTCTTCTTGTAACTTTGTCGCTCTTAACATCCCCTTAAGGTTTTTAAAATTCCATAAAAATTAATTTCTGCAATGAATTATTTGGCATTTTTCGTATCTTAAGGCAGTATTCAAATGAAGACTGAACTAGCAATGAATTATGCAGTCTTGTGACGGGGGAGGGGCTGAAACGCAATTTTCGCTATTTTGGAAGATTAAAACATCTCATTAGCATTTATTCTCGTTGAAAGGGGAGAAATATTACATGAAAAACGCCGAGGTAACAAAATGGATTTAGAAAGGTAGACAGACTGAAAAAATGAGTGCCATAGCTGGGATTTGAACCCTTTGTTCTTCATTCAGTTGCTCTGCCACTGAGCTACCAGGCAACACGCCAGCATAGCATTGACTTTCTCAATTGACTCGTATGTTTCCCGGTAATTTGATCTCTCAATGTTGTAAGTCCCAGGATTCATAGTATAGCCAACTATTACGTCAATCATCATGTCGGCATGTTTCTATGGTAGCCCAGTGGTTAAAGCAGCTGCACGGTGATGGATAGATCCCTTGTTCATATCCCGGATACGGTATTGAATTTTTACTTTCTACCTCTCCAACTCCTGTCCTACACAAGACTCTTGTGGGAGAAACATGTATTTAGTTTTGATGATTCTTCCTGTATCCATTGATGAGCATTGTTGTAAAAAATAAAAAATATTATTTTATGATGGTAATTTTAATTATATTCTCACAGAAACCGTGTGTAGAACAGGAAATAGATAGGTAGATTTAGACTGAAAAATTAAATGTCTTAGCTGGGACTAGAACAACGGATCTCCCGGTCTCTAGCCGGTTGCTCTACCATTGAGCTACCATGGCAACATGCTATCATAGCATTAAATTTCTCAACTGACTCGCATGTTTGCAGGTAAACCACAAGGTGGTCCCAAATTATTTTGCGAGTCAGATAAGAAATTCAATGCTATACCGGCATGTTGCCATGGTAGCTCAATGGTAGGGCAACCGGCTAGAGACCGGAAGATCCGTGGTTCAAATCCCGGCTATGGCATTGAATATTTCAGTCTGACTCCATCTATCCAACATTTATTAATTGTTACACTCACATGACTTTCTCTAGCTGCTCTGCAAACTTCTACAAAAGATTATTCTTGTTTCTACACAATGCTAATCGAGATAGCAGAATGTTGTTATTACTTAGTTCCTTATAAGTAGAAGGCAACTAACGGAATGCTCTATGCTAAAGTGCTAGTAGCTAATGTTTATTTCAGTTATCAAGTAAGCGGCGTCTGGGCGGGTTTTCACCGGGTCCTCCGGTTTCCCCCGCCACTCATTCCACCGACAGGCTTCCGACCCCGGCACCCGGTTAGGTATCAGTCCTACATACGGGGAGGGTAAGCCGACTACGTAACGTGACGTAACTAACTAGTTTGTTTGTAGAATAGTTAGAGAAAGTCATGTGAATGGAAGTCATCAGGTTTTTCTGGTCCAAAGTGTAATACTGAGGATGGGGAGGGGGGTACTTTATCTAACCCCCCTGCATTAACAGAAACACGGTTTAAAAAGGACATAGAACCTGCGCGGTGTGGGACTTCTTTTGTTTTTATGTCTCTTCTCCTTGGAGAGTAAAAGGCCACACCCAACTCAACAACTATAAATTTGTGGCGTTACACGGATTACTTTACAGGACTCAAGTTTTAAAACAATATTTTTAATTTACATCCGGAAGACAATGACAGTGTTAGGATTTGTGACACTTGTCTTGAGCGGTGGGTGGACGTTCTTTTGTTAGCCACAACAATCCATTATTGCCCTCCTCGGAACAATAGGACACGGCATCTTTTCCTTTTCTGCAGTATTTTTTCTCTTTTCTGGACCATCACAATGCCACTGAACACAAAACGTGCATCTCATTTCGAGAGAGGAACGCAAGGCTTTATGGGTAACCGAACACTGGCAGACACTAAGGACCTGGTGGGCGACCTAGAGGTCACTTCTGGCCTTATTACGTGACCTCGTGCTTTTACAAAAGTTCATTCCACTCTACACAGGGTCCACCTTGGACTGGAATATTTCCAAAACTAAACCTTGTAGAAAGAAACGTCTTTATATAATAAGGGAAAGTAAATGTCATTTGTTGTGTTCTAATTGAAGAAGATTTGGATCGTAATTTGAGGGTCGAGATACATGTTTACTTTCTCTATACGTACTGTGTACATGTGTGTGTGAACACAACTCAAAAAAGAGAAGTCCGTAAAATACGAAACTTGGTACTTAAGTTCAGTATCTTCCAGGGATGCGACACCAACATTTTGAGTAAAATTCCGCCACCGCCAACAACCCTTTACATGGAACTTTTTTCGAAAATTTTGATTCTCTTAAAAATGGCTCTAACGATTTTGACTAAAATATGCTATATTAAAGATATTTAACCTGACAGATAAAATGTATATTTTGAATTTTCTGGGAAAAGCCTCTAATGACCTCTTTATTCTGGGTGAATTTTACGGAATTTTGCATAACTGCTAAACCGTAATAGATGGACAAAAACTTATCACACAACAATGTATAGCACATTAAAACATATAATTTATGTTATATACATTTTTTTCGTGGACTTGATCTTTTTGTTTAAGATATTCCTTGTTTTTAGTTTAAGCTTGGAGAAACTTGTTTTTCTCATATATGAATTTGAAAACTCTTGTCCATATAAAGGAACTTCAGTCACATAGCAATCAGCTTTTGACTATCACTTTAACCTATGGTACTCCCTTATTTCGCTTCTACTTACAAGGAAGCAAGCAATAAGACTATTTCTGCTAATTTTTTCTCGATTAGCATGAAGTAAATAGAAACATAAACTTTTTAACAATAATTTGTTGCAGAGATGTAAAGAAAGTCATATGAATGGAACACATCAGCGTTTTTAAATAGGAACCAACAGTTATACTCTCTGTACATAGTGTATACAGAAGATATTGTATTGCACCCAAAAATTCGATTTCACCGGATATACATGTTTTGAGATCTCTGGATAAAATAAAAATCTGATGTGTTCCATTCACATAACTTTCCCTACATCTCTGTAACAAATTATTGTTAAAAAGCTTATGCTTCTATTTACTTCATGCTAATCGGAAAAATTACCAGAAATAGTCTTATTACTTGTTTCCTTGTAAGCAGAAGTGAAATAAGGGAGTACTATAGGCTAAACCGATACTCAAAGGCTGGTTGTTATGTGACTGAAGTTCCTTTGTTTGTAGGGACAGGAGTTGACAAATTCCTGCATGAGAAAAGTTATGTTTTTCAAAACTGAAACAAAAAAACAAGGAATATCTGAATAACGATCAGTTCCACGAAAAAAATGTATACAACATAAATTGTGTGTTTTAATGTGCTCTACATTATTTGCGTCGTAAATTTTTGCCCATCTCTTATAGTTTGGCAGTTATGCAGAATTCGGTAAAATTCATTCAGTATAAAGTAGTCTTCAGAGACTATTCCCAGAAAATTCGAGATATACATTTTATTTATCAGGTAAATATCTTTAATATACGAAACTTTAATCAAAATCGTTAGGGCCTTTTTTGAGAAAATCAACAGTTTCGATTCTTTTTCCATGTAAAGGGTGGTTTGTGGTAGGGGAATTTTTCTCAAAATCTTCGTGTCGCATCCCTGAAAGATACTAAACGTTAATACTAAGTTTGGTGTTTTACCGACTTTTCGTTTTTCAGTTATCGTGTTCACGGCACATTGACACACGGACAACCTGACACACGACACACGAACACACTGACACACACACGAACCTTTTTCTGAAAAGGGTTTTTTTGGATACAGGGGACCCTAAAACGTATATTTCCGGTGAAAACTCGGTATCGAAGTTTTTGGTGGAGTGCAATACCTTCTCTATACACTATGTACATAGTACGTGTAGAGAAAGTAAAAATGGTCCTGTGAGTGTCAGCGGACAGCATAGCTCAAAAACGAAAATACCGTTAAATACCAAACTTTGTATTTAGGTGTGGTATCTTCCAAGGATGCGACATGAAGATGTTCAAGAAAATCCCTCCACCACAGCCACCCTTTACATGGAAATATTTTCGAAAATTTTGATTTTCTATAAATGGCTCTAACGATTTTAATTAAAATGCAGTATATTAAAGATATTTACATAAAAAATAAAATGTATATCTTAAATCCTGTGGAAATAGCCTCTAAAGACCTCTTTATCTTGGATGATTTTTTCCAAATTTTGTTTACCTGCTAAACGATGGCCAAAATCTTGCCACACAAAAAATGTAGACCACATTAAAACATTCAATTTATGTTGTATACATTTTTTTTCGTGGAGTTGATCGTTTTTGAGATATTCCTTGTTTTTAGTTTCAGCTTTGAAAAACTTTGTCAAATCCTCTCCATATGTACAAACAAAGGAACTTCAGTCTCATAGCAACCAGCTTTTGACTATCACTTTAACCTATGCTACTCCATCATTTCACTTCTACTTACAAGGAAGCAATTAATAAGACTGTTTCTGCTAATTTGTTGTCGGTTACCATGAAATTAATATAAGCATAAGCGTTTTTACAATAATTTGTTGCAGATATGTAGAGAAAGTGATGTGAATGTGACATAGAGTGTTTGATATAATACAGCAGTACCAAAGGTAAACGATAAAGAAGGTTATGAAGCAGTATGATGAAGCGCAGTCACCTTCCCATTCTGTAGATATAGCTATGGAGAGAAGTTGGTTGTGTATTTTATGCATGTCTTTGAGGTCTTCCGTCCCACTTTTAAGATCATTAAAACTTTAGCACCAAACTTCGACATCAAGTGAGGAGAGAAAGTCGAATCGATTTACGTCACGCTCAGCGATAGTGGCTTTTTTACTTAAAGCAGCGTCGCTCTTGTTTTTACATTAGACCGTGAAGTAACCTGCACTTTACCTTTATATCCACAGTTGCATAGTTCTGTACATTCCATTAAAACTTCAAAACATAACTTATGTATATTATCATTTTCTTCATTTAGGCAATAACAATAAGGAACCCGCCTCTATAGTGTGGTGGTAGCGTGTCTGCCCCACAATCAATCTCAGTTAGCCGGATAAGGTATATTTACTTTCTCCACACATGCAATGTATACGGTAGGTAGAGAAAGTATTGTATTCCACCGAAAAATTCCATACCGAGATTTCACCGGAAAGATATATTTTAGGGTCCCCTGTATCCAAAAACAGTATTTTGAGAAAACGGTCCGTGTGTGTGTGTATGTGTGTGTCCATGTGCCTGTGAACACGATAACTCAAAAACGAAAAGTCGGTAAAATACCAAACTTGGTACTTAAGTTCAGTATCTTCCAGGGATGCGACACGAAGATTTTGAGAAAAATCCTCCCACCTCCAACTACCCTTTACATGGAACATTTTTAAAAAAATTTGATTTTCTCAAAAATGGCTCTAACTATTTTGATTAAAACATCGTATATTAAAGCTATTTACCTTACAAAGAAAATGTATATCTTTTATTTTCTGGGAATAGCCTTTGAAGAGTACTGTATTCTGGATGAATTTTACGGAATTTTGCATAAATGCTAAACCGTAAGAGATGTATAGAAACTTATCACACAAAAATGCAGAGCACGTTAAAACACACATTTTATATTATGTACATTATTTTCATGGAGTTAATCCTTTTTTAGATATTCCTTGTTTCCGGTTTCACCTTTAAAATACTTATACTTTTCTTGTACAGGAATTTAGTAACTTAGCAAGCAGCTTTTGACCAGCACTTTAACCTATGGTACTCCCTTATTGCACTTCTATCTATAAAGAAGCAAGTAATAAGACCGTTTCTGCCAACTATTTCTGAGTAGCATGAAGCAAATAGAAGCATAAGCTGTTTAACAACAGGCTGTAGAGAAAGTCATGTGCATGGAACACATCAGCTTTTTTTAAAAAAGGCTCTGATCATTTATGATATAATGACTTACTATATTGCGTACCAAGAGCTGTAAGTTACACTTACCAGGTCGAGAATGTATATTGGCAATACGAGATCTGATAGCCAATTGCTTTTATAATACTTGAACATATGTTACACTCACGTGACTTTCTCTACAAACTTCTTACAAAAGCTTATTCTTCTTTGTACACAATGCTAATCAAGACACACTTAGTTCCTTATAAGTAGAAGGGAACTAAAGGAATGCCAAAGTGAACATCAAGTGTTTTAAAAGCTGATTGTCTTTGCAAAACGCTTCTTTGCTTGGCAATGGGTAAAACAAAACAACAAAAACGGACACTTGCTATCAGAGAAAAGTATCAGTACTTTACAATAACTGCAACTTATAACAAGGATTATCTCGAAAACGGTAAACTCCACGAAAAAGGTGTATATGATATAAATTATATGTTTTAATAAGATCTACATTTTTTGTGTAGTAAGTTTTGTCTATCGATTACGGTTTACTAGTTATGCAAAATGCATACAAAATAAACACACACACACACACAGGCAGACACATACAGTCACATTAATTTTTTTTTGGATTCAGGGGGTCTTAAAACATGTGTTTCCGGTGAAACCTCAGTATCGAATTGTTTAGTCGAATAGAACACTTCCTCTATGCACTATGTATACAGTACGTATAGAGAAAGTAACATCTTTTTCCAATAATTCACCGGAAATACAATATTGAAGTTGCATTCACATGACTTTCTCTGCATCTCTGTAACAAATTACGAGGTCCATGCCATAAATAAACAATAACGAAAGTTATCAACACAAAACTTTATTTACAAAGTTACACTACCTTACTCTATTTCGCAACGTAATTTCCATTCTGTCGAAACACTTATTGTTTCGTGGTACCAGTTTTTCAATGCCTATGTTATATATTTCTACCGCCAAAGAATTTATTCGGTATTTTTTTATTTTTTTTTTAATGTACAAAATGTTCGGACTATCGAATGTTATAGGAAAATAACGCAAGTGTATAGTGATAATGCAATGAACGAGTCTTCAGTGAGGAAATGGCGCATAATTTACGAGTAATCAAGGTGAACATAACAGTGTGTACGATAAAGACCGGAGTGGAAGTTCATCAATAGTTATGAAGCAGTTGAAAGCAAATGTTGAAAGAAATCAGAAAAAACCGGTTTTTCACTTTGGACACCGTATATACCTTTTTGGGTGGAAAAGATTTCCCAAACAGTGAAAACCTCAACATCTTGGCTTATATCTTTGGCGGTGTAAGAGTATAACCATCTTTTGACTATCACTTTAACCTAGTGCACTCTCTTATTTCGCTTCTGCTTACAAGGAAGCAAGTAATAAGACTATTTCTGCTAATGTATATCTCGATCAGCATGGAGTAAACAAAGCATAAGCTTTTTAAACAACACTCTACTGCAGAAAAAGTCATGTGAATAGAACACGTCAGCTTTTTATTGTTCTGTGATGTATTTTGAGAAAATGGCAGATTTTGAGAATTATGATATCCTTAGAGCTGCGAAAGAATATTTGTCACTTATCGACGTTGAACATAACATTATATCGTGCACGACTAATTTTGTTTGTCTGTTGATCAGTGATGTATACACACTAATATCGTGAATTATTTTGGCGAGCGTCAAGTTGGAACAAAATTACTTCACGCTTGCTGCACTTCTTTGCGCGTGGATTCCGTAAAAATCAAGTTTGCAATCTGAAATGAGCTCGTAAACTACTCAATTACGCTCGGACGTAGAAACTGGTATCTGCTTATATTCCAAACACGTCTCGTAAGAAACACAGTGTTTGTAAATAGGGATATATGTGGTTACAGTGTTAACATCAGAATTTTCGCAGTGAAATACTCTTAAATTCGCTCCCTTATTTATACTTGCAACCTAGAGGAGAGCAGGGGATGATTCTAATTAAAGAAAACTTCCCTCGCCCCATTGTTATTGTTGCTATGGACGTAAATTTGCCCTTCACAATGAAACGAAGGCGATTTTCAGCATCTTGCAAAGAAGCACCGAAATGGGACGGGTAGAATACGCGGGCGTGACGTATTACTACGCCAGTTCGGTTAAAATGAGCCCAGCTTTGACATATTGGGGGGGGGGGGACTCATTTAACAGGCTTCTCTTTTTAATTATCGCGTAAAATGAATTTTAAACGTCATTTTAACGTCAATAACCCGATTTTGTGTCGAAGCAAAATGCTGTAAAGGTTCATCAAAGGCTTTCAATGAAATTTAATGTTATTGGATATGTGGGTTAATTTGAAGCGGCGCAAGCCAACATTTAATTTTTACGAGCTACTGTTATAAAATTGTTACTCCATCCGTTAACATAATTTGTTATAACGATTTTACTTTATCAGATGCGGTCTACACTCACTCACAAATAAAATTGGGTTTACAATTTACCTTCTCTAGCACGTATGTACACCACGCATAGCAGATATAGGAAATATTGTATTCTACCCAAAAATTCGTTACCAGACTTCGCTGGAAATATATGTTTTGAAACTCTGAATATAAACAACCTGTCCGTGTGTCTGTGAACACGATAGCTCAAAAACAAAAAGTCGGTTACATACCAAACACGTACTATGTACATAGTTTATAGAGAAGGTATTGCACTCCGCCCAAAAATTCGATACCGAGATTTCACCGGAAATATATGTTTTAGGGTCTCCTGTATACAAAAAACGTATTTTCAGAAAATGGTCCGCGCGCGTGGGTGTGTGTGAGAGAGAGAGAGAAAAAATCAAAATTTTCGAAAAAACGTTCGATGTAAAGGGTAGTTTGGGGTGGGGGATTTTCTCAAAATCTTCGAGTCGCATCCCTGGAAGATACTAAACTTAAATGCCAAGTTTGGTATTTTCCCGACTTTTCGTTTATGAGTTATCGTGTTCACAGACACAGGGACACACACGACGTTTTTCTAAAAATGCTTTTATTGGATACAGGAGAACCTAAAACGTGTATTTCCGCTGGAATCTCGGTATGGAATTTTTGGGTACAATGCATTACCTTCTCTAACATAGTGCGTGTACTGAAAGTAAAAGTCTTATACGAACCGGATGTTTTGTGTTGTTTGACCCAGTCCTACAGGATACTGGGATTCTTGGTTAAAAAGTTTAAAGTTTGAAAGGACCATAAACCCATTCTTGTTATGCTGGTATTATCAGAGGCATCTTTACGACGTTGGCGCCCTGGGCCCGAATTGGGTTTAATGTATATATGTAAGGAGACGCATTTAAATCAGTTTGACTTTTACGACTGCAGCGCTGTCATATTTCAGCGTGGAAAACAACGTGGACCGTAACGAGAACTTCTGACGGTTATAACGAACATGTAGAAGCAATAAGGCGGCTCCAAAATACTCGTCTAAATATTTCACATTTTTTGCATTTTGACCTCAAGAAAGAAGAAACAATTTGGAGGAATTTTCGTTCTCAAAAGTTGTTCGGAATGCTAACGGAATATTGTAAAATATATCTACGCATTACAATAAAATGTCATGGAATGCAAACAAGGCCCAAAGTTAAATTGAATGTTTCTAAACCTGGCTCTTACGTAACAAATTCCTTTGGCCTTGCTAATAACCACTAATGTGGGTTCCAAAATGAAGAATCTGACCTTTACGAAACTATTTCTGTAACAGATAATTACTTTTAATTGAGTTTTTACTTTCTCTACACGTACTTAACTGATTAGTATCTACAAATGAAATGACTTTCTCTACATCTCTGTAACAAATTATTGTTCGAAAACTTATTCTCCTATCTACTTCATGATAATCGAGATAAGCATTAACAGAAATAGTCTTATTACTTGCTTCCTTGTAAGTAGAACCGAAATAAGGGAGTAACATACGTTAAAGTGATAGTCAAAAGCTGGTTGCTATGCGACTGAAGCTCCTTTGTTTGTATGGACAGGAGCTGAAAAATTCCTGTATGAGAAGAGTATACGTTTTTCAAAGCTGAAACCAAAAACAAGGAATATCTCAAAAACGACCAACTCCACGAAAAAATGTATATAACATAAATTGTGTATTTTAACGTGCTCTGTTTTTATGACCTGCATATTTTTACTTTCTCTAGCCTCATATGTACAATGTACATAGGGATAGAGAAGATATTGTAATGCACCCGAACATGCGATACCGAGATTTCACCGGAAATATATGTTTTGGAGTCCCCTGTATCCAAGAAAAGCATTTTAAAAAAAGGTCCGTGTGTGTGCATGTATGTGGAAAGCATACCCCCCAAAGGAAAATACCGTTAAATACCAAACTTGGTATTTAGGTTTAGTATCTTCCAAGAATGCGACAAACAGATTTTCAAAAAAGCCCCCCCACCACAAACTACCCTTTTCGTGGTAAAAATTGCATAACATTTTTAATTTTCTTAAAAATGGCTCTAACGATTTTGATTGAAATCCCGTATATTAAAGCTATTTATATTCGAAATAAAATGTATATCGTGAATTTTCTGTAAATAGCCTCTAAAGACCTCTTCATTGTGGATGAATTTTGCCGAATTTTGCATGCCTAGTAAACCGTTAGTGATAGACAACAACTCAATACACAAAAAATGTACATCACTTCAAAACACACTATTTGTGTCCTTTACGTTTCTGTTGTGGAGGTAACCGTTTCCGAGATATTCTTATTATTGGTTTCAATTGTGTAGTACTTAAACTTTTCTCAGATACGAAGTGTCCGTTTTTCTTTTGTTCTACTCCTGGCCAAGCAAAGAAGCGATTTCCAATGACAATTGCATAACGATTGCTTTTAGAACATTTGACTGTCACTTTAGCCTAGTACATTACCTTAGTTCCCTTTTACTTATAAGAACTAAGTAATAATATTCTGCTAATGTTTATTTCGATTAGCAATAAGTAGAAAGAAGAAAATCGTTTGTAGGAAATTTGTAGAGCAGCTAGAGAAAGTTATGTGTGTGTAACACATCTTATTTTTATAGTAGGTTTTCATGTAGTTAACCACTTATGCAAAAGTTATATAAAATTCCTCCAGAATGAAGAGTTCTTCAGAGGCTATTCCCAGAAAATTCAAGATACACATTTCATTTATTGTGAAAATATGGCAACCATATGACATTTTAATAAAAATCGTTTGAACCATTTTTGGGAAAATCAAAAATTTCGAAAAACGTACCATGTAAAGGGTAGTTGGGGTAGGGCGATTTTCTTGAAAATCTTCTTGTCGCATCCTTAGGAAATAATGGACTTAAATGCCAAGTTTGTTTTTAATGACATTTTCATTACTGCCCACAGCACAAACACACACACACGGACCTTGTTCTAAAAGTACCTTTTCTGGATACAAGAGACCCTAAAACGTGCATTACATCTGGAATTTGCTATCGAATTTTTATGTAGAATATAATACGTTCTTTACATGTGTACTTATTAGGGAAAGTAACATTTCAACGTGCTATGATATTTACTTTCTCTATACGTACTATGTACATAGTGTATAGAGATGGTATTGTAATGCACCCAAAAATTCGATACCGAGATTTCACCGGAAATATATGTTTTGTGACAATTTTAGGAATATGCCTGTCGATCTATTTGTTAGTATGTGGTAGGGGACAGCATAGCACAAAAATGAAAAATCCGTTAAATACCAAACTTTCAAGGATACGCCCGAAGATTTTCAAGGAAATCTCCCACATCACAACTACCCTTTACATGGAAAAGTTTTCTAAAATTTTGATTTTCTCAAAAATGACTCGATGATTTTGATTAAAATATCGTATATTAAAGACATTTATATGGCAAATAAAATGCATATCTTGTGTTTTCTGAGAATTGCTGCTGAAGACATCGTTATTCTGGATGAATTTTGCATAACTGGTAAACCGTAAGAAATAGACAAAAACCTACTTAACAAAAATGTAGATCTCGTTAAAACACACAATTTAAGTCAACAAATTTTTTTTTCGTGGAGTCGACTGTTTTTGAGATATTCCTTGTTATTGGTTTCACATACGGGAACTTGTCCACTCCTGGCTATACAAATAAAGGAGCTTCAATCACCTAACAACCACATTTTAAACCATTTGACTGTCGGTTTAACCTAATGTTTTCCCTTATTTCTCCTCTACTTATAAGGAACTAAGTATTGTCATTTCTGTTAATGGTAAGTAAATAGAAGCATAAGATTTTTAACAATGATTTGTTGCACAGATGTAGAGAAAGTCGTGAGAATGGAACACATCAGACATTTTAACAATGATTTGTTGCAGAGATGTAGAGAAAGACATGAGAATGGAACACATCAGACATTTTAACAATGATTTGTTGCAGAGATGTAGAGAAAGTCATGAGAATGGAACACATCAGGCATTTTAACAATGATTTGTTGCAGAGATGTAGAGAATGTCATGAGAATGGAACACATCAGGCATTTTAACAATGATTTGTTGCAGAGATGTAGAGAATGTCATGAGAATGGAACACATCAGGCATTTTAACAATGATTTGTTGCAGAGATGTAGAGAATGTCATGAGAATGGAACACATCAGGCATTTTAACAATGATTTGTTGCAGAGATGTAGAGAATGTCATGAGAATGGAACACATCAGGCAATTTAACAATGATTTGTTGCAGAGATGTAGAGAAAGTCATGAGAATGGAACACATCAGGCATTTTAACAATGATTTGTTGCAGAGATGTAGAGAATGTCATGAGAATGGAACACATCAGGCATTTTAACAATGATTTGTTGCAGAGATGTAGAGAAAGTCATGAGAATGGAACACATCAGGCATTTTAACAATGATTTGTTGCAGAGATGTAGAGAATGTCATGAGAATGGAACACATCAGGCATTTTAACAATGATTTGTTGCAGATATGTAGAGAAAGTCATGAGAATGGAACACATCAGGCATTTTAACAATGATTTGTTGCAGAGATGTAGAGAATGTCATGAGAATGGAACACATCAGGCATTTTAACAATGATTTGTTGCAGAGATGTAGAGAATGTCATGAGAATGGAACACATCAGGCATTTTAACAATGATTTGTTGCAGAGATGTAGAGAATGTCATGAGAATGGAACACATCAGGCATTTTAACAATGATTTGTTGCAGAGATGTAGAGAATGTCATGAGAATGGAACACATCAGACATTTTAACAATGATTTGTTGCAGAGATGTAGAGAAAGTCATGAGAATGGAACACATCAGGCATTTTAACAATGATTTGTTGCAGAGATGTAGAGAAAGTCATGAGAATGGAACACATCAGGCTTTTTAACAATGATTTGTTGCAGAGATGTAGAGAAAGTCATGAGAATGGAACACATCAGGCTTTTTAACAATGATTTGTTGCAGAGATGTAGAGAAAGTCATGAGAATGGAACACATCAGACATTTTAACAATGATTTGTTGCAGAGATGTAGAGAAAGTCATGTGAATGGAACACATCAGACATTTTTTTCATATTTCACAGTAGCATTATCTTAGACTGTTATTGCATATTTTCAAGAATAAATATGACAATTCAGCTCCACTATTAAAGTGCCAATGGAGTGGCCGGGATTAGACACTTTCAACCAATCGCGGTCATCTGACTGGAGCGATAATGTCGAAACATCTTATCGCAGCTGAGGTTCATTTCTATGAAAGCTTGTCGTTCGTTTGTTTAATCTCCTGGATAGTTAGCCAACCTTCACTTTTAATAACTGTCAGTTCCATATGTATTTCGTTAAAAAAATGAGTGAAAATAATCATTATTTGTATATTTCTTATGTATGAAATGTGTGCAATAATATTTGCTTCCATTTCATGTATTAGTTATTAAAATCTGAAATAAAATAATTGTTTTCTATTTCTGTTGTTGCTATCGATATTCGTACATTGGGTGTAGACATGGTCGGCCATATCATAATTCAGAAGGCAGTGAAGAAAGAAAATAAAATCGGTAAACAAACATGGTCGAATGCGTCATCTACCATTTGAGAACTAATGTATTACAATGATAACCTGATAAAATCTCCCTTCCTATACAGGGTGATTCAAAAATACTTTTACAACATTGGAAATGGATTGAAACAAGACAATTTGTTCATGTAAACATCTGCTCTAAAACGCTTCGTTTTCAGCTATAAATGTATTAATGAAAACTACCTTCAACGGCTTTCTGGGTCCAACCTAACCACTTTATTATGCACTCATTCATAGAAGGCTTTGGCCCATTTTACTCTGCAGAGTTGGCCTTGTGTTGCCATGGCTACTTGTGTAATACATTCCCCCAGCAAGTGCTGTCTACATTCAGAACATTCTCCCAGACTTATTAGAAAGTGCGCCTCTGTAAATAAGAAGAAACATGTGGATCATGCATGATACTCTAGCACATTTTAGCACTGGCT
This sequence comes from Hymenopus coronatus, assembly GCA_030762935.1. Lineage (NCBI taxonomy): Eukaryota > Metazoa > Arthropoda > Insecta > Mantodea > Hymenopodidae > Hymenopus > Hymenopus coronatus. The sequence continues at coordinate 147,929,014 of CM060890.1, forward strand.
GGTATATAGCATGACAAATGGATAGGTAGAGGGGGACCAGTTCCATGGTCTGCATGTTCCTCTGACGTCAATCTTCTGGGGGCACCTTAGACCAATTGATTTATGCAGCAGACATCGTATAAGAAGAAACATGTGGATCATGCATGATACTCTAGCACATTTTAGTTGTATTATTCGAGATGCACTGGCATGACAAATGGATAGGTAGAGGGGGACCAGTTCCATGGTCTGCATGTTCCCCTGACGTCAAACTTTTGGGGGTACCTTAGACCAATTGCTTTATGCAGCAGACATCCTATTCGAAGAAACTCTTAGTCTACGTGTGATGTAAGCCTGCGATATCATACGACACCGACTGGAAGTATTTGCCATTCCATGCTACGAACAGTGCTTGTGTGTCTAGCACAAGAAGATACTTGGATCATTTTCTATAAGTGATATTTGTGTGGAACACATCCTAACAGGCTGACGTAAAAACTAAAATAGCGTGCCACTTTAAACTGTTTTGATAAATAGCATTTTGAACCTCAATAAATCGAGTTTTGGGACATGTGTTAATATGAACATTTTTTCTGTCCCCGAACTTTGAAAAAGTATTTTTGAAACACCCTGAATATTATAAATTATTAATAGTCTATTTCGTTGAATTGTCTTATCAAATATAACTCGTGTTTTCATCTCTTAAGACCAATTCACTCCAGTCGTGAATTATCGACCAGATGAAAGCATTCGAAATAATCTTAAGAGAAACAAATGATGGTGGCACACCCTGGAACCTTTAGGTTTTTCTTATTTAAACGATGGAAAACATCGAAAACATTTTACGAGTTCAATTTGTGGATAGGGGTATAATTTTCTAGTGAGGCTATTATTGAAGCCACCACAAATAAAGCTTCTTGGTGTGTCACGGTGCAGATTTAGCGGTGCGCTGAGGGTGCCACGGGGCGCGAGGTGCCTGTCCTATTGATTTATGACAAAGCCACATTAAGCCTTAATGGATAGCTTTGTTTTTCTGACAGACAACTTTTGATTTGTAATGATGGAGCATGACGGATGGGTAGCACCGAGCTTTTACTGCTCGTGTCTATTCATTCCCACTATTTGATTATTGCATTATCCGTGACATCTCTTTTATCTCTGTGAGATTCGATACCAAAGTTTCCCCAGAAATATACGCTTTAGGGTCCACTAAATCCACAAAAAGTATTTTTAGAAAAAACATCTGATCTGTTCCATTCACATGACTTTCCCTACATTTCGGAAACAAATTATTGTTAAAAATATTATGCTTATATTTACTTCATGCTAATTGAGAAAAAAATAGCAGAAATAGTCTTATTATTTGTTTCCTTGTAAGTAGAAGCAAAATAAGGGATTACCATAGGTTAAAGTGATAGTCAAAAGCTGGTTGCTATGTGACTGAAGTTCCTTTGTTTGTATGGACACGAATTGACAAATTCCTGTATTAGAAAATTATAAGTATTTTAATGCAGAAACCAATAACAAAGAATATCTAAAAAACGACAAACTCCATGAAAAAATGTGTATAATATAAATTGTGTTTTAACGATTTCTAGATTTTCTGTTAAGTTAGTTTTTGTCTGTTTCTTACGGTTTTCCAGTTATTCAAAATTCATTCACAATAACGACTTCAGAGTCTATTCCCAGAAAGTTCAAAATGAAATGAAATGGCGTTTTATTTATGGACGCTCTTTAACTGCTGTGCTTCTCAGCGTAGCATTCTATACTGGGCGTGAAAGATCAGTTAATTTTGTTCAGAGGTTACAGGCTTGAGGTTCTTTTCCGTGCCGTAAATCTACAACACGGGACCAACGGCTTTACTTCCCTTCCGAAGGAAGCCATGCTAAGGATTTTTACGCCTGGAAAAATCCATCGTCCTCCGACGGGTTTTAAACCGCGACATTGGGTATATGAAGTTAGCTTGGTAACCATTAACCACGGAGGGCGACAGCAGAAACTTCAAGATGTACATGTAATGTATTTGTCATGAATAATCCACCGAGCGTAATTGAGTAGTTTACGAGCTCATTTCAGACCGCGAACTTGATTTTTACGGAATCCACGCGCAAAGAAGTGCAGCAAGCGTAAAGTAATTTGTTCCAACTTTACGCTCACCAAAATAATTCACGATATTAGTGTGTATACATCACTGATCAACAGACAAACAATTAAAACTAGTCGTGAACGATATAATGTTATGTTCAACGCCAATAAGTGACAAATATTCTTCGCAGCTCTAAGGATATCATAATTCTCACAGAACAACAATAATATTGGTTTGTCACGGCCTACTATAACCGCACCGTCATCGCGCCCAGCAATGCGAAATAAATAACGAACTTTAACCCTTGGTGAACGGCTCAAACTTAACCTCAAATTCATTTCATCTTTCGTTGCTTTTCTTTTAATATCAGAAAATTCTCGTGGAAAAAAACATTGTATGATACGCAAGCGTAAAGTTTCTTTTTGATTCTAGACTGTGTCTTGTTTCACAATATTCCCGCTCGAATCAAAAACTATGACTTTACGCTCTTACATCATAAATAACTATAATATAGGTGTTTTAATCAAAATCATTAAAGCTATTTCTGAGAAATGCAAAATGTTTTAAATGTTCATCTATATAAATGTGAAATTTCACTGCCAGTGTTCCTTAATAATAGCATTGATATATTTTCGATATAATTACGAATATTGAGATTATGTATAGAATGTTTAATATTGACGAACGCATTAATGATGCATGTGCTGTTAACCAAACTCTTGAGTGTTCCAATTACATGAACGCAATGGCCGTGTGAGTGATTAGTGAGCCGTTTTAGTGAGGCGCCTGGCACAGAAACCCAACTAAGCAAAATCAATTAGGTTGCCACCCCTGGTCAACATATCCATATGCATTGGCCTGTCAGATGCATTTCTCTGGCCTTGCTTTGTTGAATCAGTATTGACATGCGATATAATTGCTGGGGTCATAAACTGCACACAGAGCAATACAATGCACGCTCACAGTCACATTACCTTCTCTACTCAATGCAGTCTGCTCCCATACCTGTTCAACAAATCCCATTGTGTGTGTGCGTGCTTGGAATAGACCAAATGTCTTACAGATAATAAACCGAGTTTTTAAGCTGAAAATATTCTAAGGATACGACTCGACGATTATCCTAAGTAATACCAGGAGTGTTTTCATCTTGTCGATAACTGTCCTAAGAGATGAAAACACGACTTGTATTTGATAAGACAAATAGACTATTATAATATAACATAGGAAGGGAGACTTTATTATTGTAATACTTACATTAGTTCTCAAATGGTACATGTCGACCATCTTTATTTATCAAATGCTTTTTCTTTTTTCACTGCCTCCTGAATTATGATATGGCCGACCGTGCCGACACCCAATGTACGACAATGGATAGCAACAATAAAAACAGGGAACAATTATTTTATTTCAGGGTTTAATAACTAATACGCGAAATGGAAACAAACGTTATTTTATTTGAGGTTATTGCACTCATCTCACACATAAGAAATACAAATAATGATTATTTTCACTCCTTTTTTTTAACTAAATACATTACGCACTGGATAAAACTTGAAATAAACATTGTATCTGAATTAGTTGAAAGTGCAATTGTGGAACTGACAGTTATTAAAAGTTAAGGTTGGCTGACTGGATTTACCAATAACCAAGACAAAATATTAGACAAACGAACGTCAGGTGCGACAAGATTTCAAAGAAATGAACATCAGCTGCGATAAGATAGTTCGACAATATCGCTCCACTACCCCAAACTACCCTTTTCGAAAACCTTTATTTTCCCAAAAATGACTTACGATTTTGATTAAAATACCGTATGTTAAACATACGTATTTACGAATGGAAAATAAAACGCATATCTAGAATTTTCTGGAATTAGCTTCTAAGGACCTCTTTTATTCCGGATGTATTTTGCTGAATTTTGTATAACTGGTAAACCGTAAGAGATAGACAAAATTCCTTAAATCTCCTTAAAAGAAACAATTTGTCATAGGCATACATTTGTTCGTGAAGTTGGCCGTTTTAGATATTCCTGGTTATTGGTTTAGTTTTAAAATACTTAAAACTTCTTACATACGAAATTTGTCAACTCCTGGCAATGCAAAGAAATGGATTTACACCACATGGCAACCATATTTTAAAAGAAATGACTATCACTTTAGCATAGTGTATTCCCTTATTTCCCTTCTAATTACAAGGAAGCAGGTAATAAGACTATTTATGTTAATGTTTACATAAATTAGCAACAAGTGGATAGAAGATTAAGGTTTTTCATAATAATTTGTTATAGAGATATATAATGGAACACATCAGATTTTGTCATAACTAATTAGAATAATTATACGCTGCTTTTTCCGCAAACGGTAATTTACGATCCAGTTTAGGAAAATGTGTTCCATTCACATGACTTTCTCTAGCTGCTCCATAAAGAAACATCCCTTATAAAATATTAGTGTCTACTTTATGATAATTGGGATAAACATTAACAGAAATTGTCATTATTACTTGCTTCCTTGTAAGTAGAAGAGAAACAAGGGAGTACGCTAAGCTAAAGTAAATCAAGTCTTTTAAAAGCTATCGCTATGTGAAATAATTGAAATTCAGTTTATTTTGCATTCCTGTGAGTAAAATAAGAGATGAAACAAAGTTTAGAAAAGTTTAAGTAGTTTGAAATTGAAACCAATAACAAGGAATATTTCAGAAACGGTTAACTCCACATAAAATGCATATGACATAAATTGTGGTTTTAAAATAATATACATTTATTGTATAGTAAGTTTTTGTTTATCTCTTACGGTTTACGAGTTATACAAAAGTCATCCAGAATGAAGAGGTCTTCAAAGATTATTCGTAGAAAATTCAACATATATATTTCGTTTGTTATGTAAATATCCTTAATATGCGGCACTTTAATCAAAATCGTAGAATCATTTTTGAAAAATTCAAAATTTTGTAAATGTTTTCCATATAAAGGGTAGTTTGGGGTGAGGAATTTACCTCAATTTTTTTTTGTATTGTATCGTTTGAAGATAATAAATTTAAATACCAAGGTTGGTGTTGAACCGACTTTTTGTTTTGTTTTGTTCCTTTTTCTTTTATTTAGAAATACTTAAAACACATATTTCCAGTGAAATCTCGGTATGGAGTTTTTAGGTAGAATACGATAGTCTCTTTACCTACTGTATACAGTGCACATACTTGCTAGAGAAAGTAAAATTTGTGAATTCAGCTTAGTACTCCACGAGAATATAGGTTATTATTTAAATTTGAACCCAATAAATTAATGAACATACTCAGAACGAAAAGGCACACTTGAATGAAACTTGCAAATACGTTTTTTGTTACCAGTAATATATGCACAAGAAATTAAAGCTATAGGTTTAATACTCTAGTTAATCACTTTTAGCCTTTTGGTGTATACTTAAGGGGTAAAGTGGACTACTAATGAACTAAAGAAAGTTTTCAGCTTTTAACAGTAAACTGGCAGCTTTAACCGTTACCGTGTTCCTAAATATTACATTCAACGGGTATATATAACGGCTGATAAGTGCCAAGCCTCACACAGATATGGCGCCACTAGGCCAGTTAGACGTTAGCATCGCATAATTTAAATCTAGACTAGCTTGTATCCATAGTTACAGGTCAATAGCTTGTTTAGTTCTCCAATGACATCATTTTAAACAAGACAACTTTAGAATTTTCACGAAAATGGAGGATTTGGAAAAACGAGCAGTCATTAAATACTTCCATTTGAAAGGCTTAACGTCTAAAGAAATCAAGGAGGAAATGGACAGTACATTGAAAGACTCCGCCTCTTCATATTCAATGATTAAAAGGTGGGTTGTAGAGTTTAAAATGGGACGTACGAGCACTAGTGATGAGCCTCGCTCTGGACGCCCTGTAGAAGTGACAACTCCAGAGATCATTGAAAAAAGTCATATTTTAGTACTGAAAGGCCGCAGATTAAAGTTGTTTGAGATAGCAGAGGCTGTAAACATATCAAAAGAGCGGGCAGGTAGTATTTTAAGTAATGTTTTGGGTTTTCACAAGGTCTGTGCAAGATGGGTGCTGTGTTTGTTGACATCTGATCAAAAGTTGCAAAGAAAAAAATGTTTCTGTTAAGAATGTGGAGCTCTACAGCAAAAATCCCAGTGACTTTTTGAGACGGCTTATTACCATAGATGAAATCTGGATACATCACTGCAGTCCAGAAAGTAAATCACAGTCAAAACAGTGAATTGCCCCAAAAATGCAAGTCAATTTTGTCAGCTAACAAGGTTACGGCGAGTGTTTTCTGGGATACACAGGGAATTATTTTTATTGATTACTTGGAAAAGGGTAAAAGTATCACCAGCGAGTATTACGCAAGCTTACTGCAACTTTTGAGTGATGAGGTGAAAAGAAAAAGACTTCATTTGGCAAAAAAAAAAAAAAATAATAAATAAATAAACAAACAAAAAATAAACACTTGTTTCATCAGGACAATGCTCCGGCCCATCTTTCAGTCATTGCACTGGGAAAATGTGGGAATTAAAGTTTGAATTGCTTGAACATCCACCCTATTCACCAGATCTAGCATCCAGTGACTACCACCTGTTCCCAAACCTCAAAAAATGTCCTAGAGGAAGATTTCACAGCAACGAGGAGGTCGTTGATGCGGTAAACAGCTGTTTTGAGGACCTTGATAAATCGCACTACAGAGATGGTTTAGTTAAATTAGAACACCGATATGACAAATGTTTTAGCCTTTCTGGAGATTATGTTGAGAAAAAACCATTTGAATGCTGTTTTCATTGAGAGGGCCGGGACTTATCTGCCGACCCTGGTACAGGTCTATATTCTGTGCCATGGCTTCGCTCGCTCGCTCTTATAAAGACTGCGCGCGGTGTCCATGTCTTGCGACAAGGAGGTCTGTCCAGACGCACGCATGCATAAGCGGCGCTTTAATGTAGTGGAGTACAACTAGGTATTCCCAAAGCTACGACGAGAAAATTATATGCAAGCATACGTTCCCTTTTTCCGTGTCGTCCCACGCGAGTTAAATGCCTCCCGGAATTAAATTACCTGCTTACTTGTGCGGTTTTGCTTTTAGTATCGGCTGCTGCTGCTGTTGGAAATTAATTAAAATCGCATGCCATGGAAATAATTAGTCCTGAAGCAGAAAGTGATTCCATATCAATAGCTTTGATTATGGAATCAATTATATGTTTACATGAGAAGAACTCGTTGGTATATATACAGCAGTGAGGTAATTTGGCGTTTCGTTTCACCTGTCAGCGAATACACTGCGCTACTATATCTCTGGACAGTCGGTCTTTCTGTGTCATTATCTATTATTACAACACAAACATTTGTGCGGAAGAATTAGTTTCAGATTAATTAAAGACTAAATTTATAATCTAATGAAATACTTAAAAAAATGTTTACAAAGATAAATAGCAATAAAAAGTTTATCAATAATTTGGGTAGGTAGAGTCAGACTGAAAAATTCAATGTCATAGCCTGGATCTGAACCACGGATCTCCCGATCTCTAGCCGGTTGCTCTACCACTGAGCTACCATGGCAACATGCCGGCATAGCATTAAATGTCTCAACTGACTCGCATGTTTCCCGGTAAACCACAAGGTGATCTCAGATTATTTTGAGATGACAACCCCAATGGCGACTTACTATGTTGCAAGTACTTTAAGTCCCAGGATTCACAGTGTAGCCAACTATTATGGTCAATTGGTATAATTGTTATTTGTTTTTTCTTCACACAAGCCGTGTGTATAACAGACAGGAGGTGGGTAAGTAGGGTTAGACTGAAAAATGCAATGCCATAGCCGGGTTTCGAACCACAGATCTCCCGATCTCTAGCCGGTTGCTCTACCACTGAGCTAAAATGCCGGCATAGCATTGAATTTCTCAACTCACTCGCATGTTTTCCGGTAACCAAAAGGTGATCTCAATATATTTTGAAATGACAACCCCAATGGCGATTCCTGCCCTGCAACCGGCTTGTGTGAAAAAAAAAAAAATATTATTAATAATTTGTTATTAAATATTGTACATTGAGAGTAAATTTCAAATTTCGATATTTCTTATAGATTTTTCTAAACGTTTTTCTATTATTAAATTCCTGTTATGTTATTATGAATACAAACTTTCATTCAAATTAGATGTAATAGATACATTATTTTATAAATGTTGTTATGCTAATATATTGCACGGTCAAAATGTTCCCTACACTTGAAAATTTGAGAAAACTTAGTTGTTATTTTCTGAATTGCACAATAACAACATTCCTTGCGGTTCAAAATTTGAAAAAAAATTGGTTGGCATTTTCTGAATTGCATAATAAAAACATTCCTTGCGCTTCAAAATTTGAGAAAACTGGTTGCATTTTCTGAATTGCAAACACAAAAAGCTTTAAACGGGGACTCTTCAATAATTGTTATTACTGAACTGTTATAACTTTCTTTACAAAGGTAGAGAAGGTATTGCACTCAACCAAACAATTCAGTACTAATGTTTCGCCGAAAATATGATTTAGGGTCCTTGTATCAAAAAAAAAATAAACGCATTTTAAGAAGAAGTGTGTATGTGTGTCTGTCTGTGTGTGCGCCCGTGTCAGTGTCTCTGTCTGTGAAAACAATAACTCAAAAACGAAAAGTCGGTGTTCGTGTTTGAGTTTAGTGTCTTCCAGGTATGCGACAAGAAGATTTTGAGAAAAATCCCCCCTCCCCAAACTACTCTTTACATGGAACCTTTTTTCGAAAATTTTGGCTTTCTAAAAACTGGCTCTAATGATTTTGATTAAAATAACGTATATTAAAACTCTTCACCTGAGAAATAGAATGTATATCTTGAATTTTCTGGGAATAGCCTTTGAAGACTACTTTATTCTGAGTGAATTCTGCATAACTGCTAAACCGTAAGAAATGGACAAAAGTTTAACACACAAAAAATGTAGAGCACATTAAAACACACAATTTATTTTCTATACATTTTTTTTCGTGAAGCTCGTCGTTTTTGAGATATTCCTTGTTTTTGGTTTCAGCTTTTAAAAACTTAATTTTTCTCATACAGGAACTTGTCACCTCCTGTCCATACAAATAAAGGAACTTCGGTCACATAGCAACCCACTTTTGATTATCACTTTAACCTATAGTATTCCCTTATTTCTCTTCTACTTACAAGGAAGCAAGTAATAAGACTATTTCTGCTAATGTTTTCTCGATTAGCATGAAGTAAATAGAAGCATAAGCTTTTTAACAATAATTTGTTGCAGAAATGTAGAGAAAGTCATATGAATGGAAGACATCAGATTTTTTAGATATTGCTTGTTATTGGCTTCAGTTTTAAAATACTTCAAACTTTTCACATACGGAAATTTGTCAACTCCTGGCTAGACAAAGAAACGGATTTTAAAATATTTGACTGTTGTTTTAGCCTTGTGTATTTCATTAGCTCCCTTCCATACTCATGCCGCTGAATTGTTGCACTTGCCAGTTGGGAGTTAAGTTGGTGCAGCCACAAAAGACAGATGAAGAGCTTTACCCGTTTGACTTTCTGAACCAATCACAAAGCTGCATTCCGGTCGGTCGGAAACGGTTGCAATATCTATGTTATTTATATTATTGTTGATAGTGTTTGTTTGTTCGTGAGGGAACATGACGAGGCCTTCACAATTATAGAGGTGGATAGACTTTTGCGGGAAGGTGTGGCGAGAGTGGACGCGGCTTCATGTAAGAAAAAAAGCATGTTCACAAAATAATACGAAAAACACAGGAATTAGACGGAATCATCAGTGAATGTGAACCACTAATATATCTTGGTGACGATGACGATGTTGACGGACACTTGGATGGAATTGAGCCGTTATAATTCTAAACCGCTGAAAATCACTTTGTTATACCTTTCTCTCATTGTAACAAGATATTTTGTATTAATCTGTTGTATATTGTCGTAAATACCCAACGTATGCTACATGCGTTACAGTATCACTGTTATTTTCAGTTAACATCAGTAATAACAAATTAGTTTCATTGTTCATCGGCATGCACTGTTTATATTCGTCTAGAGACATCTGCAATCAGCTGGTGTAGTTACTCTGGCAAAGACAGCATAGCCAACCTTACACGAAAGCACCCAAACTGTCAAGTGCAAGGATTCAGCGGCGGGGTATACTTACAAGAAAGATTTCTGCTAACTTTGATAGCGATTATCATCAAGCTTTTTAACAATAATTTGTTACAGATATCTAGAGAAAGTCATGTGAATGGAACACGTGAGATTTGTTAAAATTACAGTACACACAGGCGATCATTATAAAGAGTATTGCTGCGCCTGTCATAACATTGTGTGGAAATAACATGATAGTCATAGGGAACTGACTGTCACTATTTCTCTTGTCTTGAGGTTGGTGTGGTCGATATGTCTGTCAGCAACGATTTAAACCATATTCATGACGTTCCAGTGCACTAGAACATCACCATGCATTCTCTTCCTTTTAATAGCAATGAGAAAAAATGAATACTTTTACATACTTTCTCTTTCACCTAGAATGTACATATTTTGAGCTCCCCTAAGTCCAGAGAAAGCTCCCTGTGTGTCACTGTGGACAGCATGACTCAACGAAAAGAAGCTCAAATACCAAACACCACCATTTTCCAAATAAACTCCCCCCAAACTACCGTTTAAATTGAACATTTTTCAAACAATTTGATTTTCTCTAAAATGGCTCTTAACGATTTTGATTAAAATCTCTTATATTTAAGATATTTACTTGACAAATAAAATGTATATCTTGAATTTTCAGGGAATAGTCTCTAAAGACTACTTTATTCTGGATGAATTTTGTGAAATTTTGCATAACTGGTATACCGCAAGAGACAAAAACTTACTACACAAAAAATGCAGAGCGCTTTAAAACACGTCATTTATGTTATATACGCTTTTTTGTAGAACTGACCGTTTCTGACATATTACTTGTTGGTTTCAGCTTTAGAATAGTTATACTTTTCTCAAACGGGACCATACAAAGCAAACTGAATCTCAATTGTTTCACATAGCGACGAGCTTTTAAAGGATTTGTCTGTGACATATGTGTATTCCCTTATTGAAGTAGTAAGACAATTATCATCTCGATTAGTGTGATGTACATAAAGTAATAATCTAATATAAGAATAGTTTAAATTTGCAACATCTGACCGACTGTGTGTCTGTGAGCGGCATACTTCAAAAACGAAAAGTAGGTTAAATACCAAACAAGGAATCGACACGAAGATTTTCAAAAAAATCTCCCCACCCTAAACTACCGTTTACATGGATTTTTTTTTAAATGTTGATTTTCTCAAAAAAGATCCAACAAATTTGACTAATATACCGTATATTAAATATTTCCGTACCACAAATAAAATGTATATTTTGAATTTCTGGGAATAGCCTTCGAAGAGTTCTTTATTCTGAATGAATTTTGCATTATAAAAATAGACAAAAACTTTCTACACAAAAATGTAGATCACGTTAAAACACAAATTTTCTCATATACTTTTATTTTGAGAGCTCACCGTTTTTTTAAATATTCCTTGTATTAGTTTCAGCTTTAAAAAGCTTATACTTTTCTCATACAGGAATTCGTCAACTCCTGTCCATACAAACAAAGGAATTTCAACCCCATAGCAACCACAATTTAAAATTTATTGACTATCGCTTTAGCTCAGTGTATTCCCTTATTTCCCTTCACTAACTTACAAGAAAACAGGTATTACGACCATTTCTGCTAATATTAATTTCGATTGCAATAAAGCAAATAGAAGAAATAGGTTATTAAAATAATTTGTTAAACATATGTAGAGAAAGTCATGTGAATTGAATACATCAAATTGTTTTTAGAACAATGCATATACTCATTAAACCTATTATTTAAATAATAAGTATGAAATATACCCTTTTGAAACATTGCAAAAATATCAGTGTTATTATTAAAACTATAACTGTTATAAATTTCAATAAAATATTTTCCAGGGATCATGCCCAGCCTCCCCCCCCCTACTTGGAGACGTGCTGCAGACAATAAACACTGCATCACCACCTGTACGTTCGTTTATTGACTTAAAGGGTCTTGCCCTTTCCGGATATCCGGTTACATTATAGCAGTGCGGGTTGAGGTTATACAATGGCGAAGTGTTCGCTTTTTCAATGCACTTCCGGTTGTTGTGGCGGTCCGGAACAATGCAACTGTGGGCTGCCGAGCCCGATAATTACGTTGCATCTGCTCCTGCTTTCTCTATTTAGTGCATATCAAAAACTTCGATACCGAAATACATACATTACTTTGAGAAAAATCTGATGTGTGGTACTTTTGTATGAGAGGGTCTCTATTTCAGAATCTTATTTCGCTCTACTGTTTCACTACTGACAGAGAATTTCTTTAATTATAGCAATAAACATAGCTCACGAAACAATGCTTCTCTGATAAACACTTCATGACTCTGTCATGCTATTGCGGTTCCCTGAAGTGCCTCGTCTCCTAGGATTAACACACGTTTTTACTTTCTCTACACGTACTATATACATGGTGTATAGAGAAGGCATTGCACTCCATCCAAAAATACGATACCTAGATTTCACCGGAAATATACGTTTTAGGGTCCCCTGTATCCAAAAAAAGTATTTTCAGAAAAAGGTCCGTGTGCCTGTGAACACGATAACTCAAAAACGAAAGATCGGTAAAATACCAAACTTGGTATTTAGGTTAAGTATCTTACAGGGTTGCGATACGAAGATTTTGAGATAAATCCCCCCACCAAAAACTACCCTTTACATGGAAGTTTTTTAGAAAATTTTAATTTTCTCAAAAATGGCGCTAACGATTTTGATTAAAATATCATATATTAAAAATATTTACCTGAGAAATAAAATGTATATTTTAAATTGTATGGGAATAGCCTCTGAAGATTGCTTTATTCTGTATGAATTTTACGGAATTTTGAATAACTGCTAAACCGTAAGAAATGGACAAAAATAATCACACACAAATGTAGAACACGACAAAACGCACAGTTTATTATGTACATTTTTTGTGGACTTGATACTTTTTAAATATTCCTTGTTTTTGCTTTTAGCTGTGAAAAAACTTATACTTTTGTCATACAGGAATTTGTCAACTCGTGTCCATACAAACAAAGGAACTTCAATCACACAGCAACCAGCTTTTGACTATCACTTTAACGTATGTTACTCCTTAATTTCGCTTCTACTTACAAGGAAGGAAGTAATAACACTATTTTTGATCATTTTTTCTCGATTGGAGTGAAGTAAATAAAAGCATTATCTTTTTAACAGTTATTTGTTGCAGAGATGTAGAGAGAGTCATTAGAATGGAGCACATCAGAGTTTTATATCTGAAGCTCGTGTGTGTGTCGAAGAGAAGAGGGATTTTGTCAATGGAATCTTAAACACGCACCTCAAGGCTTAAATCGAAGAGACAAGTATGTAGGTCATCGTGTTTGTAGGGACTAAACCTTTCGGGCACAGAGCCTCCCCAGCACAAAGACTTGCTAGTGTCAAAAGTAAGCTAAGTATTATGTTTCACCCAAAAATATCTGCTCTGAAGTTCCCTAAAACAAAAGGCATTGCACAAAACAGAGAGAAGAATAAGTTTCTGTGATAATGGGATTTTCTGTTCACGCCAAAACAGATCGACGTGGTCAGTGGACCGCGGTACAACACAGTAGTAATGCGCGCAAGAATGTAATCCATGTTAACAATCTAAATTACAGAATGAATTTATGTTTAAATTGTGTAATATTCTATATAAAAGCGAAAAGAGTTAAAATGACGCCGATTTGTACCGTTAAACAGAGCTACATGTCCCGAGTCAGCGCAATGTTGTTTACGCAGTAACGGTCGCTACTGTTAGAATCAGGGTCGCTACCGTCAGTTTTCTCCTGCAACTCCTAAAGCATAAGGTGTTGAAAGTGTATGGTAAGTTTTGTGAGAAATATCCAACTCTTCCCGTAAAAGAAGTGATTAAATTCATTTCTGAGTTCACCAGTGTTTAGGCTACAAATATAAACAGTGCTCATAAAGAAAACCTGAAACGGAGAAAGCGTGTGAAATATACGATGCAAGAATGTGATGGTTTTGCGAAGAATGCAATTCGTATAGAGGTGCACAATATCTTTTTTAAAAATGAGCCGCCAACACTTAATAAAGTGCTACATGTAACAAAAGAAGAACGGTGTTTTGGGAGATGATAGTTCAAACGACAGCATTATTGTTAAAAAGCTTTGAGAGGAAATCAGCAGCACAAATATTTCAGATGACGCTTCTGATTTGGAGGGAATAGAGCCGCTTCCAGAGAGTGAATAAATGTTAGTTATCGCTTACGTGATATTTATTTTTTCGCTCGTGTTGTTTAGAGTTCAGTATTACCTAAAAACCTATTTATTTTGTTATGACTATCAATATTATCACCATTATACCTAACACAACATTTTAGTCACTGTTTAAGTTCTTGGAATAAAGGCTCTGTTTGTGTTACATTACAATATGCCACGTGGTATTGAAACTGTGACAGTATTTCTGGCGTGAATGGCGGAAGGTTACATTATAACAGTGCTCTGGTCGCCCGGGTTTTGTTTTATATTACAATATGTCACGTGGTCGTGAAACTATGACAGTATTTCTGGCTGGCGCGAATGGCGGAAGGTTACATTATAACAGTGCTCTGGTCGCCTGGGTTTTGTTTTACATTACAATATGTCACGTGGTCGTGAAACTATGACAGTATTTCTGGCGCGAATGGTGGAAGGTTACATTATAACAGTGCACTGATCGCCAGGGTTTTGTTTTATATTACAATATGCCACGTGGTCGTGAAACTATGACAGTATTTCTGGGGCGAATGGTGGAAGGTTACATTATAACAGTGCGCTGGTCGCCAGGGTTTTGTTTTAAATTGCAATATGTTACCTGGTGGTGAAACTGTGACAGTATTTCTGGCGTGAATGGCGGAAGGTTACATTATAACAGTGCTCTGGTCGCCAGGGTTTTGTTTTACATTACAATACGTCACATGGTGTTGAAACTATGACAGTATTTCTGGCACGAATGGCGGAAGATTACATTATAACAGTGCGCTGGTCGCTCGGGTTTTGTTTTACATTACAATATGTCACGTGGTCGTGAAACTGTGACAGTATTTCTGGCATGAATGGCGGAAGGTTACATTATAACAGTGCTCTGGGTTTTGTTTTACATTACAATATGTCACGTGGTCGTGAAACTATGACAGTATTTCTGGCGCGAATGACGGAAGGTTACATTAACAGTGCTCTGGTCGCCCTGGTTTTGTGTTACATTACAATATGTCACGTGGTCGTGAAACTATGACAGTATTTCTGGCGTGAATGACGGAAGGTTACATTATAACAGTGCTCTGGTCGCCTGGGTTTTGTTTTACATTGCAATATGTCACGTGGTCGTGAAACTATGACAGTATTTCTGTCGCGAATGGTGGAAGGTTACATTATAACAGTGCACTGATCGCCAGGGTTTTGTTTTATATTACAAAATGCCACGTGGTCGTGAAACTATGACAGTATTTCTGGCACGAATGGCGGAAGGTTACATTATAACAGTGCTCTGGTCGCCTGGGTTTTGTTTTACATTACAATATGTCACGTGGTCGTGAAACTGTGACAGTATTTCTGGCATGAATGGCGGAAGGTTACATTATAACAGTGCTCTGGGTTTTGTTTTACATTACAATATGTCACGTGGTCGTGAAATTATGACAGTATTTCTGGCGCGAATGACGGAAGGTTACATTATAACAGTGCTCTGGTCGCCCGGGTTTTGTGTTACATTACAATATGTCACGTGGTCGTGAAACTATGACAGTATTTCTGGCGTGAATGACGGAAGGTTACATTATAACAGTGCTCTGGTCGCCTGGGTTTTGTTTTACATTACAATATGTCACGTGGTCGTGAAACTAGGACAGTATTTCTGGCGTGAATGGCGGAAGGTTACATTATAACAGTGCTCTGGTCGCCTGGGTTTTGTTTTACATTACAATATGTCACGTGGTCGTGAAACTATGACAGTATTTCTGGCGCGAATGGTGGAAGGTTACATTATAACAGTGCACTGATCGCCAGGGTTTTGTTTTATATTACAATATGCCACGTGGTCGTGAAACTATGACAGTATTTCTGGGGCGAATGGTGGAAGGTTACATTATAACAGTGCGCTGGTCGCCAGGGTTTTGTTTTAAATTGCAATATGTTACCTGGTGATGAAACTGTGACAGTATTTCTGGCGTGAATGGCGGAAGGTTACATTATAACAGTGCTCTGGTCGCCAGGGTTTTGTTTTACATTACAATACGTCACATGGTGTTGAAACTATGACAGTATTTCTGTCACGAATGGCGGAAGGTTACATTATAACAGTGCTCTGGTCGTCAGGGTTTTGTTTTAAATTACAATATGTCACGTGGTCGTGAAACTATGACAGTATTTCTGGCACGAATGGCGGAAGATTACATTATAACAGTGCGCTGGTCGCCTGGGTTTTGTTTTACATTACAATATGTCACGTGGTCGTGAAACTGTGACAGTATTTCTGGCATGAATGGCGGAAGGTTGCATTATAACAGTGCTCTGGATTTTGTTTTACATTACAATATGTCACGTGGTCGTGAAACTATGACAGTATTTCTGGCGCGAATGACGGAAGGTTACATTATAACAGTGCTCTGGTCGCCCGGGTTTTGTGTTACATTACAATATGTCACGTGGTCGTGAAACTATGACAGTATTTCTGGCGTGAATGACGGAAGGTTACATTATAACAGTGCTCTGGTCGCCTGGGTTTTGTTTTTCATTACAATATGTCATGTGGTCGTGAAACTATGACAGTATTTCTGGCGCGAATGGTGGAAGGTTACATTATAACAGTGCACTGATCGCCAGGGTTTTGTTTTATATTACAATATGCCACGTGGTCGTGAAACTATGACAGTATTTCTGGCACGAATGGCGGAAGGTTACATTATAACAGTGCTCTGGTCGCCTGGGTTTTGTTTTACATTACAATATGTCACGTGGTCGTGAAACTGTGACAGTATTTCTGGCATGAATGGCGGAAGGTTACATTATAACAGTGCTCTGGGTTTTGTTTTACATTACAATATGTCACGTGGTCGTGAAACTATGACAGTATTTCTAGCGCGAATGACGGAAGGTTACATTATAACAGTGCTCTGGTCGCCTGGGTTTTGTTTTACATTACAATATGTCACGTGGTCGTGAAACTATGACAGTATTTCTGGCGTGAATGGCGGAAGGTTACATTATAACAGTGCTCTGGTCGCCTGGGTTTTGTTTTACATTACAATATGTCACGTGGTCGAGAAACTGTGACAGTATTTCTGGCATGAATGGCGGAAGGTTACATTATAACAGTGCTCTGGGTTTTGTTTTACATTACAATATGTCACGTGGTCGTGAAACTATGACAGTATTTCTGGCGTGAATAGCTGAAGGTTACATTATAACAGTGCTCTGGTCGCCCGGGTTTTGTTTTACATTACAACATGTCATGTGGTCGTGAAATTATGACAGTATTTCTGGCGCGAATGGCGGAAGCTTACATTATAACAGTGCTCTGGTCGCCAGGGTTTTGTTTTAAATTACAATATGTCACGTGGTGGTGAAACTATGACAGTATTTCTGGCGCGAATGGCGGAAGATTTCATTATAACAGTGCGCTGGTCGCCCGGGTTTAATTTTACATTACAATATGTCACGTGGTCGTGAAACTATGACAGTATTTCTGGCGCGAATGGCGGAAGGTTACATTATAACAGTACTCTGGTCGCCAGGGTTTTGTTTTACATTACAATATGCCACGTGGTAGTGAAACTATGACAGTATTTCTGGCGCGAATGGCGGAAGGTTACATTATAACAGTGCTCTGGTCGCCAGGGTTTTGTTTTACATTACAATATGTCATGTGGTCGTGAAACTATGATAGTATTTCTGGCGCTAATGGCGGAAGGTTACATTATAACAGTACTCTGGTCGCCCGGGTTTAATTTTACATTACAATATGTCACGTGGTCGTGAAACTATGACAGTATTTCTGGCGTGAATGGCGGAAGGTTACATTATAACAGTGCTCTGGTCGCCTGGGTTTTGTTTTACATTACAATATGTCACGTGGTCGTGAAACTGTGACAGTATTTCTGGCGTGAATGGCGGAAGGTTACATTATAACAGTGCTCTGGGTTTTGTTTTACATTACAATATGTCACGTGGTCGTGAAACTATGATAGTATTTCTGGCTTGAATGACGGAAGGTTACATTATAACAGTGCTCTGGTCGCCTGGGTTTTGTTTTACATTACAATATGTCACGTGGTCGTGAAACTAGGACAGTATTTCTGGCGTGAATGGCGGAAGGTTACATTATAACAGTGCTCTGGTCGACTGGGTTTTGATTTACATTACAATATGTCACGTGGTCGTGAAACTATGACAGTATTTCTGGCGCGAATGGTGGAAGGTTACATTATAACAGTACACTGATCGCCATGGTTTTGTTTTATATTACAATATGCCACGTGGTCGTGAAACTATGACAGTATTTCTGGGGCGAATGGTGGAAGGTTACATTATAACAGTGCGCTGGTCGCCAGGGTTTTTTTTTAAATTGCAATATGTTACCTGGTGGTGAAACTGTGACAGTATTTTTGGCGTGAATGGCGGAAGGTTACATTATAACAGTGCTCTGGTCGCCAGGGTTTTGTTTTACATTACAATACGTCACATGGTGTTGAAACTATGACAGTATTTCTGGCACGAATGGCGGAAGGTTACATTATAACAGTGCTCTGGTCGTCAGGGTTTTGTTTTAAATTACAATATGTCACGTGGTGTTGAAACTATGACAGTATTTCTGGCACGAATGGCGGAAGATTACATTATAACAGTGCGCTGGTCGCCTGGGTTTTGTTTTACATTACAATATGTCACGTGGTCGTGAAACTGTGACAGTATTTCTGGCATGAATGGCGGAAGGTTACATTATAACAGTGCTCTGGGTTTTGTTTTACATTACAATATGTCACGTGGTCGTGAAACTATGACAGTATTTCTGGCGCGAATGACGGAAGGTTACATTATAACAGTGCTCTGGTCGCCCGGGTTTTGTGTTACATTACAATATGTCACGTGGTCGTGAAAGTATGACAGTATTTCTGGCGTGAATGACGGAAGGTTACATTATAACAGTGCTCTGGTCGCCTGGGTTTTGTTTTACATTACAATATGTCACGTGGTCGTGAAACTATGACAGTATTTCTGGCGTGAATGGCGGAAGGTTACATTATAACAGTGCACTGGTCGCCAGGGTTTTGTTTTATATTACAATATGTCACGTGGTCGTGAAACTATGACAGTATTTCTGGCGTGAATAGCTGAAGGTTACATTATAACAGTGCTCTGGTCGCCCGGGTTTTGTTTTACATTACAACATGTCATGTGGTCGTGAAACTATGACAGTATTTCTGGCGCGAATGGCGGAAGGTTACATTATAACAGTGCTCTGGTCGCCAGGGTTTTGTTTTAAATTACAATATGTCACGTGGTGGTGAAACTATGACAGTATTTCTGGCGCGAATGGCGGAAGATTACATTATAACAGTGCGCTGGTCGCCCGGGTTTAATTTTACATTACAATATGTCACGTGGTCGTGAAACTATGACAGTATTTCTGGCGCGAATGGCGGAAGGTTACATTCTAACAGTACTCTGGTCGCCAGGGTTTTGTTTTACATTACAATATGCCACGTGGTAGTGAAACTATGACAGTATTTCTGGCGCGAATGGCGGAAGGTTACATTATAACAGTGCTCTGGTCGCCAGGGTTTTGTTTTACATTACAATATGTCATGTGGTCGTGAAACTATGATAGTATTTCTGGCGCGAATGGCGGAAGGTTACATTATAACAGTACTCTGGTCGCCAGGGTTTTGTTTTACATTACAATATGTCACGTGGTGGTGAAACTATGATAGTATTTCTGGCGCGAATGGCGGAAGGTTACATTATAACAGTGCGCTGGTCGCCCGGGTTTTATTTTACATTACAATATGTCACGTGGTCGTGAAACTATGACAGTATTTCTGGCGTGAATGGCGGAAGGTTACATTATAACAGTGCTCTGGTCGCCTGGGTTTTGTTTTACATTACAATATGTCACGTGGTCGTGAAACTGTGACAGTATTTCTGGCGTGAATGGCGGAAGGTTACATTATAACAGTGCTCTGGGTTTTGTTTTACATTACAATATGTCACGTGGTCGTGAAACTATGACAGTATTTCTGGCGCGAATGACGGAAGGTTACATAATAACAGTGCTCTGGTCGCCCGGGTTTTGTGTTACATTACAATATGTCACGTGGTCGTGAAACTATGACAGTATTTCTGGCGTGAATGGCGGAAGGTTACATTATAACAGTGCTCTGGTCGCCTGGGTTTTGTTTTACATTACAATATGTCACGTGGTCGTGAAACTGTGACAGTATTTCTGGCGCGAATGGTGGAAGGTTACATTATAACAGTGCACTGATCGCCAGGGTTTTGTTTTATATTACAATATGCCACGTGGTCGTGAAACTATGACAGTATTTCTGGGGCGAATGGTGGAAGGTTACATTATAACAGTGCGCTGGTCGCCAGGGTTTTGTTTTAAATTGCAATATGTTACCTGGTGGTGAAACTGTGACAGTATTTCTGGCGTGAATGGCGGAAGGTTACATTATAACAGTGCTCTGGTCGCCAGGGTTTTGTTTTACATTACAATACGTCACATGGTGTTGAAACTATGACAGTATTTCTGGCACGAATGGCGGAAGGTTACATTATAACAGTGCTCTGGTCGTCAGGGTTTTGTTTTAAATTACAATATGTCACGTGGTGTTGAAACTATGACAGTATTTCTGGCATGAATGGCGGAAGATTACATTATAACAGTGCGCTGGTCGCCTGGGTTTTGTTTTACATTACAATATGTCACGTGGTCGTGAAACTGTGACAGTATTTCTGGCATGAATGGCGGAAGGTTACATTATAACAGTGCTCTGGGTTTTGTTTTACATTACAATATGTCACGTGGTCGTGAAACTATGACAGTATTTCTGGCGCGAATGACGGAAGGTTACATTATAACAGTGCTCTGGTCCCCCGGGTTTTGTGTTACATTACAATATGTCACGTGGTCGTGAAACTATGACAGTATTTCTGGCGTGAATGACGGAAGGTTACATTATAACAGTGCTCTGGTCGCCTGGGTTTTGTTTAACATTACAATATGTCACGTGGTCGTGAAACTATGACAGTATTTCTGGCGTGAATGGCGGAAGGTTACATTATAACAGTGCTCTGGTCGCCTGGGTTTTGTTTTACATTACAATATGTCACGTGGTCGTGAAACTGTGACAGTATTTCTGGCATGAATGGCGGAAGGTTACATTATAACAGTGCTCTGGGTTTTGTTTTACATTACAATATGTCACGTGGTCGTGAAACTATCACAGTATTTCTGGCGCGAATGACGGAAGGTTACATTATAACAGTGCTCTGGTCGCCCGGGTTTTGTGTTACATTACAATATGTCACGTGGTCGTGAAACTGTGACAGTATTTCTGGCGTGAATGACGGAAGGTTACATTATAACAGTGCTCTGGTCGCCTGGGTTTTGTTTTACATTACAATATGTCACGTGGTCGTGAAACTAGGACAGTATTTCTGGCGTGAATGGCGGAAGGTTACATTATAACAGTGCTCTGGTCACCTGGGTTTTGTTTTATATTACAATATGTCACGTGGTCCTGAAACTGTGACAGTATTTCTGGCGTGAATGGCGGAAGGTTACATTATAACAGTGCTCTTGTCGCCAGGGTTTTGTTTTACATTACAATATGTCACGTGGTAGTGATACTATGACAGTATTTCTTGCGCGAATGGTGGAAGGTTACATTATAACAGTGCGCTGGTCGCCCGGGTTTTGTTTTACATTACAATATGTCACGTGGTCGTGAAACTATGACAGTATTTCTGGCACGAATGGTGGAAGGTTACATTATAACAGTGCGCTGGTCGCCAGGGTTTTGTTTTATATTACAATATGTCACGTGGTCGTGAAACTATGACAGTATTTCTGGCGCGAATGGCGGAAGGTTACATTATAACAGTGCGCTGGTCGCCAGGGTTTTGTTTTACATTACAACATGGTGAAACTATGACAGTATTTCTGGCGCGAATGGCGGAAGGTTACATTATAACAGTGCGCTGGTCTCCAGGGTTTTGTTTTACATTACAATATGTCACGTGGTCGTGAAACTATGTAAGTATTTCTGGCGCCAATGACGGAAGGTTACATTATAACAGTGCGCTGGTCGCCCGGGTTTCGTTTTACATTACAATATGTCACGTGGTGGTGAAACTATGTAAGTATTTCTGGCGTGAATGGCGGAAGGTTACATTATAACAGTGCACTGGTCGCCAGGGTTTTGTTTTATATTACAATATGTCACGTGGTCGTGAAACTATGACAGTATTTCTGGCGTGAATAGCTGAAGGTTACATTATAACAGTGCTCTGGTCGCCCGGGTTTTGTTTTACATTACAACATGTCATGTGGTCGTGAAACTATGACAGTATTTCTGGCGCGAATGGCGGAAGGTTACATTATAACAGTACTCTGGTCGCCAGGGTTTTGTTTTACATTACAATATGCCACGTGGTAGTGAAACTATGACAGTATTTCTGGCGCGAATGGCGGAAGGTTACATTATAACAGTGCTCTGGTCGCCAGGGTTTTGTTTTACATTACAATATGTCATGTGGTCGTGAAACTATGATAGTATTTCTGGCGCGAATGGCGGAAGGTTACATCATAACAGTACTCTGGTCGCCAGGGTTTTGTTTTACATTACAATATGTCACGTGGTGGTGAAACTATGATAGTATTTCTGGCGCGAATGGCGGAAGGTTACATTATAACAGTGCGCTGGTCGCCCGGGTTTAATTTTACATTACAATATGTCACGTGGTCGTGAAACTATGACAGTATTTCTGGCGTGAATGGCGGAAGGTTACATTATAACAGTGCTCTGGTCGCCTGGGTTTTGTTTTACATTACAATATGTCACGTGGTCGTGAAACTGTGACAGTATTTCTGGCGTGAATGGCGGAAGGTTACATTATAACAGTGCTCTGGTCGCCCGGGTTTTGTTTTACATTACAATATGTCACGTGGTCGTGAAACTATGACAGTATTTCTGGCGTGAATGGCGGAAGGTTACATTATAACAGTGCTCTGGTCGCCTGGGTTTTGTTTTACATTACAATATGTCACGTGGTCGTGAAACTGTGACAGTATTTCTGGGGCGAGTGGCGGAAGGTTACATTATAACAGTGCGCTGGTCGCCAGGGTTTTGTGTTACATTACAATATGCCACGTGGTAGTGAAACTGTGACAGTATTTCTGGCGCGAATGGTGGAAGGTTACATTATAACAGTGCTCTGGTCGCCCGGGTTTAATTTTACATTACAATATGTCACGTGGTCGTGAAACTATGACAGTATTTCTGGCGCGAATGGCGGAAGGTTACATTATAACAGTGCGCTGGTCGCCCGTGTTTAATTTTACATTACAATATGTCACGTGGTCGTGAAACTATGACAGTATTTCTGGCGTGAATGGCGGAGGGTTACATTATAACAGTGCTCTGGTCGCCTGGGTTTTGTTTTACATTACAATATGTCACGTGGTCGTGAAACTGTGACAGTATTTCTGGCGTGAATGGCGGAAGGTTACATTATAACAGTGCGCTGGTCGCCAGGGTTTTGTGTTACATTACAATATGTCACGTGGTCGTGAAACTATGACAGTATTTCTGGCGTGAATGGCGGAAGGTTACATTATAACAGTGCGCTGGTCGCCAGGGTTTTGTGTTACATTACAATATGTCACGTGGTCGTGAAACTATGACAGTATTTCTGGCGTGAATGGCGGAAGGTTACATTATAACAGTGCTCTGGTCGCCCGGGTTTTGTTTTACATTACAATATGTCACGTGGTCCTGAAACTGTGACAGTATTTCTGGGGCGAATGGCGGAAGGTTACATTATAACGGTGCACTGGTCGCCTGGGTTTTGTTTTACATTACAATATGTCACGTGGTAGTGAAACTATGACAGTATTTCTGGCACGAATGGTGGAAGGTTACATTATAACAGTGCGCCGGTCGCCAGGGTTTTGTTTTATATTACAATATGTCACGTGGTCGTGAAACTATGACAGTATTTCTGGCACCAATGACGGAAGGTTACATTATAACAGTGCTCTGGTCGCCCGGGTTTTGTTTTATATTACAATATGTCATGTGGTCGTGAAACTATGACATTATTTCTGGCGCGAATGGCGGAAGGTTACATTATAACAGTGCTCTGGTCGCCCGGGTTTTGTTTTACATTACAATATGTCACGTGGTCGTGAAACTATGTAAGTATTTCTGGCGCGAATGGCGGAAGGTTACATTATAACAGTGCTCTGGTCGCCAGGGTTTTGTTTTAAATTACAATATGTCACGTGGTGGTGAAACTATGACAGTATTTCTGGCGCGAATGGCGGAAGATTACATTATAACAGTACTCTGGTCGCCAGGGTTTTGTTTTATATTACAATATGTCACTTGGTGGTGAAACTATGATAGTATTTATGGCGCGAATGGCGGAAGGTTACATTATAACAGTGCGCTGGTCGCCCGGGTTTAATTTTACATTACAATATGTCACGTGGTCGTGAAACTATGACAGTATTTCTGGCGTGAATGGCGGAAGGTTACATTATAACAGTGCTCTGGTCGCCTGGGTTTTGTTTTACATTACAATATGTCACGTGGTCGTGAAACTGTGACAGTATTTCTGGCGTGAATGGCGGAAGGTTACATTATAACAGTGCGCTGGTCGCCAGGGTTTTGTGTTACATTACAATATGTCACGTGGTCGTGAAACTATGAAAGTATTTCTGGCGTGAATGGCGGAAGGTTACATTATAACAGTGCTCTGGTCGCCCGGGTTTTGTTTTACATTACAATATGCCACGTGGTAGTGAAACTATGACGGTATTTCTGGCGCGAATGGCGGAAGGTTACATTATAACAGTGCACTGGTCGTCTGGGTTTTGTTTTACATTACAATATGTCACGTGGTCCTGAAACTGTGACAGTATTTCTGGGGCGAGTGGCGGAAGGTTACATTATAACAGTGCTCTGGTCGCCAGGGTTTTGTGTTACATTACAATATGCCACGTGGTAGTGAAACTGTGACAGTATTTCTGGCGCGAATGGCGGAAGGTTACATTATAACAGTGCTCTGGTCGCCCGGGTTTAATTTTACATTACAATATGTCACGTGGTCGTGAAACTATGACAGTATTTCTGGCGCGAATGGCGGAAGGTTACATTATAACAGTGCGCTGGTCGCCAGGGTTTTGTGTTACATTACAATATGTCACGTGGTCGTGAAACTATGACAGTATTTCTGGCGTGAATGGCGGAAGGTTACATTATAACAGTGCTCTGGTCGCCTGGGTTTTGTTTTACATTACAATATGTCACGTGGTCGTGAAACTGTGACAGTATTTCTGGCGTGAATGGCGGAAGGTTACATTATAACAGTGCGCTGGTCGCCAGGGTTTTGTTTTACATTACAATATGTCACGTGGTCGTAAAACTATGACAGTATTTCTGGCGTGAATGGCGGAAGGTTACATTATAACAGTGCTCTGGTCGTCCGGGTTTTGTTTTACATTACAATATGTCACGTGGTCGTGAAACTATGACAGTATTTCTGGCGTGAATGGCGGAAGGTTACATTATAGCAGTGCTCTGGTCGCCCGGGTTTTGTTTTATATTACAATATGTCACGTGGTCGTGAAACTATGACAGTATTTCTGGCGCGAATGGCGGAAGGTTACATTATAACAGTGCGCTGGTCGCCCGGGTTTAATTTTACATTACAATATGTCACGTGGTCGTGAAACTATGACAGTATTTCTGGCGTGAATGGCGGAAGGTTACATTATAACAGTGCTCTGGTCGCCTGGGTTTTGTTTTACATTACAATATGTCACGTGGTCGTGAAACTGTGACAGTATTTCTGGCGTGAATGGCGGAAGGTTACATTATAACAGTGCGCTGGTCGCCAGGGTTTTGTGTTACATTACAATATGTCACGTGGTCGTGAAACTATGACAGTATTTCTGGCGTGAATGGCGGAAGGTTACATTATAACAGTGCTCTGGTCGCCCGGGTTTTGTTTTACATTACAATATGCCACGTGGTAGTGAAACTATGACAGTATTTCTGGCGCGAATGGCGGAAGGTTACATTATAACAGTGCTCTGGTCGCCTGGGTTTTGTTTTATATTACAATATGCCACGTGGTAGTGAAACTATGACAGTATTTCTGGCGTGAATGGCGGAAGGTTACATTATAACAGTGCACTGGTCGCCTGGGTTTTGTTTTACATTACAATATTTCACGTGGTGGTGAAACTATGACAGTATTTCTGGCGCGAATGGCGGAAGGTTACATTATAACAGTGCACTGGTCGCCTGGGTTTTGTTTTACATTACAATATGTCACGTGGTGGTGAAACTGTGACAGTATTTCTGGCGCGAATGGCGGAAGGTTACATTATAACGGTGCGCTGGTCGCCTGGGTTTTGTTTTACATTACAATATTTCACGTGGTGGTGAAACTATGACAGTATTTCTGGCGCGAATGGCGGAAGGTTACATTATAACGGTGCGCTGGTCGCCTGGGTTTTGTTATGGCGAGGATCAACTTAAGACCGAATAGGCTTTGGTAGTCCATGGACAGCATAGCTCTAAAGCTTAAAGACCGCTAAGTACCAAGCTTGATATTTAAGTTTAGTATCTTCCAAGGATGCGACACGAAGATTTTAAAGAAAATCCCCCCACCCTTAACTAACCTTTACATGGAAAAATGTTTGAAATTTTTTATTTTCTCAAAAATGGCTGCAACGATTTTGATTAAAATATCGTATAGTAACGCTATTTGCATCACAAATAAAATATATCATAAGTTTTCTGGGAATAGCTTCTGAAGACCTGATTATTAATAAAGAATTTTGCAAGAGTGGTAAATCATAAGAGATAGACAATAACTTACCCACAAAAAACTTAGATCTCCTCGAAACACAGAATTTATGTCATACAAGTTTCTTTCAAGGAGTTGACGGTTTTCGAGATATTCCATGTTATTAGTTTCAGTTATACAGGAACTTGTCAACTCCTGGCCACGCAAAGAAACAGACTTCAATCCCATAGCAACCACATTTTACAATATTTGACTGTCGGTTTAGCCTAGTCTATTCCATTATTTCCCTTCTACTTCGTGGAAGTAATTGGATAATTTTTGCTTATGTTTATTTTAATTAGTATAATGTAGATAAGAAATTAATCTTTTGAATAAAACATATTTTGCCGAACAGCCAGAGAAGGTCTGGAAATGGAACACATAAGATTTTTTTTTTAAATCATGGTTGTAGACAGAAAATACACACAAACACACGGGCTCTCTCACAGCTGAGAGCAGTATTAATCATAAAGTTACACTGAATTCTCCAGAACCCATGAAGAAAATTCCGAAGGCCTTCCCTTGTAAAAACAAACGATTGAGCTATAACATTTAAGAAAGCAAACAAGCGCAGAAGTGAATTCATATCTTTAAATCAAAGTATTTGGTTATTAAAGGCTGCGAGTTCCACTGTAGGATATTACGTTAATGAATACCTAACGTAAGTACGTATTACGAGATTATATTCTCATTTTAGCGAGGAAATTAAGTTCGAGAAAAGTGAATGTCGATATAATTTGATTATTCTAGCCCAGTGAAGAGTTGTATTAACAGCATTTCCTCTCGCTGCGCAGTTTTCAGACGCCCATACAGTTTTGAAAGTCTTGAGAGTCGCACAAGTTGGCGAACTTGGATAAACTTAATATTTGGGAGAGAGGTCTGCAGCAGTGCTAAGCTCGCCTCCTCTTATTGCCTCCTGTGTAGCAAGAGATGACACCGGATAAATGAGCGTGTGTAGCAACGAACACGGCGCCAAGGAAATTGAATGGCGACATTCTTCTGTTTTATTTCCTGTAGTTGTATCTCCTTGGTTACCATATTTGTTTTGCGTTTGTTTACGACTATTGCTGAAACTCGGGTACATTTCTCTAGGAGTTCCATTTGTTTTAGATTAAATCTTCCCTCTAGCTGGAAGTTATTTGTTAACTTTAGAAGTTACAAAAATAATACACAAACTTTGTACCGAAAGTCAACAATAAAGCTCGAGTAAATGTAATAATAATAATAATAATAATAATAATAATAAACTTATTCACTGATATTCCGATCACAGCTAATATACCTACGCTTTTGTTTAGAAGGTGCACTGAGATATTCAATATTAACACGAATACAGGCACCGCGTTCTATTGTATTTATTTTATTCTTATTTTTACTTTCTCTGCACGTATTATGCACATAGTGTATAGAGCAGGTATTGTCATGCACCCAATAATTCGATACCGAGATTTCACTATAAATACATGTTTTGGGTCCCCCTGAATCCAAAATAAGCATTTTCAGAAAAAGGTCCGTGTGTCTGTGGACAACGAAGCTCAAAAACGAAAGACGTTGAATACCAAACTTGGTATTTAAGTTTGGTATCTTCCAAGGATATGACACGGAGATTTTTAAGAAAATCCCCCCTCCCCCAACTACCCTTCACATGGAATTTTTTTCGAAAATTTTGATTTCCTTATAAAATGGCTCTAACGATTTTGATTAAAATATCTTATATTAAACATATTTACCGGACAAATAAAATGTATATCTTGAAGTTTCTGGGAATAGCCTCTGAAGACTACTTTATTCTGGAAGAATTTTGCATAACTGCTCAACCGTAAGAGATAGACAAAAACTTACCGCACAAAAAATGTAGAACACGTTAAAACACACGATTTATGTAACATATATTTTTTTCGTGGAGTGGATCGTTTTTCAGATATTCCTTGTTTTTGGTTTCAGCCTTGAAAAACGTATACTTTTCTCATACAGGAATTTGTCAACTCCTGTCCATACAAACAAAGGAACATCAGTCACATAGCAACCAGCTTTTGACTATCACTTTAACCTATGATGCTCTCTTATTTTGCTTATATCTACTTACAAGGAAGCAAGTAATAAGACTATTCCTGCTAATGTTTTCTCGATTAGCAATAAGAAAACAGAAGCAGAAGCTTTTTCACAATAATGTTACAGAGATGTAGAGATAATCATATGAATGGAACACATCAGCATTTTTTTAACTTCCTCTACGCGTATTGTATTGCACCCGAAATTCGATACCGAGATTGCATCGGAAATACCGGGTAGAAGGGAACTTTCTAATATGTGCTTCATAGAAACACTACAAACAAAAAAGTCTAATGGCATTTTGTTCTTTGATCAGCCGATTTATAAAACACAAAGGTTTTTGTTCCAAATGCGATGCGTAATTCCACAAGAATGTATGAAGATAATAGTTTGTTACATGTAAGATGCGTAGAGTAACGTATATCTGACATTAGTTTCGGTGGGAATTATGGGACATCACACAGGGTTTCCAACTAATTAATAACTTAAATGAATTAAAAGAAAATTCGGAGCAGCTTTTTCAGACGAAAGTAACTCGGCAACGTTGATTTGAGGTTGGCCAGGTTTCTGAATCGGTTACTGAATGTAAACACGTTGGTCGCTTGCAAACACGACGCAAGTTGGGGGATGTCGAGTGCAACTGGCATTCTGATTGGCCTATACTCGCACAGTAACAACTGAAGGAATACCCTCAACGTCCTAGGTACACCCACACAACCTGAAGCGTTGTCAACTTGCCTGTCTCTTGTTTTCTATAAAACTAAAATATATCCGTAGGAAATAGAATAGGCGGCGCCGTGGTTGAGTGGTGAGACTGCCCGCCTCCCACCAAAGCGGCCCGGGTTCAATCCCCATACCTGAAATTCACGGTGGAAAAAACGGTGTCTGGGCGTGTTTTCCCCAGGTCCTCCGGTTTCCCCTGCAACTCATTCATTATCATGTTTCCTATGATCCATTTCATATCACATTCATGCCAGGTTCTCCATTCTGTGGTTCGTGCCATTGGCTCCCCGACAAGCTTCTGACCCCTTGTAAGTCCTAGGGGAGTGTCAGTCCTACATATGATCCACTTCCTCACACTCATGCCTGGCTATGGGCCAGGTTCTCCATTCTGTGGTTCGTGCCATTGGCTCCCCGACAAGCTTCTGACCCCTAGACATCCGCTTGTAAGTCCTAGGGGAATGTCAGTCCTACATATGATCCACTTCCTCACACTCATGCATGGCTATGGGCCAGGTTCTCCATTCTGTGGTTCGTGCCATTGGCTCCCCGAGGAAGCTTCTGACCCCTAGACACACTCATGCCTGGCTATGGGCCAGGTTCTCCATTCTGTGGTTTCGATCCCTGACAGACTTCTGACCCCTAGACATCCGCTTGTAAATCCTAGGGGGGAGGGTGTCAGTTTGAAGTACTGGGACGGTAAACCGACTACGAACAAAAAAATCGGATGTGTTCCATTCACATGACTTTCTCTATCTCTCTGTAACAAATTATTGTTAATAAGCTTATCTTTTATTTATTTCATGTTAATCGCGGAAAATTAGGAGAAATAGTCTTATTCCTTGCTTTATTGTAAATACAAGCGAAATAAGGGAGTACCATAGGTTAAAGTGAAAGCCAAAAGCTGGTTGCTATGTGACTGATGTTCCTTTGTTTGTGTGGACAGGAGTTGATAAATTCCTGTATGAGAAAAGTATAAGTTTTTCAAAGCTGAAACCACGAAAAAGGAATATCTCAAAAACGACCAACTCCATGAAAAAAATGCATATAACATAAATTGCGTGTTTTAACGAGCTCTACATTTTTTGTGAGTTAAGTTTATGTCCATCTCTTACGGTTTAGTGGTTATGCAAAATTCATCCAGAATAAAGTAGTCTTCAGAGGCTATTCCCAGAAAATTCAAGATATACATTTCATTTGTCAGGTAATTAACCTTAATATATGATATTTTAATCAAAATCGTTAGAGCCATTTTTTAGAAAATCAACGTTTTCGAAAAAACTTCCACGTAAAGGGTAGTTTCGGGTGGGGGATTTCTCTCAAAATCTTCGTGTCGCATCCCTGGAAGATACTAAACTTAAATACTAAGTTTGGTATTTTACCGACTTTTCGTTTTTGAGTTATCGTGTTTACAGACACACACACACACACACACACACACACACGGACCTTTTTGTGAAAATGCTTTTTTTAGATAAAGGGGACCCTAAAACATATATTTCCGGTGAAATCTCGGTATCGAATTTTTTGGTGGGGTGCAATACTTTCTCTATTCGCTATGTACATAGTGCGTATAGAGAAAGTAAAAATCGACGACAGACGAACTAAAAGCTGCTATGTTACACGTATATCATGGAGGACAAAATTCATGTGAAAGTAACACATCCAATGTTCAAATACCTGATTTATAAACGCGTGACAGAATACTGCGATGAGGCACCGGAAGGATCACTTTGAGATGTTTCCTTGGTGTTACCTGGAACTTTTGGAGGCTTACTGTTCGCGAATGATACCGCAGAACGCACTGCCAACATCAACCCACTCTGTGGTTTCCTGTGTGTTCGTTAGTCGTGCGGTCGTGGGGCAGAGTTGCGGTACGTCCTACACGTGCACGGGACATATGCCAGACATAAAAACCGGGCCACTCAATATAATACGCCACGTTTGGTTCTCTTGGACCACAGGCACTTCCAAAATCAGGTCTAGTACCTATATACTCCTCGCCAGTGTCAATAGACCAAACGCTTCTATCAAATTTGACGTGTTCAATTCACATGGCTTTCTCTACATCTCTGTAATAAATTATTGTTAAACAACTTATGCTTTTATTTACTTCATTCTAATCGAGAAAAAATTAGCAGAAATAGTCTTATTAGTTGCTTCCTTGTAAGTGGAAGCGAAATAAGTGGGTACCATAGGTTAAAGTGATAGTCAAAAGCTGGTTGCTATGTGAGTGAAGTTCCTTTGTTTGTATGGACACGAGTTCACAAAGTCCTGTATGAGAAAAGTATAAGTTTTTTAAAGCTGAAACAAAAAACCACAAATATCTCGAAAACAAAAACTCCACGAAAAAAATGCATATGACATAAACTGTGTGTTTTAACGTGCTCTATATTTTTTGTGTGGTAAGCTTTTGTCTATCTCTTACGGTTTAGCAGTTATGCAAAACTCATTCAGAATAAAGCAGTCTTCAGGGGCTATTCCCAGAAAATGTAAAATATACATTTTATTTGTCAGGTAAATATCTTTTATATTCGATATTTTAATCAAAATCGCTAGTCATTTTTTATTAAATCAAAATGTTCGAAAAAAATTCCATATAAAGAGTAGTTTGGGATGGGGGGATTTTTCTCAAAATCTTTGGGTCTTATCCCTGGAAGATAATAAAATTACATACCAAGTTTGGTATTTTACCGACTTTTCGTTTTTGAGTTATCGTGTTCACAGGCACATGGACACACACACACACACAAACCTTTTTGTGAAAATGTTTTTTTTTTTCGGATACAGGGGACCCTAAAACATACATTTTCGGTGAAATCTCGGTATTGAATATTTGGGAGCATTACAATCGCTTCTCTATACACTATGTACATAGTACGTGTAGAGAAAGTAAAAATCAGAAAGGTTGCTGAGAGTGATAAGCCTCATGTTGAAGACGCTGGGAAAAAGACGGGCGTCTGTCTGTCTGCCGCTAATCACACGTCACGGCCACACTTTCCTAATTGCCTCCCACCCTTCCTGATAAACGCAGTCCCTTATTATCCGAGTCAGTGACAAGTAGCTTGTCATAAGGGGGGGGGAGCTTACGTCAACTTGATCCCTTCAGGTCTTGCGACAAATACCAGCATTTCAACACTTCATCACAAACTACTAGTGAAGTCCGTTGAAATCACACTCGTAGCATCGAAAAAAGTTTGTATTTAGTGACCGTTCAAGTTTCAGCTATAGCTATCACGTGATTTCGTTGCCATAAGCGATTGAATCAACAATCTTGTGTTTATTTAGAAAAAAAATCTGATGCGTTCCATTCACATCACTTTCTCTGCATCTTTCCAACAAATTATTGTTAGAAGCCTTATGCCTCTATTTACCTCATGCTAATCGAGAAAAAATTAGCAGAAATAGTCTTATTGCTTGCTTTCTTGTAAGTAGAAGCGAAATAAGGGAGTAGCATAGACAAAAGCTGGTTGCTATGTGACTGAAGTTCCTTTGTTTGTATGGACAGCAGTTGATTCATGTATGAGAAAAGTTAAAGTTCTTTAAAGGTGAAACCGAAAACAAGGAATATCAAAAAAAATCAACTCCGTGAAAAAATGTATATAACACAATTTGTATGTTTTAACGTGCTCAACATTTTTGTGAATTAAGTTTTATCTATTTCTTACAATTTAGCAGTTATGCTAAATTCCGTAAAATTCATCCAGAATAAAGTAGTCCGCTGAGACTATTCCCAGAAAATTCAAGATATAAATTTTATTTGTCATATAAATATCTTTAATATACGATATTTTCATCAAAATTTTTAGAGCCTTTTTGAGAAAATCAAAATTTTCGAAAAAAGATGCCATGTAAAGGATAGTTTGTGTGTGGGGGGATTTTTTCAAATCTTCGTGTCGCATCCCTGGAAGATACTAAACTACAATACCAAGTTTGTTATTTTACCGCCTTTTCGTTTTTGAGTTATCGTGTTCACAGACACACGCACACACTCACACACGCACACACACACACACACACACACACACACGGACCTCTTTTTGAAAATGCTTTTTCTTTATACTGGGGACGCTAAAACGTATATTTCCGGTGAAATCTCGGTGTCGAATTTTTGGGTGGAGTGCAAATCTTCTCTATACACTTTGTACATAATGCGTGTAGAGAAAATAACTAGTCTCGTGCGGTGATTAAACACTTCTATTTAAAAGACTTAACACCGAAAGAGATAAAAGCCAAGTTGGATCAAGTTCATGGCAAATCTGCTCCTGCGTCTGCAACAACTTATAATTGGGTTAATGAATTTAAACGTGGCCGTACATCCACATTATTCCAGACGTCCAGTAAAAATGACTTCCTAAGTGATTGCCGAAATTCAGGATATGGTTTTAAGTGATCGACGAATCAAAGTAAAAACCACAGGCATATTACAAGGTACAGTGTTCTCAATTTTCCACCAAAAAATAGATCTGACAAAGGTCTCGACAAGATGGGTGCTGAATTTGCTCTCAATGGAGAATAGATGTAACCGTGTGATGGATTCGGAAGCTGGTTTAGCATGTTATCGTCGCAATCCTGACGAGTTTCCGCGTTTATACATAACTGTGAATGATACATGGGTGCTACTTCTATACTTAAAAGACAAAAGTACAGTCGCAACATGAAGTTTTAAAGGCTCCGAAGAAGGCAAAGGTGGTGAAATGTGCAGACAAAGTGATGGCCTCGATTTTTTGGGTTGCTCGTGGAAGCATCTTCATTGATTTCTTGCAGGAATGAAGTACGATAAATGGGGAGTATTATGCATCGTTATTGCACTGGTTGAACGGAGAAGTCAAGAAAAGACGTCCTCATCTGCCAAAGAAAAAATGTCTCTTCCATCAAGGCAATGTAAGGGTGCACACTTGCACAACTTCGAAGGCGAACATTGTAGATTTAAGGTTCGAATTACAACATCCACCGAATTCACCAGATTTGACCCTCAGTGATTTTTTTATTTGTAAACTTGAAAAAGTGGTTCGGCGGAAAACGATTCAGGTCCCAAGCAGAAGCCTATTTTGAGCACCTTCCGAAATCCTAATTTTGGGAAGGCTTAAATCAGATTTAGAAACGCTAGAAAAACTGTATTGAGCTAAACGGAGATTATGTTGAAAAATAAATAAAAAAATACCAAAATAATTTGACAGCTGGCAAAATGCAAATATCCTCATCGCCGAACCATACGATTTCGCTTCGCGCCAAGCAGACGGTGTTAGAGGGCTGCTCAGGCAGTCTTCTACTATCTGTAGTCAGATGGCAAAGTGCAGCTAGCTTTTTAAAGACACAAGTGCTCACACCATAATTACCACTTTGCTCTGTGTTGGGATGCCGTCCGGTCTAGTTGCTCTACCAAAAGTGCAGCTGGTCTTTTAAGGTCCCACCTCCTGACACCATACTTACCCCTTAGCACCGGACATGGATGGGGTTTGGAGTGCCTTCCAGTTTACTGCTTACACAACCTGTGGATAGATGGCAGCGCAAACGCTATTACCATCTGTTTTCAACTTTATTTTTGTTTTATAATGCAAATGGAAATTTGGGTTCTGGTGTTAAATATTCGTAGTCGGCGTACCCTCCCGTATATCGAACTGACACTCCCCTAGGACTTACAAGTGGATGTCTAGGGGTCAAGCTTGTCGGGGAGCCAACGGCACGAAACCCCAGAATAGAGAACCTGGCCCGTAGCCAGACATGAGTGTGAGGAAGTGGATCATATGTAGGACTGACACTCCCCTAGGACTTACAAGCGGATGTCTAGAGGTCAGAAGTCTGTCGGGGAGCCAACGGCACGAAACCCCAGAATAGAGAACCTGGCCCGTAGCCAGACATGAGTGTGAGGACGTGGATGATATGTAGGACTGACACTCTCCTAGGACTTACAAGCGGATGTCTAGAGGTCAGAAGTCTGTCGGGGAGCCAACGGCACGAAACACAGAATAGAGAACCTGGCCCGTAGCCAGACATGAGTGTGAGGACGTGGATGATATGTAGGACTGACACTCCCCTAGGACTTACAAGCGGATGTCTAGAGGTCAGAAGTCTGTCGGGGAGCCTACAGCACGAAACCCCAGAATAGAGAACCTGGCCCGTAGCCAGACATGAGTGCGAGGAAGTGGATCATATGATATGTACATGGATGGCAGGAAACGTGATGATGGAGCAATTAGTGGAATTAGTGGCGGCGGAACCCGAAGGACCGTAAGAAAACCCGACGAGACGCCGCTTTGTCCACCACAAATCCCACATACGGGCGCTTGGGATCGAACCCGGAGTGCTTAGGTGTTAAATATTCAGTGCGGTATTTACCTTGGCAACTGAGGGAAACCACGAAAATATCTCAGTCAAATTGGTCGGAGGGCGGAATTTGAACCCAAGACCTCTGGAACGCCGGACCCATTAATTCCCCTCCCTACTACTGGTTAGCGGTGGAAAAAGTAATATTATAAATTTCACTTATTTGGTTAAGTACCATTTTCCATCATCCTTTATTCCCCTTTTCCTTTGGTATTCTCTGCTTTGACAGTTATGGAGCTATAAGGAAGGCCGCGTCTTCCCTTTTTCTTTGCACAACGTTTATATAAAACATGTAGTAACAGGCATGGCCGACCCTGTTCACGATCCTAACTTGTTATTGTTATGGAAAACTTATTTACGAAGACGCTTGTAGTCGCTACGTGAACTGAATCCTATCCCACGTGCAATATTAATCTTTCTTCCAGGCCCCGGAAGAGCCCGGAAACGATGGCGTTTTATCATCGTGAACTATTTCATTTCCTCCCTTCTTGCATAACGTGTTGATCGTTCAGAATTTCCTTCAACTGCAAGTAATTCACTTTACCTATTTATTTACAGGATCAAAACCTGATGTGCTACATTCATATGACTCTCAACTTCAACGTATTCTTAATACAGCCTATTGTATTCTATGCTAAGAACCCAATACATAGGTAGAGAAGGTGTT
The DNA here is from genome assembly GCA_030762935.1 of Hymenopus coronatus. Taxonomy (NCBI): domain Eukaryota; kingdom Metazoa; phylum Arthropoda; class Insecta; order Mantodea; family Hymenopodidae; genus Hymenopus; species Hymenopus coronatus. The sequence continues at coordinate 147,966,075 of CM060890.1, forward strand.
GCATTCCACCCAAAAATTCGATATCGGAATTTCACCGAAATACACGTTTAAGGATTGCCTATATATAAAAACAGTTATTTATGATGTAAAAGCGTGAAGTTGTGGGTTTTTTATTCGAGCGCACACCATGTGAGAATCAAAAAGAAACTTTACTCTCGCATATCATACAATGTTTTCTCTACGAGAATTTTCTGATATTAAAAGAATAGCAACGAAAGATGAAATAAATTTGAGGTTAAGTTTAAGCCATTCACCAAAGGCTATAGTTGGTTATTTATTTCGCATTGCTGGGCGCGTTGACGGTGCGGTTATAGCAGGCCGTGACAAACCAATATTATTGTTGTTCTGTGAGAATTATGATATCCTTAGAGCTGCGAAAGAATATTTGTCACTTATTGACGTTGAAAATAACATTATATCGTGCACGACTAGTTTTAATTGTTTGTCTGTTGATCAGTGATGTATACACACTAATATCATGAATTATTTTGGCGAGCGTCAAGTTGGAACAAAATTAGTTTACGCTTGCTGCACTTCTTTGAGCGTGGATTCTGTAAAAATCAAGTTTGCGACCTAAAGTGTGCTCATAAACTACCCAATTACGCTCGGTCGTAGAAAAAAGCATTTTAGATAGATAATTGTGTGTGTGTGTGTGTGTTTGTGGCCAGTGTAACTCAAAAACGAAAAATCAGTTAAATACCAAAATTGATAACTAAGTTAAGCAACTTCTAAGATAGAGAAGAGATAAACAAAAACCTACTACACAAAAAATGTAGATCTCATTAAAAACATAATTTATATATATATATATATATATATATATACCATATTTAGGCACACAATATATATCTTTTGTGTGTGCAGACAACCATTTCCGAAATATTTCTGTTATTGGTTTCCGTGTAGATAAGAATGCGCATTCTTAGCATGCCTATTTGGGTTCAGCTGTTCTCAAAATCTTGAAGACATCAAGATAGAGCATCTATTCTATTAAGTCCAGTAATAGACAGTGTTGGTAACTGTCTACAAATAAAATCATTAAATATCCCTGTTATGGCTTTCATGTAATACGAGGGTCACTGGAAAGTAACAGACCATCTGGCAGTACTAAATAATAACGAAAGCTATTAACACAAAACTTTATTTACAAAGTTTCACCACCTTCCTCTATTTCTCAACGTAACGTCATTGCTTTCAAGGCATTTATTGTCACGTGGTACCGGTTTTTTGATGCAAATATTATACTTTTCCACCGCTATAGATATGAGCCAAGCTGTCACTTAGAGGTCTTCATGTCTGGGAAATCGTTTCCATACAAAAAGTCACGTACAATGTCCAAAGTGAAACACCGGTTTTTCTTAATTCTTTTATCAACATTTACTTTCAACTGCTCCATAACGATTGATGGACTTCCACTCCGGTCTTTATCGTATACACTGTTATGTTCTTCCTTGATTACTCGTGAAGTATGTGTCATTACCTCACTGAAGACTCGTTCTTGCATTATCACTGTACACTTGCGTTATTTGCCTATAACATCCGATTGTCGGAAGAACTTGTGCATTCAGGAAAACGAATAAGTTCTTTGGGGGTAGAAAAGTATAACATCTGCGTTGAAAAACCGGTACCACGTGACAAAAAATACCTTGATAGCAATGAAGATTACGTTGAGAAATAGAGTAAGGTAGTGTAACTTTGTAAATAAAGTTTTGTGTTGATAACTTTCGTCATTATTTAGTTATGCCGAAATATTCTGTTACGTTCTGGATGGTCTTCGTATTACAGAAAATTGAGGGTTTTATCTGTAGGTGTTTATGACTCAGTTTGTTTTGGTAATAAAGTTGAAATCTCTGAACACTAAAGATGAATGTGTTGAGATTATTGACCGCTAGAGTTTTTCTTTATCCGTCTTGATCGGAATCAAAGAGTATTTCAGATGGCTTGTCATGCGCATGCGCGGATGAGTCAATACGTCAGAAGGTATAAGTAACAGGCCAGGAGCTGGAGGGGACGGCTGTGAAGTACCACAAGTTCACCCCGATGTAAATCATCAAATAGTTGCCTGTAGCTTCTGGGTATATACAGAGATCTGGATGTTTAGATATGACCACCGTTAATGGCGTCTACACGTGGCGAGGAAACCTGGTCGTGTCTAACCTCACAAATATCTCCTTCCTTTCATATCTCGGCCATCCTGTAATATCTGCAATTTATATATTCCATTAAAGTGATTAAACCTTTCAGATTAATTCTTTAAGTATCTCTAATAGCCTACATTCACATGTGTTTCTCTACCCACTTTATACAACTATTGTTACAACAATTCTTCTTTTATCTGCTTCACGTTCAAGTGAAATTAATCACAATTGTTAAAAATCTGATGCTTTGCATTCACATGATTTTCTCTGCCTGTTCTGCAAACAAACAATTCTTACAAAAGAGCATTCTTATATCTACATTATGATCAATAAGACAGACATTAACACAATTCGTCTTATTGCTTTTATGTAGAAAGGAAATAAGCGAATACACCAGGCTAAAGCGAGAGTTATATCTTTTAACAGTCGATCGATATATGGACAGTTGAAGTTCGGCTCGCTTTGCATTTCCAGAAAAAGAAAACTGATGAACTGAGAAGTGATGCAGTTTGAGAAGATACGTGGTTTAGAAGAGACACCGATAATAAGGGGTATGCTGAAAACGGTCAACTCTACAACAAAAATGTATGACATAAAGTGTGTCTTTTAAGGTGATCTACATTTTTTATTTAGTAAATTATTGTCTATCTCTTATGGTTTAAAAAAGAAAAAGTCTTCAGACCCTCTTCCCAGAAAATTCAAAATATAAATTTTATTTGTGATATAAATAACTATAATATTCAGTATTTAAATCAAAATCGTTAAAGCTATTTTTGAGAAAAACAAAATGTTTAAAAGAATTTTCCACATAAAGGGTAGTTTGTGGTGGAGGCATATTCTTGGAAATATTCGTGTCGCAGTCTTCGAGGGTGGTAAAATAAAATACCAAGTTTTATATTTCCGTTTTTGAGTTATGTTGTCCACATGCACATTTTGTTTTTATATAAAAATAGTTCCCGAGGCTTGTCGGGATTCCGGCGCTGTAACCCTTTTTTATTTTTCCTTCTTTTTTCCAGTTTCCCAAATTTCCTTTCAATGACCTGTTTGATTTACCATTTTGAGTTTTGCTTCCAAATGAACCTACACATTAACAAACACAAACACCCATGTCTAAGGCGGGACTCGAACCCACGATTCCGTGTGCCACCAAGATCAAAGCTACACACTTAGCGAGCGGGGCCACTGGAACCACCAAAACATTCACACACACACATGGACCTTTTTGTAAAAGGACTTTTTACTTTCTCTGCACGTACTATGTACATAGTGTATAGAGAAGGTATTGCACTCCACCCAAAATTTTGATACCGAGATTTCACCAGGTATAATGTTTTAGGGTCCCCTGTAACCAAAAAAAGCATTTTCAGAAAAAGGTCCACGTGTGTGTCCGTGTGTCTGTCTGTGAACACGATAACTCAAAAACGAAAAGTCGGTAAAATACCAAACTTCGTATTTAAGTTTAGAATCTTCCAGAGATGCGACACGAAGATTTTGAGAAAAATTCCCCATGCAAAACTACCCTTTACATGGAAGGTTTTTCGAAAATTTTGATTTTCTCAAAAATGGCTCTAAGGATTTTGATTAAAATATCGTATACTAAAACATTTACCTGACAAATAAAATGTATATCTTGAATTTTTTGGGAATAGCCTCTGAAGAGTACTTTATTCTGGGCGAGTTTTACGGAATTTTGCATAACTGCTAAACCGTAAGAGATGGACAAAAACATACCACACAAAAAATGTAGAGCACATTAAAACACACAATCTATGATGTATACAATTTTTATGATGGAGTTGATCGTTTTTGAGATATTCCTTGTTTTTGGTTTCAGCTTTGAACAATTTATTTTTTCTCGCACAGGAATTTGTTAACTCGTGTTCATTCAAACAAAGAAACTTCAGTCACATAGCAACCAGCTTTTGACTATCATTTTAATCTATGGTACTTCCTTATTACACTTCTACTTACAAGGAAGCAAGTAATAAGACTATGTCTGCTAATTTTTTGTCGATTAGCAGGAAATAAATAGAAGAATAAGCTTTTTAACAATAATTTGTTGCAGAGATGTGGAGAAAGTCAATTGAATGGAACACTTCAGATTTTTATTTAAAAAAGGGTCCTCAAAACGTGTATTTGGGGTTCATCTCTGTATGGAATTTTGGGTGCAATACAATACCTTGTGTAACATATTTGATATTCAAGAAGGAACAGAGAAAATGTGGTAGTTTATTAGAAGAAAGAAGAGCAATAGAAAGGAAGAAACGTGTATTCTGGAACTTGGCTTGGTGTCAAGGAAATATTCCTTAAAGAGACAGGAATTTGTTAATTTACTGTAAGACGAAAGTGAGTTAATGATTCAATGAGAAGATGGCGTTCTGGAACTGTTCCAGACCAGCTCTGAGCCAAACATTAAGTGAATAACATCCAGGAATTAGCAATTCATGTGTTGCCTCCAGAAATGCTCGCTTTAATGTGCTCCATATGAGTTAAACAAGATAATAGAGTTTGGTCCTTTTTACTTTCTCTACACGTAGTAAGTACATAGTGTATAGAGAAGGTATTGTATTCCGCCCATAAATTCCATACCGAGATTTCACCGGAAATACATCTTTTGAGAAGCGCTTATTCTGAAACAAGCATTTTTAGAAACATGTCCGTGTGTGCGTCTGTGTACAGCATAGCTTAAAAACGAAAAGACCGGAAAATATTAAATCTGGTATCTCAGTTAATATCTTTTAAGAATGTCACACGAAGATTTTCAAGAAAATCTCCGCACCCACAACTACCCTTTACCTGAAAAAAACATCGACAGACACACATATAAATCTCTGCAACAAATTATTGTTGAAAAGCTTATTCTTCTATCTACTTCATGCTAATCGAGATAAACATTCGCAGAAATTGTCCTTGTTACTTGCTTCCTTGTAAGTAGAAGGGAAAAATCTAATGTGTTCCATTCACATGATGTCCGCTAGCTGTTCAGTAAACAAACCTTTTATTCATACCTTCTGCATCATGCTAATCAAGACAAACATGCAAAATTAGTTGTATTACTTGCTTCCTTGTAAGTAGGAGGGAAACAAGGAAATGCAAGATCTAAAGTGATAGTCTCGTCCTTTAAAAGCCGGTCGCTATGTGAAACAATTGAAATTCCAATATCTTTGCTTGTCAGGGATAAACAAATGAGAAACGAGAAGAAAGATGTCTTCCCATTTGAGAAAAGTTCAAGTGGTTAAAAATGAAACCATAATTTGGAATATCTCTACAAAAATATGTATATAACATAAATTGTGTCTTTTCATGATATCTACATTTTTTTGTGGAGTAAGCTTTTGTATATCTATTACGGTTTGCCAGTCCTACAAAAGTCCTTCAAATTTAAGAGGTCTTTAGAGACTTTCCCAGAAAATTCAAAATAGATATTTGATTTGGCATACGCATATCTTAAATATTAGAGATTTTAAATAAAATCGTTAGATTATTTTTTGAGAAAACAAAAAGTTTCTACATTTTTTCCATGTAAAGGGGAGTTTGGAGTGGGGGAATTTTCTTGAAAATCTTCGTGTCGGATTTTTGCAAGATACTGAACTTGAATACCAAGTTTGGTATGTAATGGACTTTTCGATTTTGAATTATGCTGCCCAAAGACTCTCTCACATATGGATCTTTTTACTTTCTCTACACGTACTATGTACATGGTGTATAGAGAAGGTATTGCATTCCACTCAAAAATTCGATACCCAGATTTCACCGGAAATACACGTTTTAGTTCCCCCTGAATCCAAAAAAAAAACATTTTTACAAAAAGGTCCGTCTATGTGCGTGTGTGTGTGTCTGTGTCTATGGGCAGCATAGCTCAAAAACGAAAAGACCGTTAAGTACCAAACTTGGTATTTAACTTTGGTATCTTCCAAGGATGCGATACAAAGATTTTCAAGAAAATCCCCCAACCCAACCTGCGTTTACATGGAACTTTTTTCGGAAATGTTGATTTTCGCAAAAAATATTTGTAACGATTTTGATTTAAATATTGTATATTAAAGATATTTACATGACAAATAAAATGTATATCTTGAATTTTCTGGGAATAGCCTCTGAAGACTACTTTATTCTGGATGAATTTTACGGAATTTGACCTAACTGCTAAACCGTAAGAGATGGACAAAAACTTAACACGCAGAAAATATAGAGCACGTTAAGACACACAATTTATGTCATGTACATTTTTTTCGTGTACTGTATACTTTTTGAGATATTCCTTGTTATTAGCTTCAGTTTTGAAAAACGTATACTTTTCTCATACAGGAATTTGTCAACTGCTTTCCATAGAAACAAAGGAACTTCAGTCACATAGCAACCAGCTTTTGACTATCAGTTTAACCTATGGTACTCCCTTATTTCGCTTCTGCTTACAAGGAAGCAAGTAATAAAACTATTCTGCTAATTTTTTCTCGATTAGAGTGAGGTAAATAGAAGCATAAGCTTTTTAATACTATTTTTGCAGAGATGTAGAGAAAGTTATGTGAATGTTTTTTTGGGATCCAGTGGTCTCAAAACATGTTTTCTTGTGAAATCTCGGTAACGAATTCAGGGTGGAATACAATACCAACACCTATTATGCATACTGTATATGCTGTGTGTTAGAGAAGGTAAAAAGTTATTGGAACACCCACCAAATCGATGAAAACCACTTCAGGAGCATTGTGGGTTCAAAACCAAATGAATAGGCAGTACTTCTGGAAGAGGCTACTGTTTCAAATATTCGTAATGAATGAGTTACATCACTGAACTGAATAACTGTCATTTTGAAACAGTAGCACTCTTCACATTCTCGAATTTCAGATGTTTTCAGGAACAAAAGAGGATTTGACGTTACAGTGTCATTTGAAACTAAAACCGACAGAAGGCCGCAGGGAAAATAACGTGTAGACTCACATTTGGATTTCCATTATTCGCAGTATGCTGAAAATGTTCATACTTTCTGCGTTCTCAAATAAAGTGTCGTCATAAAGCTGACAATCCCATAATGATCGTTACCTCACTTGATACTTTTGAATGGTTCGCACATTAGAAACTGTGCTGATTTATTTACTGGCTTTGAATATAAACTCACACCGATTGTTAATAAGCTTATTCATTTATCTGTCTCATGCTAATCGAGATAAGCATTACAGAGACGGTCTTATTTCTTGGTTCCATGTAAGTAGAAGGAAAATAAGGGAATACCTAGAATAAAGTGACAGTCAAATATTTTAAAATGTGGTTGGTATGGGAATCCGTTTCTTTAAGTGGCCAGAAGTAGACAAGTTTGTGTTTGAGAAAAGTTAAGTACTTATTTTAAACCTAAAACAAATAACAACGAATATCTCAGAAATGGTCAACTCCACGAAAAAAACGTATATGACATAAAGTTTGTGTTTTAAAGACATCTACATTTGTTGTGTAGTAAGTTTTTTCTATTTCTTATGGTTTTCCAGTTATGGGGAATTAGGGAAAATCATCCAGAATAAAGAGGTATTTGGAGGCCATTACCAAAAAATTCAAGATATACATTTTATTTGTCATGTAGAATCTTAAATATAAGAGATTTTAATAAAAATCATCAGAGTATCGTGTCGCATCCTTGGAAGATATTGAATTTAAATACCATGTTTGGTATTTTACTAACTTTTCGTTTTTGATCATCGTGTTGTTCACAGACACACGAGCGCGCGCCCGCGGACCTTTTCCTAAAAGTGCCTTTTTTACGACCAAGCGTAATTGAGTAGTTTTAATAGCTCATTTCAGATCGCAAACTTGATAATTACGGAATCCACGCGCAAACGTAAGTTCCAACTTTACGCTTGTTGCGATATTAGTGTGTATACATCACTGATCAACAGACAAACAATTAAAATTAGTCGTGCACGATATAATGTTATGTTCAACGTCAATAAGTGACAAATATTCTTTCGCAGCTCTAAGGATATCATAATTCTCACAGAACAACAATAATATTGGTTTGTCACGGCCTGCTATAACCGCACCGTCATCGCGCCCAGCAATGCGAAATAAATAACCAACTATAACCCTTGGTGAATGGCTCAAACTTAACCTCAAATTTATTTCACCTTTCGTTACTTTTCTTTTAATATCAGAATATTCTCGTTGAAAAAAAACATTGTATGATACGTGTTAGGTTTCTAGACTGCGTCTGTTTTCACAATATTCTCGCTCGAATAAAAAACCATAACTTTAGGCTCTTACATCATAAAGAACTATTTTTTGAAAATAGACCGAGTATTTCCGGTGAAATCATACACTACTTTAGGGAAAGTAAAATATTTTTGTTAATCTGGATTTCATCCGATCTCATTTAGTCTGAATAGCGAAGTTCTTGTCTACATAAAATAGTTCGCATGAACCCACGTTGTTGTTTTGTTTTAGAAGCCAGTTGTCGAGTTTACGCGAGAAATATTTTTGATACTAATGTGGAGAAAGTATTTGGCGAGAGCGACCGCAGGTTCGCCGTCATACTCGATTAGTATTGATGTCTGTTCAGGGAAGGGTGTGGCCTAACCCATTTATAATGTGGTTAATGTAGAAAGATTTACGACCCTTGGCCCCCGGAACGAGAATTTACACTTTTACGTATAATACCGTTATATTTTTACACTGGGTGTTTTCTTTTGATTACATCTTCTTTTTTAATTTACGCAGATACGGAGGCGTGGCTGTTTCAACTCTTAGTAAAGTTTCACACTTCTTCCTTATCGATAGTAAATCATTCTCAATTAGTTGAGCTTTCTCACAAGATCTTATCTTCTTCTGGCACCGCTAATGAAACGTCGTGAGAAAGAATCTCTAAGGAAACAACGTTCTTCTTTTGTTTTTTGGACATCAGGTCAATATCCTCCAGTATAGATTTACACTATTTTATAAAAACCTGATGTGTTACATTCACATGACTATCTCTACATCTCTGCAACAAATTATTGTTTAAAACTTACTCGTATTATTCTTCTATTTGCTTCATCTAATAAAGAAAAAAAAAATAGCAGAAATAGTCTTTTTACTTACTTCCTTGTAAGTAGAAGGGAAATAAGGGAGTAGCATAGGTTAAAGTGATAGTCAAAAGCTGGTTGCTATGTGACTGAACTGCCTTTGTTTCTATGGAAAGGGGTTGACAAATTCATGTATGAGAAAAGTATAATTATTTTACAACTAAAACTAATAAAAAGGAAAAATATATGCATCCTAAAGTGCGCTACAGTGTTTTGTTAAAATCAGTTTTGTCTATTTCTTACGGTTTACAAGCTATGTATAATGTAAAAAAATTCATCCAGAAAAAAGGTGTCCTCAAAGACTATTTCCAGAAAATTCAGGGTATACATATTATCTTTAGAATAGGATATCTTAATCAAAATCGTTAAAGGCATTTTTGAGAAAATCAATATTTTTCAAAATATTTCCAAGCAAAAAGTAGTTTGGGGTGGGACTGCTTTCATGAAAACCTTCGTGTCGTATCCTTGGAAGATAGTGAACTCAAATAGCAAGTTTTCGTTTTTAACGGACCTTTCGTTCTTAGCTATGCTGCCCACAGACACAATATTGGCATTTTTCTAATTCTTTTTTTAATCAGGGAGTGTTAAAACCTGTATTTTCGGTGAAATCTCGGTATCGAATTTTTGGGTGCAATACAATACCCTCTCTACATACAATGTACATAGTACGTGTAGAGAAACTAAAAATCTGATGTGTTTCATTCACATAGCTTTATCTATTATTTTGCAGAAACTATTCTTGAAAAAGCTTATTCTGCTATCCACTTCATGCTAATCAAGTTAAACATTTACAAAACTTATCTTATTGCTTGCTTCCTTGTAAGTAGAAGGCAATACACTAGGATAAAGTGATAGCCAAATCTTTTTAAAGCTGATTGCTATGTGATTGTCATTCAACTTCGGTTTTCTTTCCATGGCCAGAAGTAAACAAAAGTGAGATGAAACGAAAAATCACTTCCTGATTGAAAAAAACGTTAAACAGTTTATAACTAAAACAAATAACAAGGACCGGGCAGTGCGTAGTAGCATAGCTGCCTCATATTCAACAGGTCGCGAGTTCGAATCTCGCTTAGTGTGAGTTACCCGGATAAGGTTTCTTTCGGGGTTTTCCCTTATCCTGAGAGGACGAATGCCAAGTAACTTTAAGTTCCATGGACCCCGAGATCATTTAAGTATCATTTCATTCATCGTCCGATATGACTAATCAGGTTAAAGGTCGTTAAGCTTAAAAATATAAATAAATAAAATAACAAAGAATATTTTGGAAATGTTCAACTCTACAAAAATAACCTGATGTATTTCATTCACGTGCCTTTCTCTAGGTCTTCTACAAACTTCTTACAACAGATTCATGCTAATTGAAATAACCAATACAAGAATTGTCATATTATTTAGTTTCCTATAAGTAAGGAAGGGAACTAAAGAAATACAATATGCTAAAATGATAGTCAAATATATTTAAACCTGTCGCTATGCTATTGACATTGAAAATTCGCTTCTTTGTATGATCAAGAGTAAATCAGACAAAATATGGACGATTTCCTGTTTGAGAAAAGTATAAGAATTTTAAAATTGAAATAACTAACAAGGAGTAACTCGGAAACGGTTAGCTCCAGAACAAAACAGTAAAACATATAAATTTAGGTGGTTTTAATGAGATATACATTTTTGTGTCGTAAGTTTTTGTCTATCTCTTACGGTTTACCAGTTATACAGAGTGACCCAGAATTAAGAGGATTTCAGAGATTTCAGGAAATTCAGGATATACATTTTCTTCGTCATGTAAATATATTTAATATACGGTACTTTAATCAAAATCGTTAGAGCCATTTTTGAAAAAAAAAATCGAAATTTTTTCCATGCAAAGGTTAGTTTTGGGATGGGGTGATTTTTCTCAAAACCTTCGTGTGGCATCTTCGGAAGATACTAAACTTAAGTACCAAGTTTGGTATTTGACCGACTTTTCGTTTTTGAGCTATCGTGTACTAGCCTTTTTCTAAAAATGTTTTTCTTGGCAAAGATTCCGATTAAATCGCGATATAAAACTATTGGGTTGAATGCCATACCTTCTCTATCTACTATATTACATAATACGTAGAGAAAGCATTCAAATTCATGTGTCAAATTAAAAAGGCCACTTTTTTACGTTCTCTGGCTCGTACGCGCAAAGTAGATAGAGAAGGCATTGTATTCCACACAAAAATTTGATAGAGACTTCATAGGAAAATGTTCTGAGACCCGCTGTAGCCAAATAAAGCATTTTTAAAATGGTCTGGGTGTGGTCAGCATAGCTGATTCAGTAAATACCAAACTTGGTATCTAAGTTGAATATCTTCTAAGGACGCGCCATAAAAATTTTCAAAAAACACACCCATCTCCAACTAGTCTTTACGTGCCACACTTGTTGATTTTCTCAAAATGGCTCTAATGATTATGATTAACATTCCATAGTATGTTTAAGATAATTTCAAGACAAACAAAATCTACGTCTTGAATTTTCTTCAGTTATTATTAGCCTTTGAAGACCTCCTCATTCTGGATAACTTTTGTAAACACGAAAAGATATGCAAAAACTTACTACATGGAAATTATAGGGCTCGTTAAAACACACAATTTATATCTGTGCAGTTTTTGCAGATTAAATCGATTCTAAGATATTCGTTGTTGTTGGTTTCAACTTTAAACTACTTAATACTTTTCTCAAAGGGAAGGCAACCTTTGTTTCATTTCTGTTTGTTTTACATTTGGCAAATAAAGAGAACCTAATATCAGTTGTTTCATATAGCGACCGGGTTTTGTAACATTTGACTGTCGGTTTAGCCTAGTGTATTCCCTTATTTCGGTCGCCCCCTTAGCGCGGAGGTAGCACCGCTGCTTACGCTGAGTTCGATTCCCGGTACCGGCGTGGGGAAGTTTGCCCCGCTGGGAGACCTGGACAGCGGTGCACGCAGCCTCCTGAGGTCCCTGGGGGGTGAGCTACTCGATGGAGAAGTAGCAGCTTCAGGTCATGACCGCATAAACCGGCGCGTCTCATCCCATCCATGACATCTGTCCTGGACCGAGGTGGTGGACGCAGCGGCCGGGCGGTAGGCCAAGGTTCCTTGTGAACTGTCGTGTCATGGAGTTATTAATCGACTCAAATCTTTTCTAAAGGGAAAACTGCTTTCTTTTCATATCTCTTTGTTTTACAGCTGGCAAATGAAAAGAACCTATTGTCGGTTATTTTAAAATAAGTGACTATCAGTTTAAGATAATTTCTTTTAATGTTTAACTCGAAGATGATGATATAGTTAAAAGAATTGTCTTTTGTGACAATAGTTTGTAGAGAAGGTCTTGTGACTGAAACATAAGATTTTTTGCTGGTCTTTATCACTTTTTATTCATTTTATGTCATTTTCCAATAATAATAGCAATTTATCGATAATTGTAAGTGAGTTTTAGGTCATGAACGTCCGCCCCATGTGATAATGCATGGTCATTAATGAGTATATAGTTCTCTCCAAAACAAGATAGCCCTCAAATGGGACCGCTCTCTCTTGCCACTGGACAATAACCATTAGCAAACTAAAGACCATGTACTAGGGGCGAGAGGAAACGTAGTAAAATCTGTTTCCTGGAGACAGTGATTGCAAGTTGAGAATCACGACTCAGTTAAGAGACCAATAAGTGGAAGACTTGTCACAGCGAGGGTTGGTTCCCAGCCGTGCAATCCTGATCGCAAACTTTAAATTCAGGCCACCTTTGGAAGAAGAGTGACGCAGGGTCATCATGTTCTGAAAACGTACCATCGTTGCTTTACTTATACTCTAGTTAGGGTATCCTGAGCTTAGACAACAGGTACTACATGGTATTTCTTTGATTGTTTCAGACCTGAAAAAGCAGTTTGACTCGCCGCCGTACTCTCAAACAGTGGAGCTGGACAGACAAGCTGAAGTACGATGTCACCCTCCACCAGGTGTTCCACCACCTCGGGTCTACTGGCTGAGGAATGGTGTGCCCTTGGAGCCGGACACCAACTTGATCGTATCCAGTGAGGGTCATCTTCTGGTGGGGCAAGCTCGTCTCCAGGACACAGCCAACTACACCTGTGTGGCCGAGAACGTGGCAGCCAGACGAGTCTCTGAACCAGCTCTGTTGACAGTCTATGGTAAGTAGTGACTTATCACTGTTACTAGTCTCTAGGACACAGCCAACTACACCTGCGTGGCCGAGAACGTGGCAGCCAGACGAGTCTCTGAACCAGCTCTGTTGACAGTCTATGGTAAGTAGTGACTTATCACTGTTACCAGTCTCCAGGACACAGCCAACTACACCTGCGTGGCCGAGAACGTGGCAGCCAGACGAGTCTCTGAACCAGCTCTGTTGAGTCTATGGTAAGTAGCGACTTATTACTGTTACCAGTCTCCAGGACACAGCCAACTACACCTGCGTGGCCAAGAATGTGGCAGCCAGACGAGTCTCTGAACCAGCTCTGTTGAGTCTATGGTAAGTAGCGACTTATTACTGTTACCAGTCTCCAGGACATAGCCAACTACACCTGCGTGGCCGAGAACGTGGCAGCCAGACGAGTCTCTGAACCAGCTCTGTTGAGTCTATGGTAAGTAGCGACTTATTACTGTTACCAGTCTCCAGGACACAGCCAACTACACCTGCGTGGCCGAGAACGTGGCAGCCAGACGAGTCTCTGAACCAGCTCTGTTGAGTCTATGGTAAGTAGCGACTTATTACTGTTACCAGTCTCCAGGACACAGCCAACTACACCTGCGTGGCCAAGAATGTGGCAGCCAGACGAGTCTCTGAACCAGCTCTGTTGAGTCTATGGTAAGTAGCGACTTATTACTGTTACCAGTCTCCAGGACATAGCCAACTACACCTGCGTGGCCGAGAACGTGGCAGCCAGACGAGTCTCTGAACCAGCTCTGTTGAGTCTATGGTAAGTAGCGACTTATTACTGTTACCAGTCTCCAGGACACAGCCAACTACATCTGCGTGGCCTAGAACGTGGCAGGTCCACCGACGCATCTCGGCAGCATGGTCAAAATTCTGCATCTTTCGTTTCTTACTATATGGAGCCCAAACCTGGGCCCTAACAAACAGAGAAAGAAAAATGCTGGGAACATGCCAAAGGAAGTTGGAGAGAAAGATTCTAGGCGTCAGCCTCCATGAACAGAATCCACAACGAAGAAAGGCATCAGAGACGCAACATCAGCAACCTACATCAAATGGAAGTGGGCAGGCCACGTCATGAGAATGGGCACACAAGATGACCGCTTCGATTCCAAGAACTGCCCAAACGAATGGGCCGGCAGAAAAAAGTATGGACAGACGATCTGAAACTTCACTTTGGACACAACTGGACGACAGGATTGCCAGAACAGCCAGGAGGCCGTTGCCCTATACAGTTTCTACGGGCTAATTCTAATATTTCTAAACAATCGTGCGTGCGTCTGGTAGACTCGTGGTGAGCCTAGGTAAAGTTGTTGTGTGAAGGGCCTAACCACCGGAATGTTGGAAATGTTTAATATTTGGTTTGTTGAGAGTTTATGTTAAAGAGATAGCTCAACGGTTTCTTTTCCAGGAGTAGCATCCTTGGCGCTGGTATTTTGTTTTAAATTGGTTTCAATATTGATTATGGACTTTAGTGGTCACTGCCAAAGGGGAAGGGGGGAGTACTTTGTTCAGCTTTACAGTTGTTGGTTGCTTTGAAGCTTTCATTAACGAGGGTGCCAATAAGCCATGTGGGCCGTACGGAACTGACTGCAGAGGCGTTCATTTGGTAAGTATCCCCCAGAGATCTGACAAGAACGTTCTGATGTTGGGCCAATGTGGCGTAAAATGTTGAACCCGGCGCCCAACTACATTCTATACGTATGGGAAAGCCGAAGTCTCAGTAGCAGCCTCACTGGGAAGCGCCGGCATATAGAGTAGAACGACCGAAGCCCTCTATTCTGTATTGCTGAAATCTTCGTATCGAATTTTTGGGTGGAATACAATACCTAAGTATAGGCTGCTGAAGAATGGGTAAAGGGAGGCATGTGAATGTGTCACATAACACAGGTAGGTTAAGCTTGTGGCCTCTCGGTTGCGTGACATATAATAACATAAATATATTCATATTTTGAACATTAATTACGAAAGAAATGCCCGTCTTAACGTCCTCTACCTCGCATGGGACTGTCTCTTGTAATAAAGCCTCGTTTTTGCAGAAATTATGTTCCAGAAACAAAAGCGTGTTGTGCGTGCGCGTGTACAATTCGCAGCAATAAACAGAGTCTTTGTATCATATTGCACGTTTGATTAATGTCCTCGACACCAGATGGGACATGATCACGCTCGTCGCTTCCTCCAAATTCTGGAATCACGTAATTCCTGGCTAGTTAAGTCTGGTTGGCATTGTGCCGCATCTCAGTCATCCGAGACGACATCAAGATCTTCCGGTCATGTCCGCGTAACTAATATATGCAACAAAGTTTCAGAAGAAACTGTTAATGAGGCGCGGTGAAGCGTTTATCACTGTTATGGAGATAAACGTGGCTGTTCCGGATCGTGTCATACTCCATGTGGGTGCCTCTTGACATCTGAATGTGCTACCAAGTTTAAATGTCCAGTGTTCAAATCTGAATAGCTACGAAGAGCGTTCAATGAGACCTTAGGAAAAGACAGAAAAGCAACATAACCTCCTTTTAGCTCGAAACACATTTCGCAGCGTTTCTCCAACTGTTTAAGCCTTCAAAAAGTAGGATTTTGGACGGTCCTCAAAATAGGCATCTGTTTTGGAAATGGAGTTTTTTTTTTATTTATGGACGCTCTTTAACTGATGTGATTCTCAGCGTCCCGTTCTATACTGGATGTGAAAGACCGATTAATTTTGCTCAGAGGCCTCTTTATTAAGCTTGTGGTTCTTTTACGTGTCGTAAATCTATTTCCCTTCCGAAGGAAGCCATACTAAGGCTTTTTACGCCCGAAAAAAATCCATTGTCCTCTGCCAGGTTATGAACCCGCGACCTTGCGTATGGCATGGTAACCATTACATCACGGAGAAAATGTATCTGTTTTAGAGATGATTTTCCTCTGAGGCACTTTTTCATGTTTAGAAATAAAAACAAATCACTGATGGCCAAATCTAATGAATGCTGTGGATGCTGTAGTAATTCGAACCTTAATTCTACAATTTCCGCCATCGATGTTGCACAGATGTGTACCGCTGTATTGTCTTGAAGGAAGAGAATGTTTTTCTTTGCCAGATGAGGGCGTTTTTTCTTGATTTCTCCGTTCAACCGGTGCAATAAGGATGCTTAGTACACTCATGTTATCCTTCTTCCTTTCTGCAAGTAATGAATGTAGATGATTCCACGTGCATTTCAAAAAACCTTGTCTCCAGTTTTCATCACATTTGTCGGCCCATCTTTAAAAATCCACTATTTCGACTCTACTTTTGACTCTGGAGTATATTAGTGTATACATGTTTCATTCACATTATGTATCAAAGCATAAACTCGTCAGGATTGCGACAGAAAAGTGCCAAACCAGCTTCCGAATCGATCACACTGTTACGTTTGTTCTCCATTGAGAACAAACGCTGCACGCATATTGGCAAGACCTTTGTCAGAACTAATTTTTGGTACAAAATTGAGGACAGTGTACCTTGTGATACGTCTGTGGCCTCTACTATTTCGCGAACTTTTATTCGTCGATCACTGAGAAACATATCCTGGATTTTGTGAATCATTTCAAAGGAAGTCACTTCTAATGGACTACTGAAATGTACGGATGTACGGCCACGTTTAAATTCATTTATCCAATTGTAAATTGTTACAAACGCAGGAGCAGATGTGGCATGAACTTGATCCAACTCGGATTTGTCTCTTTTAAATAGAAGTGGTTAATAACCGCACGAAACTCGATTTTGTGCATCTTTGTAAATAAGCACAACCACTTATGGTAACATAACCACGTGATGGACATTGCTGAAACTTCATCTGACGCTTTTTGTTGACGTTGCGAGAGTCATTTCTAAGCACTTAGTGAACACCTGGTCCAGCGAACCTTCAGTCAGTGAAGTCGCTTCTGTCAAACTCTAGTTGACTGTGAAAACTTTGATGAAAACTTTTTCCACAACCGAGTTAAAGTCTCAAGTTAGGCGACAGGAAGAAGTCACTTGGGGCTAAGTCTGGTGAGGAACCAATTCATTGTTATTGCCGCTGTGTGGGACGGTCCACGAAGAGCACCTTTTTGCGTTCAAAAAGGAATCTTGTTTCAGCCCACGCAAATTCAGGCTATCCAATACTGAAGCGTAATAATAGGATACACAGCCTTTCCCGAAGTAATCACTGAGGAGTATTCCTTGCGAATAAAATAAAAATCTGATGTGTTTCATTCACATGATTTTCTGTACATCTCTGTAACAAATTATTTTAATGAGCTTATTCTTCCATCTAATTAATATTAATCGAGATAAACATTAGCAGAAATTTTCCTATTACTTGCCTCCTTGTAAGTAAAAGGGAAATACGGGAATACAGTAGACTAAATCCACAGCCAAAGGTCTTCATTACCTAGTTTCAGAAGTTCAACATATACATTTTATTTGCGATAAAAACAGTTTTAATATGCGGTATTTTAATCAAAATCGTTGGCATTTTTGAAAAAAATAACATTTTGAAAATAGTTCCATGTAGAGGGTAGTGGGATTTTCTTAAAAATGTCTTGCATCCTTGGACCACACACTCGGACCTTTATCTAATTTTTTTGCTCAGTGGGGCATCAACACATGTATTTCCGCTGAACCCTCGGTATCGAATTTTTGGTACAATAAAATATCTTCTCTATACACTATGTACATGATAAGTGTAGAGAAAGTAAAAATCGAGATAAACATTAGCAGAAACGGTGTTATCACTTAGTTCCTTATAAGTAGAAGGGAAATAAGGGAACGTTTAGCTAAAATGATAGTAAAATCTTTTAAAATAGATCTCTATTTGATTGAAATTCGGTTGCGTTTGCTTACCAGGAGTTGAAGCTTCTGTATGAAGAAATTTAAACCAATAACAAGAAATATATTGAAAATGGTTTACTCCAAAAAACAAAAGTGTTATGATAAATTATCTATTTTAGGAGATGTGCATTTTTGTGTAGTAAGCTATGTCCGTCTCTTAAGATTATACGAATGGCGTTAAAAATGAAGATGTCTTCAGAGGCTCTTCCCAGAAAATTCAAGATATATATTTAATCTTTAATCAAAATTTTTAGAAATTTTTGGAGAAATACCAACTTTCGAAAAATTGTGTGGGTAAAGTGCAGTTTAGATTTTGGGGATTTTTTAAATCTTCGTGTCGCACCCTTACAAGGTGCTTAAGATAAATAGTAAGGTTAGCTTTTAACGGTCATTTCAGCTATGCTGTCCACACACAATTTCGTACTCATTTTATGTACAAAAATATGATTATTTATGGGTCATCTAAACAAGTATTTCGGCTGAAATCTCGGTATGCAATAACTTCTCGGGTACAAAATAGCTAGAGAGGGTATTGTATTCTATCAAAAAATTCGATACCGAGATTTTACCATAAATATATGTTTTGAGGTCCCCTGAGTCCGAAAAAAAGTGTTTTTAAAAAGCGCGCGCGCGCGCGCGTGTGTGTGTGTGTGGACAGCATGGCCCCAAAACAAAAATACCATTAACTACCAAGTGTCTTCTAAGGATGCGACACCAAGATTAAAAAAAAAAAAAAAAATCCACCCACCACAAACTACCATTTACATGGAAAAAATTTCGAAAATGTTTATTTTCTTAAAAATGGCTCTAACGATTTTGATTAACATCCCGTATATTAAAGCTATGTATATCCGAAATAAATTGTATATTTCGAATTTTCTGGAATGGCCTCTGAAGACCTCTTTATTCTGGATGAATCTTACTGAATTTTGCTTAACTGCTAAATCGTAAGAGATAGACAAGAACTCGCTACATAAAAAAATGCACATTACACATTTTATGTCCTTTACGTTTTTTGTTGTGGAAGTAACCGTTTCCGAGATATTCCTTTTTATTGGTTTCAATTGTGAAGTACTTAAACGTTTCTCAGACAGGAAGCGTCCGTCTACTCATGGCCAAGCTAAGAAGCGTTTTGCAATGACAATCACATAAGGACCGCTTTTAAAACATTTGACTATCACATTAGCCTAATTTCGATTAACATTGTGTGGAAAGAAGAATAATCTTTTATAGGAATTTTGTGGAGCAGCTCGCAAAAGTCATGTTAGTGTAACGCATCACATTTTTTCTTTTAGATATTCCTTTTTTGGTTTCAGTTTTAAATACTCAAATGCGAAACTCAATTGTTTCACAGAGTAACCAACTTTTAAAATATGTGACTGTCATTTTAGCCCAGTGAATTCTATTATTTGCTTTGTACTTACGAGGAAGCAAGTAATGCTAATGATTATCATGAAGTGGATCGGGAACCATTGCGACCCGCGAGGGCTTTAAATGAAACACTACGAAGCCAGGCTCCAATCCCAGGAGTGTATGGAAGATGCATACAAACACATTCGGAAACAGTATTATGGTCTTCCTATTTTGGGTGTTGAACCCGACCGAGGATGATATTTATAGTACAGCGCCGCGCCATGGCAATTCAATCCACGTGAGCGGAGGGGTCAATTTGATCGTCACACACAACAGTCGATAAATAATGCATGGGGAGCTTGGTGGTAAATAACATGGAGCCGCCACTGATTGACCTGATAAACATTGGAATTCTGCAGGTGTGGAGATTCCCCTTGTCTTGACCAACTTAAATAGCAGGTTTTTGTCTTATTTATTAAATACAACTTTAACCATGTGTCCATCACGATAACGAGATTTCAAATAAAGTAAACACCTTAAAGGTCGGATCTTAAATTCACATGACTTTCTCTACATCTCACATTGCTGTTTAAAAGCTTATTCTGCTATTTACTTTATGCTAACCGAAATAAACATTAACAGAAATTGTCTTATTACTTGCTTACTGATAATCAAATGTTTTAAAAGCTGATTACCATGTGGTTGAAATCCGTTTCTTTGCGTGGCCAGAAGTTTACAATTTTCCGTGAGAGAAAAGTTTATAAGTATTTTAAAACAAAGGAGTAA
The DNA here is from genome assembly GCA_030762935.1 of Hymenopus coronatus. Taxonomy (NCBI): domain Eukaryota; kingdom Metazoa; phylum Arthropoda; class Insecta; order Mantodea; family Hymenopodidae; genus Hymenopus; species Hymenopus coronatus. Next base: position 147,986,393 of record CM060890.1, read on the forward strand.
CAAGGAGTATCCCAAAGATGGCAAACTCCACGAAAAAAATGTAAATGACATAAATTGTGTATTTCAACGAGATCTACGTACATCTCTTAGCAGTTATGCAAAATTAATCCCAAATGAGGTGCTCTTCAGAGCCTATTCCCGGAAAATTCAAGATATACATTTTATTTCTCATATAAATATCTTTAGTATTAGGTATTTTAATCAAAACCCTTACAGTCATTTTTGAGAAAATCAAAATTCTTGAAATTTTATTGATGTAAAGGGTAGTTCGGGGTGGGGACAATTTCCCCAAAATCTTTGTGTCGCATCCTTGCAGGATACGGACTTTTAGTTTTAGAGCTATACTGTCCACAGACAGACACACGGCTTTTTTTCTAAAAACCATGTTTTTCTTTGGATTCAGGGGATCTCAAAGCACGTATTTCCGGTGAAACCTTGGTATTGAATTTTTTATGGACTGCAATACCTTCTCTATACACTATATACATAGTACGTGTAGAGAAAGTAAAAGTGAAAAAAGCAGACTGTTAATAAAAAAATAGCAAACCTGATACTTTTTATTATTTTATTTATGTAATTTAGTTTAGAAAATATTTTGAAAAAAGCATCTACACTTCTTCGTTGAACTAATGATGACGTCATGCGTTTAAATGCACTGGCGCTAAAGACCGAATAAATCTGAAGACACAGTCTTATGTGATTGTACTGTTCAAAGACACACCCACACATTGCAGTAATTCTTTAAACTGCAAAATACTTCTCCTCTACAATATAGCTCAACTATTAAAGCGCCAATGCAAAACTCGACAATTTCAACCAATCGCAGTCATCTGACTGTAGCGATATTGTCAAACATCTTATCGCAGCTGATGTTCATTTCTTTGAAATGTTGTCGCACCTGACGTTCCTTTGTTTTATCTCCTATCTTAGTTATTGCTAACAAGGTGACAAATGAGGCAGCAAATCTTCACTTTTAATAACTGTCAGTTCCACAATTGCACTTTCAATTAATTCAGTTACAATGTTTGTTTATAGTTTTATCCACTTCATAAAGAATTTAGTTAAAAAAGAGTGAAAATAACAATTATTTGTATTGATTTTTTTTTTCACAAGCCGCGTGTGGAACTGGAGTTGGATAGATAGTCAGACTGAAAAATGCAATGCCATTGCTGGGATTTGAACCACGGATCTCCCGATCTCTAGCCGGTTGCTCTATTACTGAGCTATCATGGCAACATGCCGGCATACCATTACATTTCTCAACTGACTCGCATGATTCCCAGTAAACCACAAGGTGATGTCAAATTATTTTGAGATGACAACCCCAATGGTGACTTACAATGTTGTAAGTACCTTAAGTCCCAGATTCATAGTGTAGGCAACTATTATGGTCAATTGGTTTTGGAATAATTCTTTTCACACAATCCGTGTGTGGGACAGAGTATAGCCATGTTAGTTCAGTAGCAGAGCAACCGGGAGATTCGTGGTTCAAATCCCGGCTATGGCATTGAATGCTGGGAACCATAATTCAGGAGGCAGTGAAGAAAGAAAAAAAACATTGTGTAAATAAAGATGGTCGTCATGTACCATTTGAGAACTAATGCAAGTATTACAATGATAAAATCTCCCTTCCTATGTTATATTATAAATTATTAATAGTCTTATAAAATACAATTATTACTACTTATGACCATGTCTATAGCATCTACGTACAAGTCAGAATCTTACAGGACGAGGTGTGTTCCTACCTTCTTTCTGGATCGATAGGACATTTTATGAAGTCCTAAAACCTCCATTCAGATTCATGTATAGCTGACATATTCTTTTGTTTTCCCCGTTCTTCATTTCCATATAACAAAGCACGCTCTTGTGGTTTCTCTTTATACGGCAATTCGTATTCTCATTTGCCTTCCTTCCCAATAGACATCTCTTGTGTGAGGTTTCATATAGAATACCAAACATGGATATTCCTTCCTGCAAGGTTGTATTTCTACCTGAGACTATCATTGTGTTCTAGACTTATTAAAACTTCTGACTTTATATAGGTACCCAATAAACTGCACATATGTGCAATGTACATTACAGAGAAAGTATTGTATTCCACCCAAAATTTCGATATCGATATTTCTCCGGAAATATAATATGTTTTGGAGTCCAGAAAAAGTATATTTTCTACGACCGAGCGTAATTGAGTAGTTTGCGAGCTCATTTCAGACCGCAAACTTGATTTTTACGGAATCCACACGCAAAGAAGTACAACAAGCGTAAAGTAATTTTGTTCCAACTTTACGCTCGCCAAAATAATTCACGATAGTAGTATGTATACATCACTGATCAACAAAATCAGTCGTGCACGATATAATGTTATGTTCAACGTCAATAAGTGACAAATATTCTTTCGCAGCTCTAAGGATATCATAATTCTCACAGAACAACAATAATATTGGTTTGTCATGGCCTTCTATAATTTGGATTGTTAGTAATGGTAAATGTATGGTCCATATCTGTTTATTTTGGTGAGCATAAAGTTGAAACAAAATTACTTTACGCTTGCTGCACTACTTTGCGTGTGGATTCGTAAAAATCAAGTTTGTGATCTGAAATGAGCTCGTAAATTACTCAGTTACGCTCGGTCGTAGAAAAATGTATACTTATAAATAGGTTCGTATGCGTGTCTGAGTGTGTGTGTGTGTGTGTGTGTGTGTGTGTTTAAGTTTAGTATCATGCAAGGATGGGACACAAAGATTTTGAATAAAATACCTTTAATTAAAGATACTCACAAGTATAATGAAATGTATATATTCAATTTTCTTGGTATAGCATCTGAGGATCTCTTTATTTTGGATGAATTTTGCTGTATTGTGCATAACCGGTGACGCGTAAGAGATAGATAAAAACTTACTACACAAAAATATAGATGTTAAAATTATGTCATATAATTTTTTTTCTCGAAGTTGTTCCTTGTTATTGGTTTCGGTTTTAAAATATTTATACTTTTCTCATACGGGAACTTGTCAACCCCTGGCCACACAAAGAAACGGATTCCAATCCCCTAGCAACCACATTGTAAAACATTTGACTACGGTTTAGCCTAGTATATTCCATTATTTCCCTTCTACTTACAAGGAAGCTAGTAAGAAAACTGTTTCTGCTAATGTTTACCTCGATTATTTTTTTTTTTGTAGTGTTTAACGCCCGCTTTAACTACTTATGGCACCGCCAGTGGCGACACTGATGATACATGAATGAAGATGGAGCACCGGTGGATTGCGATGGTGAGGGAAACCGGAGAACCCGGGGCAAATCCACCCAGTGCTGCTTTGTCCACCACTTGGGATCGAACCCGGGCCGTCTAGTCTAACCACTCGGCCCCGGCGCGGCCTATCTCGATTAGCGTGAACTAGACACACTAATACACTTTTTAACAATAATGTATGAGACAGATGTAGAGAAAGTCATGTGAATGGCACATATTATCAACTGTTTTATAAAAGGGACCTTAAAACTGCATTACTTCAGTATCAAATGTTTGTGTTATACAATAGCTGTTATATATGAAGTAGAGAAGATAACATTTAAAATCAGAAACCAAAATGATGACAAGAAACATTTTATTTGGTGGTGTTAGTCGACGTATGGGTGTGCAGTTGTCAGAAGCGGCGGCACAAAGAACATCGCACCTTCACGCCTGGTTTAACACTTGCCCTGCTGCTGGTAGCATCTGTAACTCTGATTACAGACGTGTCCATTACGTTATAGGGGAGCTCACACCCCATTCTTATAACTCGGTAATAGATCTGCCATTTCCCATTAACACCTCTCTCACAAGATTCCCTTGTTGTAACCAAGTTACTGCTGCACTTTCTGCCTGCAAGCGAAATTTCACGGTGCATCACACAAGGGCTGACGACAATTTTATTTTTGGGGAAGCCAGGGGTAAAGTGGCCACAGGCTATTGTTACAGGATGGCGCACACTCAAAGACATTAAAACTATGATCGTGTTCCAATCACATAACCTTCTCCAGCTGTTTCAAAAACATATGTCTCTCTTCAAAATTATGTCTTATCATAAGTAATATTAACGAGAGCAAATTTTATCTCGAGAAAAGTTGTAGCTGGAGTTGTATTTAATAAGACGAATAAAATAACAATGATTAGCCTATATGGACATGAACAATAATATTCCATTTGTCTTGACGTATATTTGCACCGAAATCACTGCAACTTGATCTGCGTATCATAAATTTCAGATCTCTTTGTGTTGCTATATTCTATTATTTTGGTTTAGTAAAGCATGATTGCAATTAAAATGTCTATTGAAACTTCCGCCATTATATACGGGAATATCACTGCACACGATATTCACAGAGAAAACAAATGTACGTGGATGCGATAAATTTAGAAAAACAATTGCACAGAGTGTGACAAATGAGTTTCGATTGGTTGGAATTTTACGCGCCAATGTACTGGATTGACCACTTCCTACGATCACGTGACATGAATGGAATATGTAATGCTAATCTACATAAACATTGGCACACTTGGTCATATCACTTGCTTCCTTGTGAGTAGCAGAGAAATCAGAGAGTACACTAGGCTAAAGCGATAGTCAAATCTTTTAAAAGCTGTTCGTTATTTGAAAATATTGAGGATCAATACACTTTGGGTGGTCCCGTTTGAAAAAAGTTAGGTAGTTTAAAGCTGAAACCATTAACAAGGAATATCTTAAAACGGTCAGCTCTATAGAAAAAACGTAAATGACATTACAAAATTGGGAACACTGTACCTTGTGATATGCCTGTGGTCTCTACTTTTTCGCGAACTTTGATTCGTTGATCACTCAAAACCATATCCTGGATTTTGTCAATCATTTCGGAGGAAGTCACTTCTACTGGACGTCCGGAACGATGTTCATCATTTGTGGATGTACGGCCGCGTTTAAATTCATTTATCCATTTGTAAATTGTTGCAAACGGAGGAGAAGATGTGCCATAAACTTCATCAACTCGGCTTTTATCTCTTTCGGTCTTAAGTGTTTTAAATAAAGTGTTTAATCACCGCACGAAACTCGTTTTTTTCCATTTTTCTAAAGCAGTACAAAATTGTAGATTGAATCGCCTTTGGCAACGAAACTACGTGATGGATATAGCTGAAACTTTTAGTGCCATCTAGTAACGGCGACGGTTACTAAATATAAAACTTGTTTTGATGCTACGAGTGTAGTTTCTTGGATTTTGTAAGTACGTCCGCAGTATTTCCGTTGAAATACGTAAACTAATGTAGTCGAGGAAGTAGGAGTGAGGTAAAGCGTGCTTTACCAAAGCCTTCTTCTAGGGGATATCAGGTTGAATGGAATAAAGCAATTATCACAGCTGTAGTATAGCAAAAAATGAAGACCGTGAGCAACTGCGGAAGGCCCTGAAACATTGTGTTGGGACTGGAAAGCACTGAACTAGCAGTTGCGTGTTCATGGCTTGGCGCCACTAATTTTGTGTTGGAATTATACCAAGGCGAGGAAACTCAATGGGAACGGCAGTCATTTGTTTGGCAAGTTCCCTTCACACAGAGGGCGCTCATCCGGAAACTTCATAGGTACAGCTGCACAAGCTTACGAAACAATAAAACTTTTACTACCCAATTTAATGCGTAGTTAGGTAGAGAAGCTATTGTATGCCACCCAAAAACTTGACACTCACATACATCTTTTGAGGCCTCTGAATGAAATAAATAATGAATGAATAATTTTCTTTGTCAATGCGTACTATGTACAAAGCGTACTGCACCAAAGAATTCGATACTGAGATTTTACCGGAAATATATGTTTTCAGACTCCCAGAATCCAAAACCAGCATTTTTAGAAAAAGACGACCATCCATCCGTATCTGTGCGTGTATTTATGTGTGTGTGTGTCTGTCTGTGGACGCATAACTCAAAAACTAAATACCAAACTTGATATTCAACTTTGGTATCTTCCAAGAATGCGACACGAAGAATTTCAAGAAAATCCCCCCCCCCCAAAGAACCTATTAGTTTATTTAAATGCACAAAATATTCGTCCAATGGAATGTTATAGACAAATAACGCAAGTGTATAGTGATAATGCAATGAACAAGTCTTCAGTGAGGAAATGGAGCATAATTTACGAGTAATCAAGGAAGAACATAACAGTGTGTACGATAAAGACCGGAGTGGAAGTTCATCAATCGTTATGGAGCAGTTGAAAGCAAATGTTGACAAAAAATTCACAAAAAATCGGTGCTTCACCTTACATGACTTTTTGGATGGAAAAGATTTCCCAGCCATGAAGACCTCAAAGTGACATCTTGGCTCAGATGTTTAGCGATGGAAGAATAAACATCTGTACCACGTGACAGTTAATACCTTGATAGCAATGACGATTACGTTGAGAAATAGAGTAAGGTAGTGTAACTTTGTAAATAAAGTTTTGTGTTGATGAGTTTCGCTATTGTTTTGTTATGTCAAATCGTCTGTCATCTGGATTGCCCTGTTCATCATATTGTTCACTTTTACAATTGAATTAGAATTTTCTAATTCCATTCACAGGTTTGTCATGTCAAATAATTTCAGGAAAACTGTTCTCAGGTTTTGTAATTTTCTTTCCGAGCATGTCCCCTGTAATATCCTGTTACAATAAATTACGTATTTTATGACTTAGATTACAGCGCAGTATCGAGTGTGGCATGGCCTACATGATTGTCATGTCAAATAATTTCAGCAAAACTGTTCAGGTTTTGTACTTTTCTTTCCGAGCATGTCCCCTGTAATATCCTGTTACAATAAATTACATATTTTATGACTTAGATTACAGCGCAGTATCGAGTGTGGCATGATTGCTGTATTCCTGAAACAATGCACGTAGGCCGGCAGAGTAACAACTGATCATCATCGGGTTCCGAAACGCATAGCCGGAAGCTGTTTGTAATGCTCAGTGAAAGTGCGACATAAGGATCCATCCTGGACACCCACGTGTTTGTCGGTAACGTCTCATCGGTATGCCACACCTCACACAAAAGATGTAACCCGCAGTTTACACACACTGTCGCAAATTACACCACTTTTCGTAGCGTTTCTTTCCACATTACCGGTAAAAGCGCACATAACAGCAGAGGAGAGAAAAACTGACCTTAAAAAGTATTATGACATCCTATATTTACATTGATTTCTCTATTCACCATTTCAGAAGCCTTTCTTACGCAAACTTAACTTTCTCTACATGTACTATGTATTTAGTGTATATTATAGTAGTTATTTATGATGTAGGAGCGTAAAGTTATGCTATCATACAATATTTTTCTACGAGAATTTTTTAATATTAAAGAAAAGCAACGAAAGACGAAATAAATTTGAGGCTAAATTTGAGTTTCACCAAGAGTTATAGTTGGTTATTTATTTCGCATTGCTGGGCGCGATGACGGTACGGTTATAGCAGGCCGTGACAAACCAATATTATTGTTGTTCTGTGAGAATTATGATATCCTTAGAGCTGCGAAAGAATATTTGTCACTTATTGATGTTGAACATAACATTATATCGTGCACGACTAATTTTAATTGTTTGTGTGTTGATCAGTGATGTATACACACTAATATCGTCAATTATTTTACGCTTGCTGCACTTCTTTGCGCGTGAATTCAGTAAAAATCAAGTTTGCAAACCTGAATGAGCTCGTAAACTACCTAGTCATAGAAAAATAAAAATATTGTATTTCACCCAACACTTCGATGTCAACATTTCAATACATGTCATAGGGTACCCTGACTCCTGAAAAGGTATTTTTGGAAAAAAGTCTGTGTGTCTGTCTGTGAACAGTATATCTCAAAATGTAAGACTGTTAAATAACAAATGCCGTAGATTAAATATAATTAAAATCACAAATAAAATGTATGTCTTGAATTTTCTGGAATAGCTTCTGAAGAGTTGTCCATCCGGGATGAATTTCACCAAATTTTGCATAACTGAGAAATATACGAAAATGTACTGCGCAAAAAATGTATCTCGTTAAAACACACCATTTAGGTAATATACATTTTTGTTGTAGAATTTACTACTTTCGAGATAATCTTTGTTATTGGTTTCAATTTAAAACTACGTTAACTTTTCTCAAACGGGGATACATCTCGTTTCATCTCTTTTGTTTTACTGTTGGCAACGCAAAGCAAACTTCAATTTTTCACATAGCGACCAGCTTTTAAAGATTTGACTATCGCTTTAACATAATACGTTCCTTTATTTCGCTTCTACTTTGAAGGAAGTATATAATAAGAACAACAATTCCGCTAATGTAAGTGGCATGACGAATCTAAATAAAAGAATAATGCTCTGTAAGAATAGTTTGGTTGCAAAACAGGCAACGTGAAAGTCATATGAATGGAGCACATTAGATGTACTACTTCTCCGTGCGGTGCTCTAGCCATTAAGCTACTGTGACAACATGCCGGTATGACACTCTCCCAACTGATTGCTTATTCTTTCTTCTTCATCTTTTTTACTCGACCAATCGGTATTTATTCTAACTTCAAAGAACAGCTTAAAGTGACTTTATTTCGATATAGCTTTTAATAGTAAATCAACACATTTCAGTATATGGGTATCAAAAAAATTTTTATGTAGAGCTGACCGCTTTTCAGATATTCCTTTTTTTAAACGGAAAATGACGTTTCGTTTCATCTCTCTTGTTTTACTGCAGGCGATACAAAGCAAGCCGAACTTCAATTGTTTCATATAAGACCAGCTTTTAGAAGATTTAACTGTTGTTTAGCCCAGTGTATTCCATTATTTCCCTTCTGTAAGGAAGACGTAATAAAGACAATTCTATTAATGTTTATCTCGATTAGAATGAAATAGAAGAATAAGCTTTTTAACAATAATATTTTATAGATACTTACTTTTTGTCCTATATATATAAGAAATGTGCGTGTGTCTGTCTGTCTGACTCTGTGTGTGTGTGTGTGTGTGTGTGTGTCTGTGGACAGCATAGCTCAAAAACGAAGAGTCCGTTAAAAACCAAACTTGGTATTTAGGTTTGGTATCTTCCAAGGATGCGATACGAATATTTTCAAGAAAATCCCCGCATCCCCAACTACCCTTTACATGGAACTTTTTTCGAAAATTTTGATTTTCTCAAAAATGACTAACGATTCTGAATAAAATATCATATAGTAAAGACAAATAAAATGTATATCTTGAATTTTCTGGGAATAGCCTCTGAAGACCACTTTATTCTGGATGAATTTTACGAATTTTGAATAACTGCTAAACCGTAAGAGAAAAAAATGTAGAGCACGTTAAAACACACAATTTATGTAATATACATTGTTTTCGTGGAGTGGTTGTATTTGAGATATTCCTTGTTTTTGGTTTCAGCTTTGAAAAACGTATTACTTTTCTCATAAAGGAATTTGTCAACTCCTGTCCATACAAACAAAGGAACTTCAGTCACATAGCAACCAGCTTTTGACTATCACTTTAACCTATGGTACTTCCTTATTTTTCTTTTACTTACAAGGAAGTAATAAGACTATTTATGCTAATTTTTTTCTCGATTAGCATTAAGTAAATAGAAGCATAAGCGTTTTAATATTTTATGCAGATATGTAGAGAAAGTCACTTGAACGGAGCACATAATGTTTATGCATTTGTGGTGTCTAATTTTGGATGGAATGCAATACTTTCTCTAGGTGCTATGTGATAGAGAAGGGGAACAGCGAGCTCCAGAAAGGTAAGTGGTGTGAGAGTGGCCTGTGACATCTAAAGCGCCGACAGTAGCTGCTGGTCTAGCTGTCCCGGGTGCCCCAAGCTACATATTTCGCTTGTCCGACAAGAACCCTCCTCCCCTTCTCTCGACCTCCACTGCCAGATCGATGCCGCCGAGGCCCGGCTCCTAGTGCTTGAATAATTTAAACTATAGATTTGCTTCTCCCTTAAAATGATGCAATTGTAATCCCTGGACCTCGACTGTTATATCAGTCCGCGTTTAATTCAATCTGGCAAAACTCAAAGTTTTGATTGTCACTTTTACATTTTCTGCCACATACATGATAGGTGGAGGAAGTATTGCCGAGCTAAGTGACTCAGGGGTTTCGTCTGGGTCTGGCTTTCGGGAAATTTTGGGATCATTTCCCCCGGTTGGGTTTTTCGGGGTTTACTTCATCCCAAACGGTCTCTTTCACGATTGCAAGTGTCCTCGAGGACTGCGGCAGAGGCGTCAATCCGTGGTGGTGACCGTGCTCTGAAATACAGCTCTAGGCTTCGGGCTGCCGCTAGCGATTGTTTATCCAGGGTGAATTGGATTGGTTGATAAGGGGCGAATTAAGTAAAATTAAACATAGGTCCTTCCTCCCAAAAAAAATGTTTCGCCCAAAAATTCAAGATTTTAAAAACAAATCAAAGCATTGGTTCCATTAACAACACTTCTAGTATATTTTTATATTCATAGATTCCATTTTTTTTCTTCTTCTTCATAAAAATGAATCTATGAATACAAAAAAAATACTGTAAGTGTACAATAAGTGTTTAATATACTGAACCACGGGTTTCTGGGACTCCCCACGTCGAGATGAACTGTTGAGGGCCCTCCACGGTGGCCGGATGTCGGCCGCTCTCTGATATTACACTCGTCTCATCCTTCCTCCCGGAGTCTCATGTACAATAAGCCAATCAATGGCTGAGTGAGGAATCCCCTGCGGTACACTACTAGAGAAGGTGTTTCATTTCACCCAACATTTTGATACCGAGATTTCACTGGAAATGCAATGTTAGGGTTCCCTAAACCAAAAACAACATTTGTATAAAAACACGAGCGCACACGCGGTGTCGATCCCTGTAAACAAAGTAATTGAAAAAAAAATCGGTTTAATATCAAAGGAGTAACACCAAGATTTTTTAATAAACTCTTCTCTCATAAACTACACTTTAAAAGGAACTTTTTATTTTACTTTCTCTACACGTACTATGTACACAGTGTATAGAGAAGGTATTGTATTGCATCAAAAAATTCGATACCGAGATTTCACCGGAAGTACAACTTTTCTGTGCCTCTGAAAACAAAATAGGCAATTTTGGAAAAATGTCAAGGTCTATGTGTGTGTGTGTGTGTGTGTGTGTGTGTGTGTGTGTGTGTGTGAACAGCATAGCTTAAAAACTAAAACTCCGTTAAGTACCAAACATCGTATTTAAGTTCTATATCTTCCAAGGATGCGACACAAATACTTTCAACAAAATGACCCCCTCCCCATCCCCAACTAACCTTTTCGTGGAAAAATTATCGATTTTTTTTTTGTCACAAATGTTGAAATATCGTATATTAAAGATATTTACATGACAAATAAATGTATATCTTGAATTTTCTGGGAATAGCCTCTGAAGACTACTTTAGTCTGGATGAGTTTTACGGAATTTTGCATAACTGCTAAACGGTAGTAAGAGATAGACAAACAATAACTCGTTAAAACACATAATTTATGCTATATACATTGTTGTCGTGGAGTTGATCGTTTTTGAGATATTCCTTGTCATTGATTTCAGCTTTAAAAAACTTATACTCTTCTCAAAGAGGAATTTGTCAGCTGTTGTCCAAACAAACAAAGGAACATCAGTCACATAGCAACCAGCTTTAGACTATCACTTTAAGCTATGATACTCCCTTATTTCGCTTCTACCTACAAGGAAGCAAGTAATAAGACTATTTCTGCTAATCTTTTCTCGATTAGCAGGAAATAAATAGAAGCGTAAGCTTTTTAACAGAGATGTAGAGTGTGTCTGTCATATGAATGAAACACATCAACTTTTTTTATTTTACATTTTCTCAAAAATGGCTTTATTTTAAGTGGAGCACTTGTTTTGTATTCAAGAGGTCCCGGGTTCGATTCTGGGCCGAGGGATTGGAACTTTTCTGTGGCCCAGATTTTTGTCTATCCTCCCCAGAGTCTGGAGGAGAGAGAGAGAGAGAGAGAGAGAGAGAGAGTGTGTGTCCGTGTGTCCGTGTGTCTGTGAGCACGATACCTCAAAAACGAAAGGTCTATAAAATACCAAACTGATATTTTTCAAAAATGGTTCTATCAATTTAGATTAAAAATCTCTTATATTTAAGATCTATACATGCCAAATAAAGCGTACATCTTTTATTTTCTGGGAACAGCCTCTGAAGACCTCTTCATCCTGGAAGACTTTTGTATAACTCGTAAACCGTAAGAGATAGACAAAAACTTTCTGTATAAAACATGTAGATCTCTTTAAAGCACATACATAATTAATGCCATGCACATTTTTTCATTGACTTGACCATTTTTGAGATATTCCTTGTTATTCGTTGCAGTTTTAAATTACTTAAAACTTTTACGGGAATTTGTCAACTGCTGGCAATACAAAAACAATTCTGATGTATTCCATTCTAATGAGTTTCTCTAGATCTCAGTAAGAAATCGTTGTTGGTAAGCTTATTCTTCTATTTACTTCATGCAGTCGAGATAAACATTAACAGAAATAGTCTTATTACTTGCTTCCTTGTAAGTAGAAGCGAAATAAGGGAGTACCATAGGTTAAAGTGATAGTCAAAAGCTGGTTGTTATGTGACTGAAGTTCCTTTGTTTGTATGGACAGCAGTTGACAAACTCCTATAGGAGAAAAGTATAACTTTTTCAAAGCTGAAACCAATAACAAGGAATATCTCCAAAACGATCCACTCCAGGAAAAAATGTATATAGCATAAACTGTGTGTTTTAATGTGCTCTACATTTTTTTGGTGTGGTAAGTTTTTGTCCATCTCTTATGGTTTACCAGTTATGCAAAATTCCGTAAAATTCATCCAGAATAAAGTAGTCTTCAGAGGCCATTCCCAGAAAATTCAAGATATACATTTTATTTATCAGGTAAATATCTTTAATATACGATATTTTAATCAAAATCGTTAGAGCCATTTTTGAGAAATTCAAAATTTTCGAAAAAAGTTCTATGTAAATGGTGATTTGTGGTGGGGGTATTTTCTTGTAATTCTTCATGTCGTGACCTTGGAATATACTTAACACAACCTTTTTCTAAAAAGGGTTTTTCCGGACTCAGGAGACCTCAAAACATGTATTTCCGGTGAAATTTCGATATCAAATTTTTGGGTGCAATACAATACCCTCTGTATGTATGTGAATATGAGTAGAGGGAGACTGTATTGGCACTGCCACGTGTCAAGCGGCAGTTGTTTTTCTGGTGTCGCGTCAGATGGCGCACTCTCTCAGCAGCCAGCCCTTCGTTCGAACCCATGTCGCCACGAAATGACGACATGTCATACACCGACTAGACCAGAGTTCCTGCAGACCTTAATCCCTCCCTAGCTATTGTTTGTTTCCAAAACATTTGCTGCAAAACCACACTTCTTTTGTTTCGTGTAAACCAGCGTTACGAGAGAAAGATAAGCCTGCCATAACAGTTAATTTCACTGTTACCAAATATTTAGCGAAAAATCTCTCTTTGCCGGAAATGGATGTCTAACCTTTCATCTTTTCCACTTCTCCTATCTAGGCTAAAATCATCTGAAACTCAGTGTCGGGTATAAAAATTCGTTGTGTTGACTGGTTAGCAAAAATGCCATATAAAGGAAAATTAAATTCTGTCGAGGTAGACTCTCTACTTATCATTTACTTTTTTATTGTTTCATTTGTATAGCCCCCTTTAACATGGAAGGTGATAGAAACATCTTCGTCTGAAGGTTCTTTACGTTGAGTTTATATATTTTACTTTCCTCAAACATTCACTCTCATATACATACTTCCAATCTCTGTGGAGGATAGCGAATAATTTTGCCTAAAGAAAAATTCCCCGTCCCAGCCGAGAATCGAACCTGGGACTTCCGGCTGAGAAGTCTGCTCGCTGACCACTCGACCACGGAGGCTTTTTCGCAAGAAATCTTACTACGTAGCTTTTGTACTTTTTTTTTTTGTCCTTAGGGACCAATTATATTAAGCTAAGGTCTTCTTTTACTTATTATTTTGCAATTAGTCAATTAAGAATACTTCCTACTGTAAATAACAATAATGCATCTAAGTTTTTTTTTTTTTAAAGTGTTTTTTTAATCGGTAAGGAAAGATTTGATGCAGGAATATTTCAAGTGGGTATTATTTTTAGGAGCCATGGTTGGAAAGGCGCGGTCTGGCGTTTCTGGATCAGTTTCCATCTCTCAGTGTAGAAAAATTGCCTGAGTTTGGTCAAGGTACAATCAGCGGGGTTGTCCATCATCTGTAACCATGTAAAGGTGCCCATTAACAGCCAAATAAGGGAATTGTGCAATGAGGGATGCAGCTTCGGCAGATTCAGATGTAACATGTCGATTGGTGAAGGGTTCCAACCGTCAGGTATCCAATTGCGACATTTTCCCAAAACCCAAGTCCATATGGCTGCTTTACCGGAACATTCGAGCAAGCGATGTGGAAGGGAATCCGCTGCTTGGCAAATTGCGCAATTGCTGGAAATGGTCATCCGGTGACGATATAATTTGTCTGCCGTAGGAAGAACTTCATTGACCACTTCATATGTTACCGTTATCCATTCCACATTAATGTGCGGAATGCTAAAACAGCTCCAAATACGTTTCCAAGGCAAATGAGGATATTTCTCTTGGACATGTGGGGTAACAGCAACAGGTCGCCGAAGAGAAGCATAAACATTTTTCACAGAACTAAAATCACCACGAGCGACCTTCTCCGGTGGTAACGCACTGAATGCATGGTACGTTGCATGAAACAGCTGGGGAATCTTGTCACGTTCTCCCTGAGTCCAAAATTATGCATACTGTTGTTGTAATACGACATCCACAGGGTCACCTTTATCATCCAGGGCAAACAGAAGTAGTTTAAGGATCAATGCCTGGGACTGTAGAGCCACATCCAGTAATCCCCAGCCGCCCTGGCCCTTAGGGAGACGCAGTTGGGTACGCGCAATGCGGTAGAGCTTCCCAGTCCAAATAAAATAACCCATTACCTGTTCAATTCTTTGGCAATGACGTTTCGTCGGAGGTAAAACATGAGCAAGGAACAAAATTCTGCTCAACGCAAAGCAGTTACAGAACCATATCCGCTGTACCAAATTCAACAACCGAGTTTTCTGATTATACATGACAGCACGTAAGACATTAATGCGAGAGGTCCAATTGTACTCCCTCATGTCTGCCACGTTGTCACTGAAGTAGATCCCCAAAATCTTTGTTCGCTGCACAACAGGAATACCCAAAGCTGAGGTATCGGGAGGCCGTATTCCAACCTCTAATATTTCAGACTTCCGCAAATTAAAGCTCATGCCAGTACTATTCTTATAGTGCTGTAAACAATCCCTCAATCGAAGAACATCTTGGTGTGTGGTAACCATCACAGTAACATCATCTGCATATGCTCGCACCGCAAGTCTCTGGCCATACACATCAATTCCAGTAAGAGTAGATTGCAGCCGTCGAAGCAACGGATCAACATACAGGGCGAACAATATCATCGACATGGGACAACCTTGGCGCACGGGGCGTTTAACGGGAATAGCCGCCGTTAAAAATCCATTGCAGAGTACACCGCCTGCGGTGCCATTAGTAGTTAAAGCGGGCGTTAAACACTACCAAAAAAAAAATTGCAGAGTACTTTGGAGGACGCAACACCATACAGGGCCCTAACTAGGTTCACAAGCTTTTGAGGCATGTTCAAAACCTCCAATCGTTTCCATAGCCCCTCGTGAACAACACTGTCGAAGGCTTTTTCGAGATCTAAGTTTATGATAGCAGCAGACTTCTCGTCCTGTGTACAATGCAATATACAGTCTCTCACAGCAGCCAACGTATGGTGAATGGTCGCTCCTTTATGTAATGCAACCTGGAACTCACTAATCATATGTGGGAGTATGTTTTGCATACGAGCACCAATGATTTTCATAAATAACTTGTAATCACAATTCAATAACGTAATTGGTCGAAAATCCTGTGGTGTCTGCGGCCGAGCACTCTTCGGAATCTGCACGATTATACCGTCCGCAAAAGTAGGTGGTGCGCTTTCTGCATCCCACATTTCTTGGAACACTTGAAGCAATTCCTTCCGAATATATGGCCAGCACCCACATCTAGTTGTGTGATAATCTTCTGGCGACCATGTCTACGCTCCTTTGCCAGGTGGTAAAAGCTTGCCTTTTCCCCATGCACTATCTCCGCCGAATGCACTCTAGCCAGATTCCCCTGTAGTTCTCGTGTTTTTCGAGCCTTGATGTGTTCTTTGACTCCTTTCACAAGTTGTTGTACATCTTCACCTTGCTGCTGGCGTTTGTGAAGCTCATGAAGGACTTGGAGATAAAAATCCATGGTTTCCCTTCTAACCATAGCGCGACGGCAAGCTGCAGCTCGAAAGAAGGATCGTAGCACAGGTTTAGCTTTACACACCCACCAAGAGGCTTTATTCGGTGCTAGCAGAAAGGATTCCCGCAGGCGGGACCAACAGTCCTGGAAATCGGATAACACTTCCTCATCCGTAAGCAATGAGCAGTTAAGCTTCCAGTAACCTCTGCCTCTACTGCAGCTCGTAACCCGGCCTTGAATAGCATGAATGAGTGCATTATGGTCACTAAAGGATATGGGCACAATTTCCGTGCGATGAATGCGTGGTATCAGCTCAGCCGAAACATACATACGGTCCAGCCTCGAAGCTGATTGTCCTCTCACGAAGGTAAATTGGACTTCGTCGCCATACAGATGCTCCCAGGTGTCCTTCAGGCTTAGTTGTTCCACCAATTGCTGCAAAGTAATACACCCATTGAAGGCTCCTCGTTGATCTTTAGCCGCCAGCGTACAATTAAAATCACCCACAATCACAAAGGGTGCTCCGGATGGTATATACGGCAGGAGGTCTTGCCGAAAAAAATCATCTCGTTGTTTTCTTTTATTATTACCAGCAGGGGCGTAGATATTCACGAAGGTAACGTTATCCAATATAGCCGAAATAGCCCTACCGGAAGGATGGTACTCAAAGTTGTGTACATGTAGTCCTTGCCCGTAAACAATCGCTGTACCAGTACCCTCAGGACCAAGATTAGTCTCGTAATCGAAGCCATACAAGAAGTCTAGATTACAAATATTCACCTCTTGTAAGAAGCACAGATCTATGTCATTGCTGATCAAGAAGTCCCGTAAAAGAGTTTGTTTAACCACCTGTCGCAAGCCGTTAACGTTAAGCGCAGCCCAGATTTGTAAACCTAGAGGCATCCAAATGAAGAGTATTTGTATTGGAGACGGCGCCAGATGAGAATAGCGGTTATCACCACAGAACCAAAGCACATCAGTTGTCAGTTTCCAGGTACGCATCATCCTTAGTAAGTTTAGACGAGCGTTGGAGATCCTCAAAACTATCTCTATCATCCGCTGCCGGCGGCTTACCAGACTCAATGTCCTTCACTTTTCCTCGCGTTTGAGTGGAACTGAACAATTGTGGTACGTCCTGCGGAGACTGTCGCGCCGAGATAAATTCTCCCTCCAATCGCCGGTACTGACCTCGTAGCCGAGGGTCACGGCTAGAAAGGGAAGAACAACCCTTCTGCCGCAAGTGCGATATCTCACTCGCCGACAACTCCACCTCTTCATCACTGAATACTTCCATAGCTTCGTCCTGAGAATCGGCCGATATAGCAGCTCCTGAAGGGGGTTCCAACAGTTCCCGTGGCTCATCAATGGGTGTTGAGTGCTTATCCTCGTTTACATGTTCGGGCTTCTCGGCAACCAGCGGTGTCTCCTCCATTGTCGGAATGTTACTGTCGGCAACTGAAGATTGCTGTAAGACATTCACAGAAGTCGGTTCCACGGCAGAGTTGCCCGTCGTAATGGACGGTGATTCTTGATCCCCAGCAGGAGAAGATGTGACAGCACCCACCGCCTCGCTGAAAGTGACCGGTCGATTCCTGGGATTTATGGGAAGCCGCGTTGCACGAAGCGGACAAGCTGCTTTCAAATGCGTAGTGTCATGACACAGGTGACAAGCTTGTGGTTGACCGATGTAACTAATGGCCACCAAATACGAATCGATTATCAAACTAGCCGGTATATTACGTTTCAACCCCATCTTCACTGCATGTACGCCATTGTTGGACGGTAGAAGATACTGGGAACCCCATTTTTCTCGGCGTATGTCATACACTGTACCGTATTTACTCAATTCCTGGGATAACACTGTGAGTGGCACCTCGGAGGGCATGTTAAACACTCGAACATTAACTGTTTGCTGGTCACCAGGTGTAATTTTCACGTTGGTGATTTCTCCGGAGGCATACGTAAAATGCTGCTCATCCTTATAACGAGCCAGAAGATTATCATACAATACCGCTGATATCAGTTTCACATAGATCGCTCTTTCTCTGGTATGAAGCTGGAGAATATCCACTTGATCTGCTTGCAGCCCCAAGAAGTTGACTAGCCACTGGTGTATTTCTAATGCACTACTCGCTGATGTATCAAACTGAATTTTGATAGTATTCACACGTTTATAAACTGCCATGATTACTGTTGTATTCTTAGAAAACAGGTATGAAAAGGTTACCCAATTCAACCGGTGGACGCGCCGACACTAGAACTGTAGCTGTATGCAGCAGCACACAAACAAAACAACTCTCGCTAGTACAAACCGGTTACACACTCACAGCGGGCAGACAACCTCACGGTACGCCAGCCGCTGGCAGACTTTGTACTTAATACATAGATAGATAAGGTAGTGTATTCCACCGAAAAAACTCTACACTGTGATTTCGCTGAAATACAGGTTTTAGGTTCCCCTGTAGCAAAAAGAAAGATTTTACTTTCTCAAGCACGTCTATACAATGTATATATTGATACAGAAAGTATTGTATTCCATCCAGAAATCGATACAGAGATTTCACTAGAAATACCCGTTTTATGGTCCCCTGTATAAAACAACTTTTTAGAAACGATTCATGCGTGTGTCTATATCTATGTGGACAGCAGAACTCAAAAAGAAAGGTCTGTTAAATACCAAACTTGGTATTTAAGTTAAGTATCTTGCAAGGTTGCAACAAGAAGATTTCCAAGAAATATTCTCGACCCCCAACGACCCCTTTAACAATTTTTTTAATTGGCTGCAACGATTTTGATTAAAATGCCATACATTAACGTTATTTACATTTCAAATAAAATGTTTATCCAGAATTTCTTGGGAATAAAACCAGTAGTACTCACCGTTTGCTCTCTCCGTGGAAGGAGAGTCGAACTTCAACTGTACAGCGACTATCCTTATTTCATTTGTTTGCCTTCTGCTTACAAGGAAGCAAGTAATAACACCATTCTGCTAATGTTTATCTCGATTAGCTTCAGATAGAAAGAAAAAAAGTTATTTGCACAATACATAAAAGATGTAACTGAAACACATCAGATTTTACTTTCTCTAGCACGTATGTGCAATGTACCTAATCTATAGAGAAGCTATTGTATTCCACCCAAAAATTCGATGTCGAGATTTCACAGGAAATGTATATATTTTGAGATACCCTGAGTAGAAAAAAACATTTTAGAAAAAGGTTCATGTGTGTGTCTCAATCCGCATAGTTCAAAAACTGACACTATCCTTAAAATGAGACATTTTTGAAATTACGAGAGTTGGGGCAGAAATCATGGCAACTAGTTTTTTTCTTGTAGATATGTGAACGAATCACAAACGTATAAGTGTCGTGTGGAAGTTCTACAGGCAGAATGTGTATGCCAAACAACAGATGGGTCTGTAATAGCTGGCAGTAGTGCAGCGAGGGCTGTGAAATCAGTCAGTTGGTGAGTATCGTGCGGGATGGAAGTAACCCGTGTTGAGCAGCGCGCTTACATCCGAGGGAGAAATGCGATGGAACGTCACAGTGAATTAGTGGAAGCCCTTGGGAATAATGCCCTACCTTACCGTACAGTAGCACGGGAAAGTTTGAGCAAGGACGTGTGTCAACCAGTGATGAGCAACGTTTGGGACGACCTGGCAGCGTGTGGTGACAGTAGCAAGGTACTGCTTTGAGGGTGTTTAGGCCCAGATTTGTCATGTCAACCGTATGTGTACTGTGTTGTCATTCTTTTTCACCGTGAAGGCAATATTGCCCTGTATACTACCGTAATAAATTAGTGTGTCACGATATTCATTGTCCACACATGTAGTTAACACATTGTCCTTTCGTCTGTACTTGTCACATTTCCCAACCGGACTGGTATCTTCAAGAAAATAAATAGTGGCCATGACTTTTGCCCCAACCCTCGTATTTATTTTCTCAAAACTGACTATTACATTTTTTGATTAAAATATCGCATATTAAAGATATTTAGATGACAAATAAAATGTATATCTTGAATTTTCTGGGAATATCCTCTGAAGACCTCTTTATTCCGAATGATTTTTTGCGAATTTTTCATATCTGCTAAACGGTAAGAGCTAATAATAATAAATATAGACCTCCTTAAAACAAATAATTTATGTCATATACATTTTTGTTCCATCCTTGATTGTTGTTTAGATATTTCTTTTTATTGGTTTAAATTTTAAAGTACCCACTTTTCTCAAACGTGGCTACGTTTCTTTGCATCTCTCTTTCGTTTTAGTGGCAATGGAAAAATCGAACCAACCTTCAATTGTTCACTATCGTGTATCTCAATTGAAGTACAAAGAATAATAATTTGTTGCAGAATGGGTAGTAACAATTATATGAGTGTAACTGTGATACTCCGATATCCTAACGTCATATGACATTCTTGATTCTAATAGAAGACCTCAGGATGAAGTATTTATTACGTTATATAGAAGCAAAGCCTGAAGCTATAACCGTATCAGTTTCGTGTGAAGCGGGTGGTCTAATCTGATTTTGTTTATCTGAGCGAGTAATAGAAGGACAAACAAGTGAAGACGACACACAATTGTGGGCGATACTCGGGGGAGTTGTGGAGAAATGGATCGCGGTGGTGAGGGAATTGACTCGCCCCAAAACATCCATCATTGTTACGCTAAGCGCGCAGGACAGAGGCCATCTTGTTCTCGCCAAATTCAGGTTCTTGCTTTCTCTGGAACAGTTGTATCCATCCAAAAATTCCTTACCAACATTTCACTCGAAATACACTACTTGACGTCCGCTGAATAAAACATCTGACGTGCATTTCTGTAGCCTTCGTTTGTTTGTGCGTATGCACAGTATTCTTATGAAAGTATTGTATTCCATCCAAAACTTCGATACCGAGATTTCACCGGAAATTTAAGGTCTCCTGAGTCAGAAAAAAACATTTCAGAAAAAGGTTCCTGTGTGTCTGACGACAGTATAGCTCAAAAACGAAAAGTAGCTTAAATAACAAACTTTTTTCCACGTAAAGAATAGTTTGGGGTGGAAAATGTTACATGGAAAATGTTTCGAAGCTTTTGTTTTCCAAAAATGGCTCTAACCATTTGCTTAGTATTTTTATGGCAAACGAAATGTACACCTTGAAATTTCTGGGAATATTTCTGAGGACCTCGTTCTGAATGTCTTTTGTATAATTGAAAACCTAAAATAGAGACAAGAATCTAGATCTCGTTAAACAAACTCATTTTATGTCATTTACAGTATTTATACATAATTTATTTAAGTTTCACTTTTAAAATAATCAAACTTTTATCAAAGGAAAATTATGTTTCGTTTCATCTCTCATTTTTTTTTTTTTTTTTTTTTACTCCTGGTCTTGCAAAGAGAACAGAATTTAAATTGTTTCACATAGCGGCCAGCTCTTAAAAGATTTGATTATCGTTTTAACCTAGTGTATTCCCTTATTTCCCTTCTACTTACAACGAAGCAACTAATAAGACTATTTCTGTTTGTGTTTATCCTAAGTATCATGAAGCAGAAAAAAAACTTCTATGACCGAGCGTAATTGAGTAGTTTACGAGCTCATATTTAGATCGCAAACTTGATTTTTACGAAATCCATGCGCAAAGAAGTGCAGCAAGCGTAAAGTAATTTGTTCCAACTTTACGCTCGCCAAAATAATTCACGATATTAGTGTGTATACATCACTGATCAACAGACAAACAATTAAAATTAGTCGTGCACGGTATAATGTTATGTTCAACGTCAATAAGTGACAAATATTCTTTCGCAGCAGCTCTAAGGATATCATAATTCTCACAGAACAACAATAATATTGGTTTGTCATGGCCTGCTATAACCGTACCGACATCGCGCCCAGCAATGCGAAATAAATAACGAAATATAACCCTTGGTGAATGGCTCAAACTTAATCTCAAATTTATTTCATCTTTCGTTGCTTTTCTTTTAATATCAGAAAATTCTCGTGGAAAAAAAAAAAAAAAAAAAAACGTTGTATGATTCGCGAGCGTAAAGTTTCTTTTTTATTCTCGACTGCGTCTCGTTTCACAATATTCCCGCTCGAATCGAAAACCATAACCTTACGCTCTTACATCATAAATAACTATTTTATATGAATAATTTGTTACAGAATAGGTAGGGAAAGTAATATGAATGACACACATCAGAAATATTGTACAGTACGTATCCGTAAAGCGCCTCACATTTACAAGATTATGTGAAAGTCCTTCAGAATAAACAGAATTTCTTAGAAATTCCAAATGTTATCTGTCTATGATATCTACATATAATAAATGTTTATGGTTTACTCTGAATAATTCGTTATCACGCACAACAAAGAATGTTGAAAAAGCTGTTCCAAAGGAAGCCTGTAATAAAACCATTTTTAGTTGAGTACCCCACCCATTTTTTGTTTATGTTGCCGACACTGTAAAACTGTCCCCACAATTTATGTATTTCAAACGTTTACGATGTTCCTGTAACAGACAAGTAGCGTATGATTGTTCAGGCAGCTTTTGTTTCTTCCTGCTAGGGTAGACAACTATTGTCAACACAACAAATATATATATATTCTAAGTTACATTAAAAATCTGATGCTTTCCATTCACATGTCTTTCTTTACACCTCTGCAACAAATTATTGTTAAAAAGCTTATGTTTCTATTTACTTCATGCTAATCCAGAAAAAATTAGCAGAAATATTCATGATACTTTCTTCCTTGTAAGTAGAAGCGAAATAAGGGAGTATCATAGGTTAAAGTGATAGCAAAAGCTGGTTGCTATGTGACTGATGTTCCTTTGTTTATATGGAAAGGAGTTGACAAATTCCTGTATGAGAAAAGAAGTTTTAAACCTAAAACCAAAAACAAGGAATATCTAAAAAACAATCCCCTCTACTAAAAAAATGTATATAACATAAATCGTTTGTTTTAAAGTGCTCCACATTTTTTGTGTGGTAAGTTTTTGTCCATCTCTTGCGGTTTAGCAGTTATGCAAAATTCCGTAAAATTGATCCAGAATAAAGTAGTGAATATATATATATATATATATATATATATATATATTATACTTTTGGGAATATAAAAATTTTCGAAAAATGTTCCATGTAAAGGGTAGCTGGGGGTGGGAAGAATTACTTCAAAATCTTCTTGTCGCATCCTCGGAAGATACCAACTGAAATACCAAGTTTGGTGTTTAACGGTATTTTCGTTTTTAGCTATGCTGTCCACAGACACACACACACACACGGATTTGTTTCTAAAAATGCTCTTTTGAATACAGGAGACCCTAAAACGTATATTTTCGTGAAATCACGGTATTGAATGTTTGGATGCAATACAACACGTGCTCTATACACTATGTATATAGTACGTGTAGAGAAAGTAATTAATGTTATGAGGATTAGAAGGAACAGCCTTCCCGTGCCGTTACTCTTCCATCCGAGCTACGAATTTGTTGCAAGCCGTGTCATGAAATGTATCACGTGGCTCGAATTTTACAGTTAAATCACAATACCTTCTCAACCTCTCTTCAGATAACATACCCCAAAGTCGAATACTTACTTTTTACTTTCTCTGCCACCTAGGTGTTTTTAATTTCTCTACACGTACTATGTACATATTCAATACTGAGATTTCACCGGAACTACATGTTTTGGGTCCCCCTGAATAAAAAGAAATATTTTTTTTTTGAAAAATGTCCATGTGTGTGTCGCTGTGTGTGTGTGTGTGTGTGTGTGTGTGTGTGTGTGTGTCTACGTACAGCATAGCTCAAAAATGAAAAGACCGTTAAATAACAAAGAATGGTTTTCAAGAAAATCCCCCACACCAAACTACCCTTTATATGGAACTCTTTTCAACATTTTAACTTTCTAAAAAAGGGCTGTAACGATTTTGATTAAAAGCTCTTAAATTTAAGACATTTGCATGCCAAATAAAACGTATATTCTGAGAATGGTCTCTAATCTGGATGATTTTTATTGAATTTTGCAGAACTGGTAAAGACAAACTTATTGTAGATCACAATAAAACACACAAGTAATGTCATATACAGTTTTTCTCGTGGAGTTGATCGTTTTTACTTTCTCTATACGCACTACGTACATAGTGTATAGAGAAGGTATTGCACTCCACCCAAAAATTCGATACCGAGATTTCACCGGAAATATATGTTTTAGGGTCCCCTTTATCTAAAAAAAGCATTTTCGGAAAAAGGTCCGTGTGAGTGTGTGTGTCCGTGAGTCCGTGTGTCTCTGAACACGATAACTCAAAAACGAAAAGTAGGTAAAATACCAAACGTATTTAACCTTAGTATCTTCCAGGGATGCGACACGAAGATTTTGAGAAAAATTCTCCCACCCCCAACTACCCTTTACATGGAACTTATTTCGAAAATTTTGATTTTCTCAAAAATTGCTCTAAAGATTTTGATTAAAATTTCGTATATTACAGATATTTATCTGACAAATGAAATGTATATCTTGAATTTTCTGGGAATAGCCTCTGAAGAGTAGTTTATTCTGGATGAATTTTACTGAATTTTGAATAATTGCTAAACCGTAAGAGATGGACAAAACTTACTACACAAAAATGTAGAGCACGTTAAAACACACAATTTATGTTATATTACAGTTTTTTCGTGAAATTCGTCATTTTTGAGACATTCCTTGTTTTTGGTTTCTGCTATGAAAAACTTATACTGTTCTCATACAGGAATGTGTCAACTGTTGTCCATACAAACAAAGGAACTTCAGTGACATAGCAACCAGCTTTTGATTTTAATTTTCTCCTATGGTACTCCCTTATTTCCCTTCTAGTTACAAGGAAGCAAGTAATAAGACTATTTCTGCAATTTTTTTCTCGATTTGAATGAAGTAAATAGAAGCATTAGCTTTTTAACAATAACTTTTTATAGAGATGTAGAGAAAGTCATGTGAATGGAAACACATCAGATTTTTTTATACAGAGGGACCCGAAAACTGTATCTGCGGTGAAATATCTGAATTTTTGTGTGCAATTTAATGCCTTTAGTTTACACTATGCACATAGTACGTGTAGAGAAAGTAATAAGCAAGTGTGGGAAAGAAAGTTTGATAAGACTTGAGATGTTTTTTTACCTTGTCTCTCTGCTTTCTGTACTCTTTGACTTTTATTTGAAAGCCTCGCTGTGTGTTTTATATTCTTAGAGAAGTTTCACAAACAACTTGCTACTTACGACATTTTGGTTTGAGTGGCTCAAGTATTAATGGAAGGTCAGGAGGAAGAAAAAAAAGATGATAAAGATTCTTTTCACTCAGGACGTTTCCTGCTTTCACAGAAGGGGACGCAAGTTGAGGAAGTCAAGCCATACTTCTTCTTTCAGCGTTCCTTGCTTAACTTCAGCCCTCTTTTCAAACCTGAAATTTACCTTTCGCCTCTCTTTTTTTCTGCGAAAGCTTATTTCTGCTGTCGTTTGTTTGTGTTTCTATAGCAATGTGTGCAAACAAATGTGCATGCAACTTGTGTTATAAACATCATGTATACAGAAAGTTTTGCATTCCACCCAAAAATTCGATACCGAGATTTCACCCGAAATAGGCGTTTTAGGGTTGGTTAAAAATCGGTAAAATACCAAACTCGGTATATATGTTTAACACCTTGCAAGAATGCGACACAAAAATTTTGAGGAAAATTTCCTCACTCCAAACTACCCTTTACATAGAAAAAGTTTCGAAAATTTGATTTTTTAAAAATAGCTAACGATTTTTATTTATGCGTATTAAATATATTTACATCACAAATAAAATGTATTCTGGTTGCATTTTACCAAATGTTGCCAAACTGTAGAAGACAAACATAAACGCACTACACAATAAAAGTAGATCTGCCAAATAAAATGTATTCTGGTTGCATTTTACCAAATGTTGCCAAACTGTAGAAGATAAACATAAACACACTACACAATAAAAGTAGATCTGCCAAAACACACATTTTATGTCCTTTACGTTTTTGTTGTGGAGGTAATCGTTTCCGAGATATTCCTTGTTATTGGTTTCAATTGTAATATACTTTTCTCAGCCAAAATGTATCCGTTTTTCTTTTGTTCTACTCCTGGCCAAGCAAAGAAGCGATTTCCAATGACAATCGCATAACGACAGCTTTTAAAACATTTGACTACCACTTTAGCATAGCGCATTCCTTTAGTTATAAGGAACTATGTAATAAGAACATTCTGATAATGTTTATCTCGATTAGCATTGTATAGTAACAAGAACAATATTTTGTAATAAGTTTGTTTGTAGAGCAGCTAGAGAAAGTCACATGAGTGTAACACATCATATTTTTCTTCTTTCCTTTGTGTTTCTACAGCGAGGTATGCAAACAAATGAGCATGCAACTTTTTTACTTTCTCTACACGTAAGTACATAGTGTAGGTATAGAGAATGTATTGCATTTCACCCAAAAATTTTATACCGAGTTTTCACCCGAATATGCATTTTAGTGTCCCCTGTATCCAAATAAAAGCATTTTTAGATAAAGCTCCTTGTGCGTGTCTGTGAACACGATGACTCAAAAACGAAAAAACCCAAACTTGGTATATACGTTTAGCATGCTCCAAAAATGCAACACGCAGATTTTGAGGAAAATCCCCCCACCCCTAACTCCTTTTATATGGAGAAATGTTACTTTCTCAAAAACGGCTATCGATTTTGATTAAAATACAGAATATTAAAATATTTACATGGCAAATAAAATGTTTATCTTGAATTTTCAGGGAATAGTCTCTTCATTCCTGATACGTTTTCAGGGAATAGTCTCTGAAGACCTGATACGTGTTGCATAGCTGGTAAACCGTAAGAGTCAGACAAGAAGTTATATAAACAAATGTACATCCCGTTGAAGCACAATTTATTTCATATACAGTTTTTTCGTTGAGTTTACCACTTTTTGGATATTCCTTGTTATTGTTTTCAATTTTAAAATACTTAAAACTTTTCACATACGGGAATTTGTCAACTCCAGGCAGTACATAGAAACGGTTTTCAGCCACATGGCAACAAACTGTTTAAAGTTTTGATTATCGCTTGTGTCTAGTGTAGTCCATTATTTCCCTTCTACTTACAAGAAAGCATTTTTGCTAAAGTTTTTCTCGATTAGCATGGAGTAGATAGAAGAATAAGCTTGTTAATAATAATTTGCTACAGAGATGTAGAGAAAGTTATGTGAGTGGAAAATATCAGATCTTTTTAGTTATACTGTTCACAGTGGTACAGTGCATGTCTTGTCACGGGGCAGAGAGTAATTCAGAAGGGAAAGATAAACCATAGCTAAATTATACCAAGAAGGGAAATATAAATGGGAAGGGAAGAAAGATTTCAAACTCGTATAAGTAGCCGAGTTGCCACGAGCTGGTAGCACAGTATACCGTTAGGGGTAGATCATTGAGGGTGAGACTACACTGTCCGAGGGGAACATAACAGGAAAAGAGAAAACAATGCTACCACTGGTCAGGTGACACTTTTTGAGGCACTTGGCGTAGAACATCGGCAGTGCAAAAATGTGATATTTGGGGTCCGTGGTGGAGCCGAAAAGGCTACCTTTAGTTATCAGGGAAATAGTTATTGTAATACAGACCAGAGTACGGAATATATCGCTGCATCAAAAGTAATAAGTAATAATAGTCGCGGTCGCGTAAAGCCTAGTTTAACAGGAGAACGTTTAGGAGGAATGCGTGTGTGTTCGACGGCGGAAAAAGGCCGTACTTAATGAATAAAGCACTTGTGTCGTACCACACCCGAACAGAGTTTCCATGGCAGTAAAAGCTGAACTAGGGCACCTACAAATCCACACCATTCCTAATAGCTAAACCCTGCACCCGAAACACGAACCCGTAACCCCGTTACCGCCCCGAGAGACACACGGACACACGTATGGACAGTTTTCTTGTTTTTATTTAGTTAAACCTAAATCGTGTATTTCCTGTGAGATCTCCGTATTTAATTTTTGGGTAGAAAGTAATATCTACATTTTCTATGTACTGAAGTAGAGAAGATAAAAATATCTTGTTGCACTTTTTTTCTTTTACTGAGCTGTCGCTAAGATATGTATTTCCGGTGAAATCGAATTTTTGTGAGAAATGCAATGCCTTGTGCAAGAACAGATGAACACCGCCGAGCGAACTAATAGAGATAAGAAGGGCGCGCGCGGTCTGGTTGCCACTTAGCAAGGCTAGAGGTGCGTCGAGCGAAATAAACACGCACCAACAAATCTAAGTCCTTTAGCTCCCGGGCAATTCATTGCCGGACGTCCAACCGCGGCACACAATTTACTGCAAATTGGAATCGAAGCTCTTGCCACAACCACCTCCAGCGTTTAACATCTTGAAATGGGCTTTGCTATTTTCCTGCCTCACCATTAAAACTTTCTGCTCTCCCTCATCATTATTCTTACCTTTCACCACTTACGAGATACATTTCAGCCAATTTTAAGTATCCCCTAAAAAATATATCTTTTGAGCTACTAAATCCAGTATTACTAAAGAATATTTAGGAAGCGGTCAAAAATATAGTTGATATAAATGTTATATTACGAGATGCTGTATTGCAACTGCCCTTTATTCATTGTCATTTCAACTCTCACTTCACTAATATGATCGAGTTCAATGTTCATTATCACTTCACCCTTGTAGTCTTGTTGCATTTTCACTTCACTAATGAAATCTAGTTCAATTTTCACCGTAACTTCATTACCGTGATATAGTTTAATTTTCGCTGCCACTTCACTAGTGTGATCTAATTCAGTTTTTGCTAGCACTTCACCAATGTGATCTAGTTCAATTTTTCCTCTCACTTCACTAAAGTGATCTAGTTCAATTTTAGCTATCACTTCACTAATGTGATCTAGTTCAAATTTCACTTTCATTTCATTAATTTTATGTAGTTCAATATGCACTGTAACTATTAATGTGATCTAATTCAAATTGGTATCGCGTTGTAGGTTTAACGGCACGAAAAAGAACCTCAAGCCTGATACAGAGATTTCTGTGCAAAATTATGCGTGCTTTCATATTCAATTTAGATGCGATGCTGGGAAACTAGGTAGTTACGGACTGTCCATAAACAAAACTCAATATTGTTTTTTTCTGTCGTTTCACTAAAGTGATATAGGTAGTTGAACTTTCACAGTATCTTCATTAATGTGATGTGTCCTGCGTTTGTCTGGCGACCCGAGGAAACTTCGTATGGCTGAGAATGGACGGTGGAGAAAGTGTGTACCTCACGGAAATTGAAGAGCTGAGAAAAAAAGCCGCCGCCGCCTTGGTGAAGTGGTTAGACCACTCTCTCTCATCTAGACGGCCCGGATTCGATCCCAAGCTACCGCATGTAGGATTTGTGGTGGACAAAGTGGCGCAGGGGGGTTTTCTCCGGTTTCCCCCGCCATCACATTCCACCGGTGCTCCATCTTCTTTCCATGTATGACCAGTGCTATTAAAAAAAACTTGTAGGGGTGTCAGTCCTAACACGGGGGGGGGGAGAAATAAAATGCTGGAAATGACAATGAAGGTGGAATATAAATGTGAAGTGAAATCTTGTGGAATAAGTTGCGGGACGAGAAAGAGAAAGTCATGCAACGGTCCAAAGCCTCCAGCGGAACGTCAATGCCACGCAAAGCAACGTGCCACAAATTTACCACCAACTTAGAAATTAACATCGCATCTATTTCAACGGTTTTACGTTTTTGAGAGTAGGGCCAGACTGAAAAATTCAATACCTTGCCGGGATTAGAACTATGGATCTCCTGGTTGTAACCACAGAACTATCACAGCAACATTCAGATAAAGCAATTTCCAACTTACTTGAGTTTTTGTTCCCAATAAACCACAAAATGGCCATTTCCATTAAAAAAAAATCTGATGTGTTCCATTCACATAACTTTTTCTGCATCCCTGCAAAAAAAAAAAAAAAAAATGCAGAAATAGTCTTATTACTTGCTTCCTTGTAAGTAGAAGCGAAATAAGGGAGTACCATAGGTTAAAGTGATAGTCAAAAGCTGGTTGCTATGTCACTGAAACCAAAAGCAAGGAATATCTCAAAAACTATCAACTCCACGAAAAAAATGTATGTAACAAAAATTGTGTGTTTTAATGTGCTTTACATTTTTGTGTAAGTCTTTGTATATTTCTTACGATTTAGCAGTTATGCAAAATTCTGCAAAATCCATCCCGAATAAAGTAGTCTTCAGAGGTATTCCCAGAAAATTCAAGATATACATTTTATTTGTCAGGTAAATATGTTTAATATACGATATTTCAATCAAAATCGTTAAAGCTATTTTTGAGAAAATCAAACTTTTCGAAAAAAAGTTTCATGTAAAGGGTAGTTTGGCGTGGGGGGGATTTGTCTCAAACTCTTCGTGTCGCATCCCTAGAGGATACTAAACTTAAATACCAAGCAAGTTTGGTATTGTACGGTCTTTTTGTTTTTGAGCAATGCTGACCCCAGACACACCTCTGATTTGCCCTTTGAAGAAGAAGGCCAATACCCAGAGTTACAAAATGAGCGAGAAGGGAACACGGCGCTATGGAGTGCAGGTGGATGACCTGGACCGGACGGAGGGCATCTGATTGTTGAGCGAGATATATTAATCAAGGATGAGGGAGCCTGTTTATTATTAGAGTGCCGCTATCGACAAAAACAATCGAGTAACATTTCGTTGCTACCGCAGTTCAAAGCCTTTAGGCAAGCACTTTAATAGCGCGGGCGCGCAATTTAAACCTTGCCACGTCGTTTATTCCTTTTGTTTCGCATCCCAGTGATACCAACATGACCAGGAAACACCTACTACTTTTATTTAATTCACTCTCATCTCCTATAACGGAAGGGCGTTTAATGTGTCTTTAGTTAAAGATACTAAATTCCTTATTTACATAGATTTTTACTTTCTCTACACGTACTATGTACATAGTGCGTAGAGAAGGTATTGTAATGAACCCAAAAATTGAATATCCTAATTTCAAAGTCTTCGAAAAGTTTTCCATGTAAAGGGTAGTTGGGAGTAGGGGATTTTCTTGAAAATCTTCGTGTCATATCCGTGGAAGATACTGAACTTAAATACCAAGTTTGGTATTTAACGCACTTTTCGTTTTTGAACTATGCTGTCCACACACACACATACGGAGCGTTTTCCAGAAATGCCTTTTTTGGATTCAGGGGAACCCAAAACACGTATTTCCGGTGAAATCTTGGTATCACATTTTTGGGTGGTATGCAATACCTTCTACATAGTACTTGTAGAGAAAGTAAAAATATCAATGAAATTAGAAAGTCTTAGAACACTTTTGTTGGTATTAAAATAAAAGATGGTATATCCTTCTCTAGGTCTACCTCCATAGCTGAACACAGTTTTTAATTACCAAAATGAAAGCACCTCCAAGAAAAGTAGGAACATCCGAGTGTGTGTTAAAGCATACAAAGATAACGTTAAGCGTTACAAACTTTTCTTTTAGAGGTTTACAAAACTGAATAAACATAGGATCCCGCTGTAAAGAGAAGATAAACCAGTATTTTTAAGAATATAAACACACCGAGTTGTTCTTTTGGTTTCGCCGTTTTAATCCATTATTATACTTGGTGCAGAAGTTGGTTTATTTTTCTTTTCCTTCCTCTGTCAGCCTAAGCCAGTGGGATAGCATCTCCAAGCTCCTGGCAATCTGTTGCTATGGCAACCTCTCGCGGTTAAAACAGTTGCCGTTTCTGACTGTCACACACAACATTTTATCACGAGAACCATCCACCACGTAACGAACCATTTGCTATAACTAAATTATAACGAAAGTTATCAACGTTTCAATGTACATTGTGTATAGACAAGGTATTGTGTTGCACCCAAAAGTTCAATACCGAGATTTCACCGGAAATATATGGTTTTAGACAACCTGAATCCAAAAAAAGCATTTTTACAAAAATGTTCGCGCAATGTGTATGCAGCATAGCTCAAAAACGAAAATACCGTAAATACCAAACTTGGTATTTAAAATTGGTATCTTCCAATCGAAGATTTTCAAGGGAGTCCACCCACCCCACGCTACCTTTTATATGTAAATAGTTTCGAAATTTTTGATTTGCTTAAAACTGGCTCTAACAATTTTGATTAAAAGCTCTTATATTAAAGATATTTATATAACAAATAAAATGTATATCTTGAATTTTGTGGGCGTAGCCTCTAAAGACCTTTTCATTGTGGATTATTTTTATTGAATTTGGCATAACTGGTAAACCCTAAGAAATAGACAAAAAACTAGATAACGATTAAACACACAATTTTATTTTTTTTCGTGTAGTTGAACGTTTTTGAGATATTCCATGTTATTGGTTTCAGCTTTAAAAAACTTATATTTTTCTCATACAGGAATTTGCCAACTCCGGTCCATACAAACAAAGGAACTTCAGTCTCATAGCAACCAGCTTTTGACTATCACTTTAACCTATGGTACTCTCTTATTCCGCTTACAAGGAAGTAAGTAATAAGACTATTTCTGCTGGTTTTTTTTCTCGGATAGCATGAAGTAAATAGAAGCCTAAGCTTTCTAACAGTAATTTGTTGCAGAGATGTAGAGAAAGCCATGTGAATGGAACACATCAGATGTTTTTTGACATTCATACCCATAATACAAGATGTAAAAATAACATGGTACATACCACCTAAATTTATCTTGGGGTGAAATTATATAATAAACTACCTTTAAGTATAAGACAATTTGTAAATACAAACAGAATTAAGTGACTTACTTTTAACAGATACAAGAATACTTAAACATTATGCAGTTTAATGACTTGGTGACTTAACCTATTGCATTTTAAGTATGCTAAATGATGAAATAAAATTTGTATTATCATCATTATCATAGACATTGTCTGACTTTAGTCTAAAAGCATTTTACTGAGGGGACCTCAAAACATAATTCTGGTGAAATCTCAATATCGAATGTTTGAGTGCAACCTTGGAAGATGCTAGTACGTGTAGAGAACATAAACATTAATTAGTTAAATTCTATGATGGTCATGTATGTTTTACGAAGGGAGAGAAATCTCACGTAAAAATGCTGCACGCCTGCTTCAGGTTGACATATACACAAGTATGCAGAGAATGGACTGTGATAAAAACAAGTGAGCGCTGTTTTGGTGGCAGGGCTGCTTGTAAGCAAGGAGATTGGAAAAAGTGAGCGAAACAAAGGAATGCTGGCACAGTTATGTTATTGTACATACGAAATAGTTTACAACTCTCGTCCTGCTGACATTTAATTAAGTTGAAGTGTATACGTCGGCGGCACTTTCACATGTTTACATATTAACACTGCATTTTTTGTTGGTACCACTGTTCACAAGAATGTGAGGGGAATGCCTAAGAGATCAAGGTTTTGTATCCTCTTTGACATACGCGAAATTATGAACAAACAAGTTTACACACAAGGGTTCACTTTACCCCGCCAACAACAAATATGCCATTTGCATGCATGTTTACTTTCTCTACACGTACTATCTACATAGTACATAGAGAAGGTATTGCAACCAACATTTATAGATTTGACAGAAAA
Organism: Hymenopus coronatus; assembly: GCA_030762935.1. NCBI lineage: Eukaryota > Metazoa > Arthropoda > Insecta > Mantodea > Hymenopodidae > Hymenopus > Hymenopus coronatus. The sequence continues at coordinate 148,020,311 of CM060890.1, forward strand.
TACAGGTTTTGAGGTCGCCTGTGTACAAAAAAAAAACACTTTTCGAAAAAGGTCCGTGTGTGTGCGAATTTGCACAGCATAGCTCAAAAACAAAAAGGCAATCATAGATGCAACCCCTCAACTAACTTTTACATAGAACATTTGATTTTTACTTTCTCTATACGTACTATGTACGTAGTGTTCAGAGAAGGTATTGCACTCCACCCAAAAATTCGATACCGAGATTTCACCGGATATGCATGTTTTACGGTCCCATGTATCTAAAAAAGCATTTTCTAAAACAGGTCCGTGTGTGTATGTGTGTCCGTGTGTCAGTGAACACGATAACTCAAAAACGAAAACATGGTTATATTACAAACTTAGTATTTAAGTTTGCTATCTTTCAAGGATGCCACACGAGGATTTTCAAGAAAATCCCCCACCCCCAACTACCCTTTATATGGAAACATTTTCGAAGAGTTTGATTTTCTTAAAAATGTATCTAACGATTTCATTAAAATACGGCATATTAGATATTTACCTGAAAAATAGTATGTATATCTTGAATTTTCTGGGAATAGCATCTGAAGATTGCTTTATTCTGGATGAATTTTACGGAACTTTTTATAACTGCTAAACCGTAAGAGATAGATAAAAACTTACCACACAAGAAATGAGAGCACATTAAAACACACAATTTGTGTTATATACATTTTTTCGTGGAGTTGATCTTTTTTGAGATATTCCTTGTTTTTTCACCCTTAAAAACCACACTTTTCTCATACAGAACTTTGTCAATTCGTGTCTATACAAACAAAGGAACTTCAGTGACATAGCAACCAGCTTTTGACTATCACTTTAACCTAGGTACTCCCTTATTTCGCTTCTACTTACAAGGAAGCAAGTAATAAGACTATTTCTGCTATTTTTTTCTCGATTAGCATGAAGTAAATCCAAGCATAAGCTTTTTAACAATAATTTGTTTCAGAACTGTAGAGAAAGTCATGTGAATGGAACATATCGGAATTTTTGAAGAACAGCTCTAACGATTTTGATTTGAATACCGTATGTTAAAGATATTTACATGCCAAATAAAATTAATATTTTTAATCTTCTGGGAACAGTCTGTGATGAGCTCTTATTCTGGACGAGTTTTGCAAACCTGTACATGAAGAAAAATGTACTATAAAATGTACGTTTTTTATTGTAGAATTGACCATCCAAAGCGAACCGTACCTCATTTGTTCACGTAGCAATAAGATATTATGACTGTCGGTTTAGCCTAGTGTATTCCCTTCTGTTTATAAGGAAAGAAGTAATAAGACTAATTTTGCTAATATTTTATCTCGATTAGCATGAAGTAGATAAATTAATTAATTAATTTATTTAACGAATAATTTCCATATAGAACAGCTGTAGTAAATCATGTGAATGGAAGGCATCAGATCTTTTTGCAAGGTTTTGTCTGTCTTTTACAGTTTACTAGTTATGAAAAATACTTACAGAATAAACAGGTCTTCAGAAGCTATTTCCAGAAAATTCAAGACGTAATTTTATTTGTTGTTTAAACAGTTTTAATATACAGTATTTTAATCAAAATTGTTAGTCAGTTTTGAGAAAATCAAAATTCTGAAAATCTTTCCCATAAGAATAGTTTTGTGTAGGAGGATTTTCGTCGAAATCTTCATGGAAGTTGCTAAATTTATATGTACCAAGTTTGGTATTTTACCGACTTTTCCATTTTGAGTTACCGTGTTCACAGGCACATGAGCACATACACGATACTTTTTCTAAAAATGATTTTTTTGGATTCAAAAATATCTAGTTTTTATGAAATCTCTGTAACACAATTTTGGGTGCAATACAATACTTTCTCTATACACCATAGTACGTGTAGAGAAAGTAAACATTATTTTTTGCACTGAGGGGATATCAAAACATGTATTTCAGGTGAAATCTCGGTAACGAATTTTTGGGTGGAATACAATACCTTCTCGACATTTTCTTCTACATCCCGAGCTTGGAGTGATGTAAGGCGAGGTTGATTATTCAGAATTCTATCACATATTAATTCTGCCTTCAGTGCCAATTACGAAGTATCTTCAGAACTGAAGTAACGCGAGTGACCGTTGGAGCGTGAAATTACGTGCCGTTAGCCCGTTTTAGCGTGAAGGCAACTTGCGTTAAAAACCTCAAACCGGACCCGTTGTCCTGGAAACGAGAAACTGCGGGCAAAACAAACGGCAGGCTTTAAAATATGAACACGTTAATACCAGCAGCGGGAAATGTGTGCCTTGGCAAACCTGTGCAAAATGATCTATCACCAACATGGTCCAAACTCCCAGCTCGTGTACACGTTCCATATTCATGGTAGACAAGGTGTTGTATTCCAACCAAAAATCCTATGTCGAGATTTAACCGGAATAATGTTTTGAGGTCCAGGAGTCAAAAAATCAGATGTCTTCCATGCACATGACTTTCTCTACATCTCTACATGAGCTTTGCTTCTAGTTACTTCATGCTAATCGCGAAAAAAATTAGCGAAATGGTCATATTACTTGCTTCCTTGTAAGTAGAAGCGAAATAAGGGAGTACCATAGGTTAAAGGGAAAGCCAGAAGCTGGTTGCTATATGACCGATGTTCCTTTATTTCTATGGACACGAGTTGACAAATTTCTGTATGAAAAAACTAAGTTTTTCCAAGCTGAAACCAAGAACAAGGAATACCTAAAACGTGATCAACTCCACGAAAAAAAGTGATATAATATAAATTGTGTGTGATAACGTGCTCTACATCTTTTGTGTGTTATGTTTTTGTCCAATGATTTCAAATGAGCATTGACGTTGTTTTGAAGATCTTCGTTGGTTTGAAAGTGCTGCCCTCCTAGCCACGTCTTCAGTTCAAGGAAAAGGTGAAAGTCGCTGTGTGCCGGATCAGGACTGTACCACGGATGATCGAAAATCTCCTATTGAAATTGTTCAAGGAGCCGATGGGTTGTGCCAGCAGTGTGTGGACGAGCGTTGTCATGGATCAACACAATTCCTGAACTCAGCATACCTCTTCGTTTGTTTTGAATGGCTCTCCGCAAACGTCGTAAAGTACGAAGATCTTCAAAACAACGTCAATGCTTATTTGAAATCATCGACAGCAACATTTTTTTGAAGCGGGTATTGCAAAGCTTGTGCACCGGTACGATAAATGTCTCAATCTTTTGGGTGATTATGTTGAAAAGTAAACATAAGGGTACAACAATTTTAGTAACAAAATAATTGTTTTCTGTGAACTTGTATTTTGTTTATAGCCTATTGAAGGTTGAAAAAACGGCCCTCGTACATTTTATTTGTGATGTGGTTATTTTGACAAAAATCGTTAGTCACATTTGCTTAAATCAAAATTTAGGGAAAATGTTCCATGTAAGGGGTAATTGGGAGAGGGGAAATGTTCTTGAAAGTCTTCGTGTCGCATCATTGGGAGATACTCTACGTAAATACCAAGTTTTGTGTTTTACGGACTTTTCGTTTTTGAGCTATGGTGCCCATAGGCACAACGTACCTTTTTCTAAAAATCTGATGTGTTCCATTCACATGACTTTTTCTACACCTCTGTAACAAATTATTGTTAAAAAGCTTTTGCTTCTAATTACTTCATACTAATCGGGAAAAAATAAGCAGAAATAGCCTTGTAAAATAAGCGAAATAAGGGAGTACCATAGGCTGAAGTGATAGTCAAAAGCTGATTGCTATGTGACTATTTCCTTTGTTTGTACGGACAGGAGTTGACAAATTCCTGTATGAGAAAAGGATACATTTTTCAAAGCTGAAATCAAAAACAAGAAATATCTAAAAAAAGCGATCAACTACTCCAAAAAAAATGAATATTACACTAATTGTGTGTTTGAACGTATTCTACATTTTTTGTGTGGTAAGTTTTGTCCATCTCTTGCGATTTAGCAGTTATGCAAAATTCCGTAAAATTGACACAGAATAAAGTAGTCTTCAGAGGCTGTTCCCAGAAAATTCAAGATATACATTTTATTTGTCAGGTAAAGATCTTTAATATATAATATTTTAATCAAAATCTTATAGCCATTTTTAGAAAATCAAAATGTTCGAAAAAAAGTTTATTGTAAAGGATTGTTGGGGTGGAGGGATTTTCTTGAATCCTTGGAAGCAACCAAACTAAAATGCTGTTTGGTATTTAACGGTCTTTAAGCTATGGCGCCAAAGATACACACGTACCTTTTTCTAAAAATAGTTTTCCTGTGAAATCTCAGTATTGAATTTTTGGGTGCAATGAAACACCTTCTCTATACACTATGTCAATAGTACGTGTAGAGAAAGCTGTTGCAGAGTGGATGGAGAAAGTGATGTGAATGTAATAGCTAAGAATGAAAGAGAAGGCCGCAGTTGGCCGCAGCGCCTCGCTATAAGCATGCACGTCACGAGCGAGGAGCATTAGACAGGCTCCATCATTTGCTACAGCATTTTCATATTAAACTTATAATTTTCAATTCAGCATGTAAACTCGCTATATCGTCATTTTTTATTCTCTCTGCATGGCGGAGCATTTTCTCATTCGGGCACCAAAAACTGGTTATGTTGTAAATTACCTAATCGAGGTCCAGCCTTTTGGGGGGGGGGCGGGGGCGGAATAGCTTACGTGCCCTTTAAACCAAAACTAATTTATTTATATTTTGATTAAAAAATAAATTATAAACCAGTTACGTAAATAGACCTCGGCAAACTGTTTATTTTGTTCCGTTTTTTAGGTTTTGATTAATAATTAATTTAAAAAATCTGATGTGTATTGTTCCCATAACTTTCTCTACATCTCTGCAACATATTATTGTTAAAAACCCAATGATTCTATTTACGTTATGCTTATTGAGAAAAAAATAGCAGAAATAGGATTGCTTCCTTGTAAGTAGAAGCGAAATAAGGGAGTACCATAGGTTAAAGTGATAGTCAAAAGCTGGTTGCTATGTGACTGACGTTCCTTTGTTTGTATGGACTGGAGTTGACAAATTCCTGTATGAGAAAGTATAAGTATTTTATAGATGAAACCAAACACAAAGAATATCACAGAAGCGATCAACCGCACGAAAAAAATGTATATAACAAAAATGTGTGTCTTTGTCTATCTCTTACGGTTTAGCAGTAATGCTAAATTCCATAAAATTCATCCAGAATAAAGCCTTCTTCAGAGGCTATTCCCAAAAAATTCTACTTGGCATGTAAATATGTTTAATATACTGTATTTTAATCGTTACAGCCATTTTTAAGAAAAACAACATTTCTCACAATTTTTCCAAGTAAGGTATATCACCTTATTTTCGTTTTAGAGCTACGCTGTCCACAGACACACACACACACCCGCAAACACACACGCATCTTTTTTTGAAAATTTATTTATTTTCGGTTCAGGGGAATTCAAAGAATGTATTTCCGATAAAATCTCGGTATCGAATTTTTGGGTGCAATACAATAGGTTCGATATATACTATGTACATATTACGTATAGAGAAAGTAAAAATGTTTTACTTAAACTGTGTATTTTAACGAGATCTATATTTTCTGAGTACTATGTTTTTGTTCCTCTCTTATGGTTTACAGTTATGCAAAATTCAAACAAATTCATCAAGAATAAACTTGTCTTCAGAGACCATTTTTAGAAAAATAAAATTTAAAAAAAATTGGATGTTTAGGGTTCTTTTGGGTGGAAGGGTTTTCTTGAAAATGTTCGTGTCGCATTTGTACGATACTAAACTTAAACACCAAAATTGGTATTTAACGGTCTTTTCGTTTTTTGAGTTATACTCTCTGGAAACACACATAATGCCCTTTTTTTAAAACTCCCTTTTACTTTGTCTACACGTACTATGTACATAGTGTATAGAGAAGGCATTGTATTGCATCCAAAAATTCGATACTGAGATTTTATCGGAAATACATGTTTTGGGTCGCCTTGAATTAAAAAAAAAAAGCATTTTTGGAAAAAGGTCCATGTGTGTGTGTGTGTGTGTGTGTGTGTCACACGAAGATTTTCAAGAAAATCCCCCCACACTCAACTACCCTTTACATGGAACTTTTTTCGAAAATTTTGATTTTCTCAAAAATGGCTCTAACGAGTTTGATTAAAATGTCGTATATTAAAGATATTAAACTGACAAATAAAATGTATATCTTGAATTTTTCTGGGAATAGGCTCTGAAGACTACTTCATTCTGGATAATTTTACGGAATTTTGAATAACTGCTAAACCGTAAGAGATGGACAAAAACTTACCACACCATAAATGTAGAGCAGGTTAAAACACACAATTTATGTTATATACAGTTTTTTTCGTGGAGTTGATCTTTATATTTCTTGTTTTTGGTTTCAGCTTTAAAAAATTAAATTTTTAGCACACCGGACTTTGTTAACTCCTGTCCTTACTAAAGAAAAAAAAAAAAAAAAAAAAAAAAAAAAAAAAAAAAAAAAAAAAAAAAAAAGGGAGCTTCAGTCACATAGCAACCAACTTTTGACTATCACTTTTAACGTATGGTACTTCCTTATTTCGCTTCTACTTACAAGGTAGCAAGTAATAAGTCTATCCCTGCTAATTTTTCGCGATTAGCATGAATAAATATAAATATAAGGTTTTTAACAAATATTTGTTGCAAAGATGTAGAGAAAGTAAGAATGTAGATAACCTTGAGGGATCTACCGCAGAATTGAGTGTCTGGGCTGTGGGCTTTTGGCTTTGTCCGTATTTCTGGACATCCATCTGTCTGGACGAGAGGTGTCTGTATGAATCCATACCGTTACGCAGTTAGTGGCCTGAATATGCTGGGATTTTGTCCGTATTTCTGGACATCCATCTGTCTGGACGAGAGGTGTCTGTATGAATCCATAGCGTTACGGAGTCAGTGGCCTGAATATGCTGGGATTTTGTTCGTACACAAAGTGTAAATTTTGCGCTGTATTTACTCAAAGGCTCTCTGCGTGTGATGAAACGTAGAGAAGTAAGTCACTCCGGTTTAATTAAATTTGTTTTCTTGTTTACCCAACATTACCTAGGAATGCTCACTCAAAGTGCAAAGAGCGCGCCGACGCATGTATTCTGTATATGAACTGAGTGCCAACGATATATTCCATTTACAGCTTCACTAGATAGATACACGCCACGCTGTTTCATTTTTACTATCTTAAATAACTTACCTGACCTCACGCGTGGTATAACATTCTTGCGAATGAATTTACTTTCCCTACACGTACTATTTACATAGAATATAGAGAAGATATTGCATTGCACCAAAAAATTCAATACCGAAATTTCAACAAAAAAATCTGATGTGTTACACTCACATGACTTTCTCTAGCTACTCTTCAAACAAGCTTCTTACAAAAGATAATTCTTCTTTCAACACCATGCTAATCCAGATAAACATTAGCAGAATTTTATTACTTAGTTCCATATAAGTAGACTGGAACTGAGGGAATGCACTAGGCTAAAGTGATAGTCAAACGTTCTAAAATCTGTCGTTATTCGATTGTCATTGCAAATCGCTTCTTTGCTAAGCCAGGAGTAGAACAAAAGAAAAAAGGACACTTGCGTCTGAGAAAAGTGTAGGTACTTCACAATTGAAACTAATAACAAGGAATATCTCGGAAAATAAGCTCCGCGAAAAAATGTATATGACATAACTTGTGTATTTTAACAAGACCTAAGGTTTTTGTATAGTTAGTTTATGTCTATCTCTTATGGTTTACTAGTTATGCCAAATTAAGCAAAATTCATCCAGAGAAAACAGGTTTTTATTTTATTTGTGATAGAAATGGCTTAAGTGATATTTTAATCAAAATCGTTATAGCCATTTTTAAGAAAACAACATTTTCAAAAATGTTTCCTCGTAAAGGATAGTTAGGGGTGGAAGTATTTTCTTGAAAATCTTGGTGTCGCATCCTTGGAAGATACCAAACTTAAATACCAAGTTCTTTTCGTTTTTTAGCTATGCTGTCCACACACACACAGAACACAGACAGACAGACACACACATACATGGACCTTTTTCGGAAAATGCTTTTTTGGACTCAGAGGGCCCTAAAACGTATCTCCGGTGAAATCTCGACATGGAATTTTTGGGTGAAATACAGTACTTCTTCATTCCTATATACATTATACATACGGGACTGAGAAAGTAAAAAACATTTTTATAAAAAGGTCCCTGTGTCTGTGAACACAATGACCCAGAAACTAAAATTGGTAAATTTTGGTATTTAAGTTTGGTATCTCCCAAAGGATGCGACAGGAAGATTTTCAAGAAAATTACCCCACACCGCAAACTACCCTTACATGGAACATTTTTTGAAAGTTTTGTTTTTCTCAAAAATATCTCTAACGCTTTTGATTAAAATATCATATATTAAAGACATTTGCATTGCAAATAAAATACATATCTTGACTTTTCTGGGAACAGCATCTTAGGATCTGTTTGTTCTGCACATGTTTTTTTTATTTTTCCATGACTATTAACCATAGGAGATACATAAAATATAGATTCTCGTTAAAACGCATAATTTATGTGATACACATGTTTGTTATAGAGTTGACGTTTCCAATATATTCCTTGTTATTGATTTCAATTCAGAGTACTTATACTTTTCTCGGACAGGAGGTATCGTTTTTCTTTTGTTCTACTCCTGGCCAAGCAAAGAAGCGAGTTGTATTGACAATCGCATAATGAGAACTTTTAAAACATTTGACCACCACATTAATCCAGTGCATTCCCTTAGTTCCATTCTACTTATAAGGAACTAAGTAATACAATTCTGTTGATGTTATCTCGATTAGCATTGTGTTGAAAAAAGAATTATCTTTTGTAAGAAGTTTGTTTGCAGAGTACCTAGAGAAAGTCATGTGAGTGTAACGTATCAGATTTGTTTTTTATTGTTTCATTTACATAGCCGCCTTTAACGTCTAAGATCAAATTTTATTAGAAACAGCTCGTCTGTAGGTTCTTTATGTTGGGTTTAAATCATTTTATTTTCCTCAAACACAAACATTCACTCCCACATACATACTTCCAGACTCTGTGGGGAAAAGGCAATAATTCTGGGTAAAGAAAAATTTCCCGCCCCTGTGGGGAATCAAACCCGGTGAGAAGTCAGCTCGCGAAGTTTTATTTTGCAACTGGTTATATTTCGCTTTGTGCACTTGTAAAAGGAAATGTGTGGCCAGGCTAATCGAGGGATTTAAAATAAAAGGATTTATATATACAGCACAATAGGTTTTAAAGAAATGAAAACTTAGGGTACCATGGTTTTGCAAGTAGCAGCTCTTTCCCGCTCTTCCTGTTGTCAGACAGCAATTCAGGAAATTGAAAGAGAACCCAAACACATTGATGGAAACGGACGAAGCATTTCATTTCATTACATCCTTGAATGACATCCCCTGTGTTGTTTTTTCCCCTTCTTGTCTGTTTTCCATTCCCTCGAGGAGAGTGAAATGGGGGATTTGGTAAGAGTCTAAAACCAATAATCGCAACATATTTTATAGTCTGGTCTTTGTGTTCACGCAGTACACAGGTAACGGGGTAATGAACTTCGATCTACGGTAGCCTAGCTCTTCTTTGGTGTGGATTAATACCTCTCTGTATAGTTATAGCACGTTTGATTTTTTACTTTCTCTACACGTACTATGTACATAGCGTATAAAGAAGGTATTACATTGCAACCAAAAATTTGATATCGGGATTTCACCGGAAATACAAGTTTTGGATCCCCCTGAATCCAAAAAAATCTCACATGTTCCATTCACATGACTTTCTCTACATCACTGTACCAAATTGCTGTTAAATCTCTTATGCTTCTATTTTTTCATGCTAATTGAGAAAAAAATTAAGAGAAATAGTCTTATTACTTGCTTCCTTGTAATTAGAACCGAAATAAGGGAGTACCATTGGTTAAAGTGATAGTCAAAAGCTGGTTGCTATGTGACTGCAGTTCCTTTTTTTTGTATGGACACGAGTTGACAAATTCCTGTATGAGAAAAGTATAAGTTTTCCAAAGCTGAAATCAAAAACAAGGAATATCTCAAAAAGAATCGCCTCCACGAAAAAAAATTATAGTATAATATAAATTATGTGGTTTAATGTGCTCTGCATTTTTTGCGTGGTAAGTTTTTGTCCATCTCTTTCGGTTTAGTAGTTATGCAAAATTCCGTAAAATTCATCCAGAATAAAATAGTCTTCAGAGGCTATTCCCAGAAAATTATATTTTATTTGGCAAGTAAATAGCTTACATACAAGAGAATTTAATCAAAATCGTAAGAGCCATTTTTGAGAAAATCAAAAATTTCTAAATTTTTTCCATATAAAGGTTAGTTTGGAATGGGGAAATGATCTTGAAAATATTCGTGTCGCTTCCTTGGAAGATACTAAAGTTAAATACCAAGTTTGGTTTTTAACCCTCTTTTCGTTTTTGAGCTATGGAGCCCACAGACACTCACATACACACACATACACAGACAGACATACACACGGACATTTTTCTAAAAATTATTTTTTTTTGCATTCAGGGGGTCTCAAAACATATATTTCCGGTGAAATATCGGTGTCAATTTTTTGGGTGTATTCCAATACCTTCTCTATACACTACGTACATAGTACGTATAGAGAGAGTAAAAAGACATTTTTGGCAAAAGGTCCGTTTGTGTGTCTGTGGATAGCGTAACTCAAAAACGAAAAGACGGTTAAATACTAAACTATGTATTTATATCGTCCATGGATGCAACACGAAGATTTTCAAGAAAATCCCTCCACCCCCAATTACCCTTTACATGGATTCATTTTCTAAATGCTTGTTTTTCTTAAAAATGGCTCCAACGATTTAGATTAAAATACCACATATTAAAGTCATTTCTATCACAAATAATATGTATATCTTGAATTTTGTGGGAATAGCCTCTGAAGACTACTTTATTCTGCATCAGTTTTATGGAATTTTGCATAACTGCTAAACCGAAAAAGATGGACAAAAACTTACGACACAAAATTGTAGAGCACGTTAAAACACACAATTTATGATATAGACATTTTTTTTTTCCTGGAGTTGATCGTTGCTTGTTTCAGCTTTAAAAAACTAACTTTTCTCTCATACAGGAATTTGTCATTCCTGTCCATATGTACAAACAAAGGAACATCAGTCACATAGTAACCAGCTTTAGACTGTCACTTTAACCTATGCTACTCCCTTATTTCCCTTCTACTTATAAGAAGCTAATAATAAGACTATTTCTGTTAATGTTTATCTAGATTAGCATGAAGTAAATAGAAGGATAACCGTTTTAACAATCATTTGTTGCAGAGATATAAAGAAAGTCACGTGAATGGAACACATAAGGTTTTTTATTCTCAATTTTGTATTCAAATTTCTGCGCAAATTCTTGTAAATAGAGTCCCTTTGTTTAATATTTGTTAACAAGAAAATATGGTTATTTAAATTTGATAACTATGAAATTGATTTATTTGTTCAGATGTATTTTACAAACAGATGAAGGATGCGGTGGACAAGTGTGTCAGAATCATAAACATTCAAACAAACTCATCAGATGCAATTTCTGAAAGAAATTAAATAAATAAATAAATAAAGAAAGAAAGTAAAATTTAAAAAATCTGTGATTTCGCCTTTATATAGCATTTTAGTTTCGTTTTTGCATTTTGAGTAAATTTCGCATTTTATTGCATCTTCAAAACACATTAAAATGTGATTTAGAGGCGGTGAAAAATGAAAATACAAGAGTATAAGACTTTATGAACATTTTGCGCTATATCGCATTTGCGAAAAATCGCCACCCCTTCGTGTTTGTTTAATAAAATATTGCATTCAACTAACATGGCTTTATTAACTCATGAGCTAACTTGATAGTAAAGCCCCACTTTTGTCCCTAGTGAAGCAATATACTATTTAACCTAGTGTATTCTCTTATTTCCCTTGTACGTGCAAGGAACCATGTAATTCCGTCTCTCTCTGCCGCCGTCCCGACCACGCTCCTTTCCTCTATATCTATGACCTTACAATCGCTCTTCCTTTCACTCTCCCTATCTCCCTCTATCTCTACCTGTGTCTTTCTATATCCCTCCTTATCTCTCTACTTCTCTCTACCTGTGCCTCTCTATTCCCCCTTATCTCTCTACTTCTCTCTACCTGTCCGTCTCTTTCCCTCCTTATCTCTCTGCTTCTATCTCTGTCGCTCTCTATTTCTGTCAATCAATCCATCTCTTCCTCTCACTCTAGGTCTCTATCCCCCTCTATCTCTGTTTCTACCTCTACCTTGCATTCCCTCTCCCTCTTAGTATATTTCCATATATCTCTCTTCACTATCTATCTCCGTCTCTATTTACATCTATCTCCCACCCTCTATCCCTCATTATCTCTAACCCCCTCCAACCCTCTATCTCTCATTATCTCTCTAACCCCCTCCCACCCTCTATCCCTCATTATCTCTAACCCCCTCCCACCCTCTATCCCTCATTATCTCTAACCCCTTCCCACCGTCTATCTCTCATTATCTCTCTAACCCCCTCCCACCCTCTTTCTCTCATTATCCCTCTAACCCCCTCCCACCCTCTATCTCTCATTATCTCTCTAACCCCCTCCCACCCTCTATCTCTCATTATCCCTCTAACCCCCTCCCACCCTTTATCCCTCATTATCTCTCTAACCCCCTCCCACCCTCTATCTCTCATTATCTCTAACCCCCTCCCACCCTCTATCCCTCATTATCTCTAACCCCCTCCCACCCTCTATCTCTCATTATCTCTCTAACCCCCTCCCACCCTCTATCTCTCATTATCCCTCTAACCCCCTCCCACCCTCTATCTCTCATTATCTCTCTAACCCCCTCCCACCCTCTATCTCTCATTATCCCTCTAACCCCCTCCCACCCTCTATCCCTCATTATCTCTCTAACCCCCTCCCACCCTCTATCCCTCATTATCTCTCTAACCCCCTCCCACCCTCTATCTCTCATTATCTCTAACCCCCTCCCACCCTCTATCTCTCATTATCTCTCTAACCCCCTCCCACCCTCTATCTCTCATTATCTCTAACCCCCTCCCACCCTCTATCTCTCATTATCCCTCTAACCCCCTCCCACCCTCTATCTCTCATTATCTCTCTAACCCCCTCCCACACTCTATCTCTCATTATCCCTCTAAACCCCTCCCACCCTCTATCCCTCATTATCTCTCTAACCCCCTCCCACCCTCTATCCCTCATTATCTCTCTAACCCCCTCCCACCCTCTATCTCTCATTATCTCTAACCCCCTCCCACCCTCTATCTCTCATTATCTCTCTAACCCCCTCCCACCCTCTATCTCTCATTATCTCTAACCCCCTCCCACACTCTACCCCTCATTATCTCTCTAACCCCCTCCCACCCTCTATCTCTCATTATCTCTAACCCCCTCCCACCCTCTATCTCTCATTATCTCTAACCCCCTCCCACCCTCTATCTCTCATTATCTCTAACCCCCTCCCACCCTCTATCTCTCATTATCTCTCTAACCCCCTCCCACCCTCTATCTCTCATTATCTCTCTAACCCCCTCCCACCTTCTATCTCTCATTATCTCTAACCCCCTCCCACCCTCTATCTCTCATTATCTCTCTAACCCCCTCCCACCCTCTATCTCTCATTATCTCTCTAACCCCCTCCCACCCTCTATCTCTCATTATCTCTAACCCCCTCCCACCCTCTATCTCTCATTATCTCTCTAACCCCCTCCCACCCTCTATCTCTCATTATCTCTCTAACCCCCTCCCACCCTCTATCTCTCATTATCTCTCTAACCCCCTCCCACCCTCTATCTCTCATTATCTCTAACCCCCTCCCACCCTCTATCTCTCATTATCTCTCTAACCCCCTCCCACCCTCTATCTCTCATTATCTCTCTAACCCCCTCCCACCCTCTATCTCTCATTATCTCTCTAACCCCCTCCCACCCTCTATCTCTCATTATCTCTCTAACCCCCTCCCACCCTCTATCTCTCATTATCTCTAACCCCCTCCCACCCTCTATCTCTCATTAACTCTCTAACCCCCTCCCACCCTCTATCTCTCATTATCTCTAACCCCCTCCCACCCTCTATCTCTCATTATCTCTCTAACCCCCTCCCACCCTCTATCTCTCATTATCCCTCTAACCCCCTCCCACCCTCTATCTCTCATTATCTCTAATCCCCTCCCACCCTCTATCTCTCATTATCCCTCTAACCCCCTCCCACCCTCTATCTCTCATTATCCCTCTAACCCCCTCCCACCCTCTATCTCTCATTATCTCTCTAAACCCCTCCCACCCTCTATCTCTCATTATCTCTCTAACCCCCTCCCACCCTCTATCTCTCATTATCTCTAACCCCCTCCCACCCTCTATCTCTCATTATCTCTCTAACCCCCTCCCACCCTCTATCTCTCATTATCTCTAACCCCTCCCACCCTCTATCTCTCATTATCTCTAACCCCCTCCCACCCTCTATCTCTCATTTTCTCTCTAACCCCCTCCCACCCTCTATCCCTCATTATCTCTCTAATCCCCTCCCACCCTCTATCTCTCATTATCTCTCTAACCCCCTCCCACCCTCTATCTCTCATTATCTCTCTAACCCCCTCCCACCCTCTATCTCTCATTATCTCTCTAACCCCCTCCCACCCTCTATCTCTCATTATCTCTCTAACCCCCTCCCACACTCTATCTCTCATTATCTCTCTAACCCCCTCCCACCCTCTATCTCTCATTATCCCTCTAACCCCCTCCCACCCTCTATCTCTCATTATCTCTCTAATCCCCTCCCACCCTCTATCTCTCATTATCTCTAACCCCCTCCCACCCTCTATCTCTCATTATCTCTAACCCCCTCCCACCCTCTATCTCGTATTATCTGTCTGTCAAGCTCTCTCATTCCTACTTCCCCGCCTATTTTCGACCCTCTCTCTCAGTCCCTATTACGTTTATCTATTTACCTCTGTCACTCTTTATCTCCTCCTTCTCCCCTCCACCGTCTCTCTCAATCTCTCTCCCTCCCTCTCTTTGTCTAACGCTCTATATCTCTATGTCTCGATTTATCGCTATCTCTCTATCTTTCTCGATTTCTGTCTATCTCTATGCTTATGTCGATTAGTAAGACATAGATACAAGAATTATCTCTTGTGAGGAAAGTTTGAAGTGGCATAGGTCGAGATAGTTATGAAAATGGACCATTTTCAGTCCACAACATTGTCAAAAAGAATATTTACATTCGAGAGATCGTATCGAGGACAATTTCGCTCCATGTGTATTGCACATACAGAAAGCCTAGATTTTAAAACTCACTTCAGTAAATCGCTGATTTAGATGACCTCGGTCATTTCGTTACGAGAGATAGCCAATGCTGTTCTGCCCATACAGAGAAACGACAAACTCTAAAAGCTTTTCATATTTTGAATGTAACGCATTTGCCATTTTATTTTTCTCTTTTCAAGCTTTATGATTGCAATCAGCATTTGTATAGAATAAAAAGGAAAGCGAAACTAATTTAAAGTCCAATACAGCTAATCAAACATTGAGTATAATAAAACAAAACTGAAGCGCCCCGAAGCAAAAAGAACAATTTTGGAACGGAAATTACATTTTTCAGTGCAGGTATTTGGTAGCTATATATTTAATCACAGGTCTAGAAACAGCTTAACATAGGAAAATAGGTTATTAACATTACAGAGAGGGGGGCATTCTGGGAATATGAAGGCAAACAGGATTGGCGAGTTTGGGCTCGCATCATTGCAACATTTAGATAAACACGAACATCACTAGAGTAAAAGTTGTAAAAGTTGCGATATCCGCTTCTTTGAGTAACCAGTACTTTACAGATGTCGGCCTTAATATCAATAGCGAGGAGCAAATGTTGTAAAAGTTGTGATATCCGCTTCTTTGAGTAACCAGCACTTTACAGATGTCGGCCTTAATATCAATAGCAAGGAGCAAATGTTGTAAAAGTTGTGATATCCGCTTCTTTGAGTAACCAGCACTTTACAAATGTCGGCCTTAATATCAATAGCGAGGAGCAAATAAAAACATCTGATGCGCTACACTCAGATAGCCGCTCTACAAACTTCTTACAAAAGATTATTCTTCTTTCTACACAGTGCTAATCGAGATAAACATTAGCAAAATGTTCTTATTACTTAGTTCCTTATAAGTAGAAGGCAACTAAAGGAATGCGCTATGCTAAAGTGATAGTCAAATGTTTTAAAAGCTGTTGTTATGCAATTGTCATTGCAAATTGCTTCTTTGCTTGGCCAGGAACAAAACAAAAGAAAAACGTACACTTCCTGTCTGAGAAAAGTATAAGTACTTTACAATTGAAACCAATAATAACGAATATATCGGAAACGGTTACCTCCACAATAAAATGTAAACATAAATTGTGTGTTTTGAGGAGATCTACCTTTTTTATAGTAAGTTTGGTATATTTTTTTATGGTTTAGCAGTTAAGCAAAATTCGGCATAGTTGTTTTTTACGTAAAGGATAGTTTGTGGTGGGGGGGGGGAGTTCTTGTAAATTTTCATGTCGTATCCCTGGAACATACTAAACCTAATTACCAAGTTTGGTATTTAACGGTCTTTTCATTTTTGAGCTATGCTGTCCACAGACACATACACGGACCTTTTTCTAAACATTTTTTTCGGTCTTTGGGGATCCCAAAGCATATATTTTCAGTGGACTATCGACATCGAATTTTTGGGTGGAATACAACACCTTCCTATGCACTATGTACATTGTGCATGCGGGCTAGAGTAAGTAAAATGTTAACTCCAGCAAAAAATATATATATGACATAAATGTGTGTTATAATGAGATCTACATTTTTGTCTATCTCTTACGGTTTACTAGTAATGCAAAATTCAGCAAAATTCTCCAGAATGAAGATGTCTTAGAGGCTGTACCCAGAAAATTCAAGATATGCAGTTTATTTGTTATGTAAATACATTTAATATATACCTACGCTATTTCAATCAAAATCATTAGAGCTATTTTTCAGAAAAAAAAAACATTTTCGATAATTTTCACTATAAGCGGTAGTTAGCGGTCGGCGAATCTTCGTGTCTCTTCCTTGGAAGATACCAAAATTAACTGACGTTTGGTTTTTGAGCCATGCTGCCCACAGACCACACACACTGACCCTTTTTTAAAAAATGTGTTTTTTATCCAGGGTGACCCAAAACGTACATTTCCAGTGAAATCTTGGTATCGAATTTTTGGGAACATTACAATACCTTCTCTATAGCTTATGTACATGGTACGTGCAGAGAAAGTAAAAACGCGAAAATAATTTAAAAGTCAGTACAGTTAATGAAACATTCCCTATACTAAAACAAAACTGAAACGCGCCGAAGCAAAAACAAACCTTCGAACGGAAGTTACATTTTTCTTTAAGAGTCATTTTTGATAGAATTAAATTTTTTGCATGTAAACGGTATTTGTAGTGACGGGGGGGGGGGTCTTGAAAATCTTTGTGTCGCATCCTTTTTTTGTTTTGTTTTGTTTAAATACGGTACCGGAGTCTGATCGGGACTCCGGCACTGTATACCCTACTTATATTTACCTTTTTTTTTACCTTGTTTTTCTGAATAATTACTGGATTACTGTTTTCTTACTGTTACAACACACACAAACATATAACACCCATGCCCAAGGCGGGATTCGAACCCACGATCCCCAGCGCCGCGAAGCACCAAAGCGGGCCTTGGCGAGCGCGGCCATGGGGACCGGCTGTATATGAAGTCAGCAGGGTAACCATTGCACCACGGAGGACGACATCCTTCGGACATACTGAGCCATAATATCAAGTTTGGTATTTAACGGACTTTTCGTTTTTGAGCTATGCTGCCCACTGACACACACGGACCTTTTTCTAAAAATTATTTTTTTTATTTCGGGGGTCTGAAATATATTTTTTGGTGAAATTTCGGTCACGAATTTTCGGGAGCAATACAATACCTTCTCTACACACTATGTTCATAGTACGTGTAGAGAAAGCAAAACAAACGAAACTAATTTAAAAGTCAACACAGCTAATGAAACATTGACTATAATAAAACCAAACTGAAACGCCCCGAAGCAAAAAGAACAAGTTTGGAACGGAAATTACATTTTCCATTCCAGTTTTCTTTTTGGTAGCTAGAATATTAATCACAGGTCTATAAAACAGCTTAATGTCGGAAAGTAACATTGCAGAGAGGGGGGAATTCTGGGAAGACAGAGCTTGCCAGTGAATGCAGCAGATTGGTAAGATGGTCCAGCCAAACAGGAATGGCACACTCATATCAATTAGATGTAATACAAAGTCGAAAATCACTGTTATCTCACATTACCTGCTCCGGTTACATGGATGATTAAGTTTCATTTCAATTTTATCAGTACAAGGTGTGAAAATAAGGTTGGCAAATTTTACGGAATGATAGGGGAAATAACAGTTCGGTAATAAAAATAAAAACTAAAACGGTTTGTATCACCAAAACCAGAATAACCACTAAAGTTGCCTTGATAGGCAGTTCAGACAGGCTTATAAATATGCTAAGTAAAACCAAGAAAACTAAAAATCGTAACAAAAAGCTTATGTTTTCCATTCACATGACTTTCTCTACATATCTGTAACAAATTATCCTTCAAAAGCTTATTCTTCTATCTACTTCATGATAATCTAGACAAACATTAGCAGGAATTGCCTTAATTCTTGCTCTATCTGATTGAACCGTTTCCTTGTATGACCAGCCATTTGCAGATTTCCATATTAGAAAATGTTTAAAACCAATAAAAAGGAATACCTCAGAAATGGTCAATTCCACGAAAAAGCTGTATACGACATAAATTGTGTGTTTTAACGAGATCTACATTTTTTGTGAAGTAAGTTTTTGTCTATCTGTTACGGTTTACTAGTTATGCAAACTGTACCGAGAATAAAGAGCTCTTCAGAGGTTATTCCCAGATAATTCAAGATATACATTTATTTGAAATGAAATGGAGTTTTGTTTATGAACGCTCTCTAACTACAGTGGTTCTCAGCGTCCCATTCTATACTGGGCGTCAAAGATCGCTTAATTTGCTCAGGCTTGAGGTTCTTTTTCGTGCCGTAAGTCTACCACACTGGACCAACGGCTTTACTTCCCTTCCGAAGGAAGCCATGCAGCGGGTTTTTACGCCCGAAAAAATCCACCGGGTTTGAACCCGCGACCTTGGGTATATGAAGTTACCATGATAACCATTACACAATGGAGAGCTGTCCCACATTTATTTATCTTTAATATACGGGATTTTAATTAAAATCCTTAGAACCATTTTTTTTAGAAAACTAAACATTTTAATTTTTTTTTCCCCCCCATGTAAAGGGTAGCTGGAGTGGCAGGATTTTCCTGAAAATCTTCGCATCGCATCCTTGGAAGATACTGAACTCCAATATCAAGTTTGGTATTTTACCGACTTTTCGTTTTTGAGTTATCGGGTTCACAGACACACATCTTTTTCTAACATTCTGATATGTTCTTCCATTCACATGCCTTTCTCTATATCTCTGTAACATATTATTGTTAAAAAACTTATTCTTCTACCTATTTCATGCAAATCGAGATAAACATTAACAGTAATGGTCTTATTACTTAGGTCCTTATAAGTAGAAGGGAACTTTGTATTCAGATGCTTTAAAAGCAGTTGCTGTGGGATTGAAGTCCGTTACTTTCTGTCCATTTTTTTTCTACGACCGAGCGTAATTGAGTAGTTAACGAGCTCATTCCAGATCGCAAACTTGATTTTTACGGAATCCACACGCAATAAAGTGCAGCAAGCGTAAAGTAATTTTGTTCCAACTTTACGCTCGCCAAAATAATTCACGATAGTAGTATGTATACATCACTGATCAACAAAATTAGTCGTGCACGATATAATGTTATGTTCAACGTCAATAAGTGATAAATATTCTTTCGCATCTAAGGATATCATAATTCTCACAGAATAACAATAGTATTGGTTTGTCATGGCCTGCTATAACCGTACCATCATCGCGCCCAGCAATACGAAATAAATACCAACTATAACCCTTGGTGAATGACTCAAACTTAACCTCAAATTTATTTCACCTTTCGTTGCTTTTCTTTTAATATCAGAAAATTCTCGTAGAAAAAACATTATATGATACGCGAGCGTTAAGTTTCTTTTTGATTCTCGACTGCGTCTTGTTTCACAATATTCCCGCTCGAATCAAAAAACACAACTTTACGTTCTTACATCATAAATAACTATTTTTCGATATAGGGGATTGTAAAATGTCTATTTCCGGCGAAATCTAAATATTGAATTTTTGGGTGGAATGTAATACCTTCTCTGCCTAAGTATTAAGTAGAGAAAGTAATAGGTTGGCCGCCCCCGTTTTTACTTTCTCTGCACGTACTATCTATATAGTGTATGCAGAAGTTATTGTATAGTACTTAACATTTTTGATACCGTGATTTCACTGTAAATACATGTTTTGATGTCCCTGAATACAACAAGGTTTTAGAAATAGCTCCGTATGTGTGTGTCCGTGTGTCTGTGAACACGATAACATAAAAACGAAAATTCGGTAAAATACTAAACTTGGTATTTGAGTTTAGAATGTTCCAAGGATGCGACATAAGATCTTCCCGCCCCAGACTGCTTTTTAATGGAAACATTTTCGAACATTCTAAGGCTCTTGATTCAATTGCCGTATATTAAGGATACGTGTATAACAAAATATATATCTCGAATTTTCTGGGAATAGGCTCTGAAGACCTGTTCATTTCGGATGAATTTTGCCTTACTGCTAAACCGTAAGCGGTAAGCAAAAACTTACATGAGAAAAAATGTAGATCTCATTAAAACACACAATTTATATCATATATATATATATTTCGTGGAGTTGACCATTTTTGAGGTATTCCTTGTTATAGTTTTCAGTTTTAAACTTTTCACATACGGAAATTTATGAACTGCTAGTAATACAAAGAGACGGACTTATGTACATGGCAACCAGCTTTTAAAAGATTTGAGTATTGCTTTAGCCGAGTGTGTTCCATTATTTCTCTTCTCAAGGAAGCAAATAGTAAGACCACTTTTCTTAGATAATGTTTTTCTTGATTAGCATGAAGTGGATAAAAGAATAAACTTTTGTAAGAAAATGTTGTGTATGGAAGAGCTATAGAAAGCTATATGAATAGAACTCATCCGGTTCTTTTAATGTAAATGTATTTTATATACGGTAATTTAATCAAAATCGTTAATGCCATTTTTTCCAAAATCAAAATTTTCGAAAATTGTTTCATGTGAATGGGTGGTTGAGTTTGGGGTATTTTCCTCAATCTTCGGGTCTTTACTAAACTTAAATACGAATTTTGTTTTATTTTATGGACTTATCGGGTTTGAGTTATCGAGTTCACACCACTCGCTCATACATGCACCTTTTCTAATTTTTTTTTTCTCGATACAGCTAACTGTAAAACGTATATTTTTGGTGAAATCTCGATATCGAATTTTTGGGTGGAGTGCAGCTCCTACTTTCTCCACCTAAATACGTGGGCCATCCAGAAAGTAATGACCGATTTGGCATAAATAAACAATAACGAAAGTTATCAACACAAAACTTTATTCACAAAGTTACAGTACCTTACTCTATTTCTCAACGTGATCGTCATTGCTATTAAAGTATTTATTGTCACGTGGTACAGGTGTTATACTCTTCCATTGCTAAAGATCTGAGCCAAGATGTCACTGTCACTTTGAGGTCTTCATGACTGGGAAGTCTTTTCCATCCAAAAAGTCATGTATGTATTCAAAATGTAACACCGGTTTTTCTGAATTCTTTTATCAACATTTGCTTTCAACTGCTCCATAACGATTGATGAACTTCCACTGCGGTCTTTATCGTACACACTGTTATGTTCTTCCTTGATTACTCGTAAATTATGTGTCATTTCCTCACTGAAGACTCGTTCATTGTATTACCACTAGAAACCGAATTATATGGAACATAAAAGGCTGGAAATATGTATGCAAATATGCATGAAAGGTTTCAAAATACGCAATATGAAATAATCAATATTTGATTATTTCATATATATATATATTTACACACACACATACATACTATTTCAAAATCAATACACAATTGGGGGTTTTTAGGATTTACTTCAACAGCAAAATCATCGTTTACAAATTCATTTACATTTTGTTACTATGGTAAACAGAAACGATCAGGTACTGTTCCAAATGTTCAGTAGTAAATTTGTGTCGTCGATCGCTCAAAACATTGTTATAAGCAGAAAAGGACCGCTCTACAACTGAGGTCACTGAATAGTATTTGAGTTTGGGTGCTATATTGGACTTATTATTTCTGGTAAAAGTTCACCCGTCCCATTAATAAAGTTATCAATTTGACACAAAGGTTCAAAGCCTGGGTTATTGTTCAAAATGTTTGTAAACTTTTAAGTTTCCTCAGGAATGGCAGTTCACTAGGATTTTATTCAATAACTGAATACACTGAGTCAAGGCCAAACCTAGAATTTAGAGCATCAAAACCATCTTCTAAATTTCTAAAGTATTGTAAATATAGCCCTGAATATGCATCATCACTAGTTTTTGGTTAAAATGTGCAATAACCGGTGAAAAGCATATGCTACATGCAAAAACATGCAATCCGGTCTCTAATTATCACCATACACTTGCGTTATTTGCCTATAACATTCGATTGGCCAAACATTTTGGGCATTCAAAACAAGCGAATAAATTCTTTGGCGATAGAAGAGTATATTGGCATTGAAAAACCGGTACCACCTGACAATAAATAATGACGGTTACGTTGAGAAATAGAGTAATTAAATAAAGTGATTTAGCTACGCTAAATCGTCTTGCACTTTCTGGATGACCCTCGTATTAAGTAGGGACAATAATGGGCTCGCTGATGAGTTTCAACTCTATATAAACATCAAAACACTATTTGCGTTTCGAGAAGCTGTATTAGCGCACGCTGAAGGGAAACGGTAACGTGAATCACTGGCAACCAGCACTTGAGTGTTCGCTCAAGTACACACGGCCAGTGTGTTTGTATAACGTCACACCACGCGGTCAATAGGACACACAGACAGACAGCTCAATGAAAATTGTATCGCGGGTCACTGCACCCTGATATTTAATTACTCCGTCAGATAAATGTGTACATGTCAGTTTGAAAAAACAAAACAACAACAGAGTGATGTTCGATATATCGATTGACGAGGCTCGTGTTACCCAGATATATAGTCTAATCGAGTCAGAGTTGAGAGGTTAATGTAATCTTTGACCGCAGATTTTACGACCAGGTTGCTGCATATGAATGAAGCCTGAGAGGTTTCTTGTTTATAAGGGTCGCTGGGGAGGTTTAACCTTGACTGTTTGTTGCGGGTAGCAAACCTGACAAAACAAAACTCTAAGGAAGTTTAGGATCATGTAAAATGGATTTGAAAATCACAAATACTGAAAGTTGTCATTAACTGTTTATTAAAACACAAAAATTTTATGTTGAGACCTGAATAAAAAATAATCTGAATTGCTCCATTCACATGACTTTCTCTACATCTCTGCAAAAAATTAATCATCTTATTCTTCTATTTACTTCATGCTAATCGAGAAAAAATTACCAGAAATAGTCTTATTACTTGCTTCCTTGTAAATAGAAGCGAAATAAGGGAGTAGCATACGTTAAAGTGATAGTCAGTAATGTAACTGAAGTTCCTTTGTTTCTATGAACAGAAGTTGACAAATTTCGTATGACAAAAATATAAGTTTTTCAAAGCTGGAAATAAAAATAAAGGAATATCTCAAAAACGATTAACTCCACGAAAAAAATATGTATGCAATATAAATTCTGAACGTGCTCTTCGTTTTTTGTGTGATAAGTTTTTGTCCATGGCTTACGGTTTAGCAGTTATGCGAAAGTCCTTCAAAGTCATCCAGAATAAAGTAGTCTTCAGAGGCTATTCCCAGAAAATACAAGATATACATATTATTTGCCAGGTAAATATCTTTAATATACGATATTTTAATCAAAATTGTTAGAGAGAAAATCAAATCACTTGATTTTTGAAAAAATTAAAATTTTCGAAAAAAAGTTCCATGAAAAGGTTAGTTGGGGTGAGGGGAATTTTCTTGAAAATCTTCGTGTCGCATCCTTCGAACATACCAAATTTAAATACCAAGTTTGGTATTTAACGGTTTTTTGTTTTTGGGCTATGCTGTCCACAGACACACACACACACACACACACGCACACACACACTCACACATACGCACACACGGACCTTTTTCCAGAAATGCTTTTTTTGGATTCAGGAGGGCCCAAAACATGTATTTTCGGTGAAATCTCGGTATCGAATTTTTTGGTGCATTACAATACCTTCTCTATACACTATGTAGTTAGTACGTGTAGAGAAAGTAAAAAATCATAGCCTGGGAATGTTACTGAGTTTCATTCATTTTTAGTTGAACTAAAACCTTTAAATATTTATATATAACAACTCACTTGGTTAATGGAGGCATATTCGGAAAATAAGTACCGTTTCGTTGTACCGTCACCACAATATTAGTGTCCCAGTTGCGAGCATGCGCACTCACCTCTCTGGCTCATTGCTATTACAGCGAGATCGTGTTGTTAGTGAGCGTTTTAAAGCAATTTTTGATCCTGCCGACCGTCAACTTGTAAGAATTTACACTGAAAATTTAATGGCATGGAATACAAAGAAAGTGGATTACGCAATTCAATGATGGATGATCCAATGTTCATGACTACGCACGGAGTGAGCGGCCTTCTGTTATCATTGTTGCTTTGGTTGAAAACGTGAATAAGTGAATTTGTGAAAACAGACGGTTCACAATAAGAATGTTTTGTGATGTGTTTGCACAAAACACCATGTTCAACAGTGACTGCTTTCACTGGCGGCATTTTCTCTGAAGAGGGCATCCGGAAGTTGATTCACCGGTATTACAAATGGCTTAATAATGGTGATAAATAAGTCGGGGGGGGGGTGGAAGGCTAAGAATGCTCTTTCACGCACCAATAAATATTATAAAAAATTCTACATCTAGGAAAGCGTGGAAGACATCGTACTTTGTAATGAGAACACTGAAGAAGGGGAGCGCAAAGTCCAGGGAAATTGTCTCCAAGTGCCGTCAGTTATGGAATATGGAGTAGCATGCTGGGACCTTAGTGCGGCCAGTTATGGAATATAGAGTAGCATGCTGGGACCTTAGTGCGGCCAGTTATGGAATATGGAGTAGCATGCTGGGACCTTAGTGCGGTCAGTTATGGAATATGGAGTAGCATGCTGGGACCTTAGTGCGGCCAGTTATGGAATATGGAGTAGCATGCTGGGACCTTAGTGCGGCCAGTTATGGAATATGGAGTAGCATGCTGGGACCTTAGTGCGGCCAGTTATGGAATATGGAGTAGCATGCTGGGACCTTAGTGCGGTCAGTTATGGAATATGGAGTAGCATGCTGGGACCTTAGTGCGGCCAGTTATGGAATATGGAGTAGCATGCTGGGACCTTAGTGCGGCCAGTTATGGAATATGGAGTAGCATGCTGGGACCTTAGTGCGGCCAGTTATGGAATATGGAGTAGCATGCTGAGACCTTAGTGCGGCCAGTTATGGAATATGGAGTAACATGCTGCGACCTTAGTGGGGCCAGTTATGGAATATGGAGTAGCATGCTGGGACCTTAGTGGGGCCAGTTATGGAATATGGAGAAGCATGCTGGGACCTTAGTGTGGCCAGTTATGGAATATGGAGTAGCATGCTGGGAATTTAGTGCGGCCAGTTATGGACTATGGTGTAGCATGCTGGGACATCAATGCGGCCAGTTATGGAATATGGAGTAGCATGCTGAGACCTTAGTGCGGCCAGTTATGGAATATGGAGTAGCATAATAGGACCTTAGTGCGGCCAGTTATGGAATATGCAGTAGCATGCTGGGACCTTAGTGCGGTCAGTTATGGAATATGGAGTAGCATGCTGGGACCTTAGTGCGGTCAGTTATGGAATATGGAGTAGCATGCTGGGACCTTAGTGCGGCCAGTTATGGAATATGGAGTAGCATGCTGGGACCTTAGTGCGGCCAGTTATGGAATATGGAGTAGCATGCTGGGACCTTAGTGCGGCCAGTTATGGAATATGGAGTAGCATGCTGGGACCTTAGTGCGGCCAGTTATGGAATATGGAGTAGCATGCTGGGACCTTAGTGCGGCCAGTTATGGAATATGGAGTAGCATGCTGGGACCTTAGTGCGGCCAGTTATGGAATATGGAGCAGCATGCTGGGACCTTAGTGCGGTCAGTTATGGAATATGGAGTAGCATGCTGGGACCTTAGTGCGGTCAGTTATGGAATATGGAGTAGCATGCTGGGACCTTAGTGCGGCCAGTTATGGAATATGGAGTAGCATGCTGGGACCTTAGTGCGGCCAGTTATGGAATATGGAGTAGCATGCTGGGACCTTAGTGCGGTCAGTTATGGAATATGAAGTAGCATGCTGGGACCTTAGTGCGGCCAGTTATGGAATATGGAGTAGCATGCTGGGACCTTAGGGCGGCCAGTTATGGAATATGGAGTAGCATTCTGGGACCTTAGTGCGGCCAGTTATGGAATATGGAGTAGCATGCTGGGACCTTAGTGCGGTCAGTTATGGAATATGGAGTAGCATGCTGGGACCTTAGTGCGGCCAGTTATGGAATATGGAGTAGCATGCTGGGACCTTAGTGCGGTCAGTTATGGAATATGGAGTAGCATGCTGGGACCTTAGGGCGGCCAGTTATGGAATATGGAGTAGCATGCTGGGACCTTAGTGCGGCCAGTTATGGAATATAGAGTAGCATGCTGGGACCTTAGTGCGGCCAGTTATGGAATATGGAGTAGCATGCTGGGACCTTAGTGCGGCCAGTTATGGAATATGGAGTAGCATGCTGGGACCTTAGTGCGGCCAGTTATGGAATATGGAGTAGCATGCTGGGACCTTAGTGCGGTCAGTTATGGAATATGGAGTAGCATGCTGGGACCTTAGTGCGGCCAGTTATGGAATATGGAGTAGCATGCTGGGACCTTAGTGCGGCCAGTTATGGAATATGGAGTAGCATGCTGGGACCTTAGTGCGGCCAGTTATGGAATATGGAGTAGCATGCTGAGACCTTAGTGCGGCCAGTTATGGAATATGGAGTAACATGCTGCGACCTTAGTGGGGCCAGTTATGGAATATGGAGTAGCATGCTGGGACCTTAGTGGGGCCAGTTATGGAATATGGAGAAGCATGCTGGGACCTTAGTGTGGCCAGTTATGGAATATGGAGTAGCATGCTGGGAATTTAGTGCGGCCAGTTATGGACTATGGTGTAGCATGCTGGGACATCAATGCGGCCAGTTATGGAATATGGAGTAGCATGCTGAGACCTTAGTGCGGCCAGTTATGGAATATGGAGTAGCATAATAGGACCTTAGTGCGGCCAGTTATGGAATATGCAGTAGCATGCTGGGACCTTAGTGCGGTCAGTTATGGAATATGGAGTAGCATGCTGGGACCTTAGTGCGGCCAGTTATGGAATATGGAGTAGCATGCTGGGACCTTAGTGCGGCCAGTTATGGAATATGGAGTAGCATGCTGGGACCTTAGTGCGGCCAGTTATGGAATATGGAGTAGCATGCTGGGACCTTAGTGCGGCCAGTTATGGAATATGGAGTAGCATGCTGGGACCTTAGTGCGGCCAGTTATGGAATATGGAGCAGCATGCTGGGACCTTAGTGCGGTCAGTTATGGAATATGGAGTAGCATGCTGGGACCTTAGTGCGGTCAGTTATGGAATATGGAGTAGCATGCTGGGACCTTAGTGCGGCCAGTTATGGAATATGGAGTAGCATGCTGGGACCTTAGTGCGGCCAGTTATGGAATATGGAGTAGCATGCTGGGACCTTAGTGCGGTCAGTTATGGAATATGAAGTAGCATGCTGGGACCTTAGTGCGGCCAGTTATGGAATATGGAGTAGCATGCTGGGACCTTAGGGCGGCCAGTTATGGAATATGGAGTAGCATTCTGGGACCTTAGTGCGGCCAGTTATGGAATATGGAGTAGCATGCTGGGACCTTAGTGCGGTCAGTTATGGAATATGGAGTAGCATGCTGGGACCTTAGTGCGGCCAGTTATGGAATATGGAGTAGCATGCTGGGACCTTAGTGCGGTCAGTTATGGAATATGGAGTAGCATGCTGGGACCTTAGGGCGGCCAGTTATGGAATATGGAGTAGCATGCTGGGACCTTAGTGCGGCCAGTTATGGAATATAGAGTAGCATGCTGGGACCTTAGTCCGGCCAGTTATGGAATATGGAGTAGCATGCTGGGACCTTAGTGCGGCCAGTTATGGAATATAGAGTAGCATGCTGGGACCTTAGTGCGGCCAGTTATGGAATATAGAGTAGCATGCTGGGACCTTAGTCCGGCCAGTTATGGAATATGGAGTAGCATGCTGGGACCTTAGTGCGGCCAGTTATGGAATATAGAGTAGCATGCTGGGACCTTAGTGCGGCCAGTTATGGAATATAGAGTAGCATGCTGGGACCTTAGTCCGGCCAGTTATGGAATATGGAGTAGCATGCTAGGACCTTAGGGCGGCCAGTTATGGAATATGGAGTAGCATGCTGGGACCTTAGGGCGGCCAGTTATGGAATATGGAGTAGCATGCTGGGACCTTAGTCCGGCCAGTTATGGAATATGGAGTAGCATGCTAGGACCTTAGGGCGGCCAGTTATGGAATATGGAGTAGCATGCTGGGACCTTAGTGCGGCCAGTTATGGAATATGGAGTAGCATGCTGGGACATTAGTGTGGTCAGTTATGGAATATGGAGTAGCATGCTGGGACCTTAGTGCGGCCAGTTATGGAATATGGAGTAGCATGCTGGGACCTTAGGGCGGCCAGTTATGGAATATGGAGTAGCATGCTGGGACCTTAGTCCGGCCAGTTATGGAATATGGAGTAGCATGCTAGGACCTTAGGGCGGCCAGTTATGGAATATGGAGTAGCATGCTGGGACCTTAGTGCGGCCAGTTATGGAATATAGAGTAGCATACTGGGACCTTAGTGCGGCCAGATATGGAATATGGAGTAGCATACTGGGACCTTAGTGCGGTCAGTTATGGAATATGGAGTAGCATACTGGGACCTTAGTGCGGCCAGATATGGAATATGGAGTAGCATACTGGGACCTTAGTGCGGTCAGTTATGGAATATGGAGTAGCATACTGGGACCTTAGTGCGGCCAGATATGGAATATGGAGTAGCATACTGGGACCTTAGTGCGGCCAGATATGGAATATGGAGTAGCATACTGGGACCTTAGTGCGGTCAGTTATGGAATATGGAGTAGAATGCTGGGACCTTAGTGCGGTCAGTTATGGAATATGGAGTAGCATGCTGGGACCTTAGTGCGGCCAGTTATGGAATATGGAGTAGCATGCTGGGACCTTAGTGCGGTCAGTTATGGAATATGGAGTAGCATGCTGGGACCTTAGGGCGGCCAGTTATGGAATATGGAGTAGCATGCTGGGACCTTAGTGCGGCCAGTTATGGAATATAGAGTAGCATGCTGGGACCTTAGTGCGGCCAGTTATGGAATATGGAGTAGCATGCTGGGACCTTAGTGCGGCCAGTTATGGAATATGGAGTAGCATGCTGGGACCTTAGTGCGGCCAGTTATGGAATATGGAGTAGCATGCTGGGACCTTAGTGCGGTCAGTTATGGAATATGGAGTAGCATGCTGGGACCTTAGTGCGGCCAGTTATGGAATATGGAGTAGCATGCTGGGACCTTAGTGCGGCCAGTTATGGAATATGGAGTAGCATGCTGGGACCTTAGTGCGGCCAGTTATGGAATATGGAGTAGCATGCTGAGACCTTAGTGCGGCCAGTTATGGAATATGGAGTAACATGCTGCGACCTTAGTGGGGCCAGTTATGGAATATGGAGTAGCATGCTGGGACCTTAGTGGGGCCAGTTATGGAATATGGAGAAGCATGCTGGGACCTTAGTGTGGCCAGTTATGGAATATGGAGTAGCATGCTGGGAATTTAGTGCGGCCAGTTATGGACTATGGTGTAGCATGCTGGGACATCAATGCGGCCAGTTATGGAATATGGAGTAGCATGCTGAGACCTTAGTGCGGCCAGTTATGGAATATGGAGTAGCATAATAGGACCTTAGTGCGGCCAGTTATGGAATATGCAGTAGCATGCTGGGACCTTAGTGCGGTCAGTTATGGAATATGGAGTAGCATGCTGGGACCTTAGTGCGGCCAGTTATGGAATATGGAGTAGCATGCTGGGACCTTAGTGCGGCCAGTTATGGAATATGGAGTAGCATGCTGGGACCTTAGTGCGGCCAGTTATGGAATATGGAGTAGCATGCTGGGACCTTAGTGCGGCCAGTTATGGAATATGGAGTAGCATGCTGGGACCTTAGTGCGGCCAGTTATGGAATATGGAGCAGCATGCTGGGACCTTAGTGCGGTCAGTTATGGAATATGGAGTAGCATGCTGGGACCTTAGTGCGGTCAGTTATGGAATATGGAGTAGCATGCTGGGACCTTAGTGCGGCCAGTTATGGAATATGGAGTAGCATGCTGGGACCTTAGTGCGGCCAGTTATGGAATATGGAGTAGCATGCTGGGACCTTAGTGCGGTCAGTTATGGAATATGAAGTAGCATGCTGGGACCTTAGTGCGGCCAGTTATGGAATATGGAGTAGCATGCTGGGACCTTAGGGCGGCCAGTTATGGAATATGGAGTAGCATTCTGGGACCTTAGTGCGGCCAGTTATGGAATATGGAGTAGCATGCTGGGACCTTAGTGCGGTCAGTTATGGAATATGGAGTAGCATGCTGGGACCTTAGTGCGGCCAGTTATGGAATATGGAGTAGCATGCTGGGACCTTAGTGCGGTCAGTTATGGAATATGGAGTAGCATGCTGGGACCTTAGGGCGGCCAGTTATGGAATATGGAGTAGCATGCTGGGACCTTAGTGCGGCCAGTTATGGAATATAGAGTAGCATGCTGGGACCTTAGTCCGGCCAGTTATGGAATATGGAGTAGCATGCTGGGACCTTAGTGCGGCCAGTTATGGAATATAGAGTAGCATGCTGGGACCTTAGTGCGGCCAGTTATGGAATATAGAGTAGCATGCTGGGACCTTAGTCCGGCCAGTTATGGAATATGGAGTAGCATGCTGGGACCTTAGTGCGGCCAGTTATGGAATATAGAGTAGCATGCTGGGACCTTAGTGCGGCCAGTTATGGAATATAGAGTAGCATGCTGGGACCTTAGTCCGGCCAGTTATGGAATATGGAGTAGCATGCTAGGACCTTAGGGCGGCCAGTTATGGAATATGGAGTAGCATGCTGGGACCTTAGGGCGGCCAGTTATGGAATATGGAGTAGCATGCTGGGACCTTAGTCCGGCCAGTTATGGAATATGGAGTAGCATGCTAGGACCTTAGGGCGGCCAGTTATGGAATATGGAGTAGCATGCTGGGACCTTAGTGCGGCCAGTTATGGAATATGGAGTAGCATGCTGGGACATTAGTGTGGTCAGTTATGGAATATGGAGTAGCATGCTGGGACCTTAGTGCGGCCAGTTATGGAATATGGAGTAGCATGCTGGGACCTTAGGGCGGCCAGTTATGGAATATGGAGTAGCATGCTGGGACCTTAGTCCGGCCAGTTATGGAATATGGAGTAGCATGCTAGGACCTTAGGGCGGCCAGTTATGGAATATGGAGTAGCATGCTGGGACCTTAGTGCGGCCAGTTATGGAATATAGAGTAGCATACTGGGACCTTAGTGCGGCCAGATATGGAATATGGAGTAGCATACTGGGACCTTAGTGCGGTCAGTTATGGAATATGGAGTAGCATACTGGGACCTTAGTGCGGCCAGATATGGAATATGGAGTAGCATACTGGGACCTTAGTGCGGTCAGTTATGGAATATGGAGTAGCATACTGGGACCTTAGTGCGGCCAGATATGGAATATGGAGTAGCATACTGGGACCTTAGTGCGGCCAGATATGGAATATGGAGTAGCATACTGGGACCTTAGTGCGGTCAGTTATGGAATATGGAGTAGAATGCTGGGACCTTAGTGCGGTCAGTTATGGAATATGGAGTAGCATGCTGGGACCTTAGTGCGGCCAGTTATGGAATATGGAGTAGCATGCTGGGACCTTAGTGCGGTCAGTTATGGAATATGGAGTAGCATGCTGGGACCTTAGGGCGGCCAGTTATGGAATATGGAGTAGCATGCTGGGACCTTAGTGCGGCCAGTTATGGAATATAGAGTAGCATGCTGGGACCTTAGTGCGGCCAGTTATGGAATATGGAGTAGCATGCTGGGACCTTAGTGCGGCCAGTTATGGAATATGGAGTAGCATGCTGGGACCTTAGTGCGGCCAGTTATGGAATATGGAGTAGCATGCTGGGACCTTAGTGCGGTCAGTTATGGAATATGGAGTAGCATGCTGGGACCTTAGTGCGGCCAGTTATGGAATATGGAGTAGCATGCTGGGACCTTAGTGCGGCCAGTTATGGAATATGGAGTAGCATGCTGGGACCTTAGTGCGGCCAGTTATGGAATATGGAGTAGCATGCTGAGACCTTAGTGCGGCCAGTTATGGAATATGGAGTAACATGCTGCGACCTTAGTGGGGCCAGTTATGGAATATGGAGTAGCATGCTGGGACCTTAGTGGGGCCAGTTATGGAATATGGAGAAGCATGCTGGGACCTTAGTGTGGCCAGTTATGGAATATGGAGTAGCATGCTGGGAATTTAGTGCGGCCAGTTATGGACTATGGTGTAGCATGCTGGGACATCAATGCGGCCAGTTATGGAATATGGAGTAGCATGCTGAGACCTTAGTGCGGCCAGTTATGGAATATGGAGTAGCATAATAGGACCTTAGTGCGGCCAGTTATGGAATATGCAGTAGCATGCTGGGACCTTAGTGCGGTCAGTTATGGAATATGGAGTAGCATGCTGGGACCTTAGTGCGGCCAGTTATGGAATATGGAGTAGCATGCTGGGACCTTAGTGCGGCCAGTTATGGAATATGGAGTAGCATGCTGGGACCTTAGTGCGGCCAGTTATGGAATATGGAGTAGCATGCTGGGACCTTAGTGCGGCCAGTTATGGAATATGGAGTAGCATGCTGGGACCTTAGTGCGGCCAGTTATGGAATATGGAGCAGCATGCTGGGACCTTAGTGCGGTCAGTTATGGAATATGGAGTAGCATGCTGGGACCTTAGTGCGGTCAGTTATGGAATATGGAGTAGCATGCTGGGACCTTAGTGCGGCCAGTTATGGAATATGGAGTAGCATGCTGGGACCTTAGTGCGGCCAGTTATGGAATATGGAGTAGCATGCTGGGACCTTAGTGCGGTCAGTTATGGAATATGAAGTAGCATGCTGGGACCTTAGTGCGGCCAGTTATGGAATATGGAGTAGCATGCTGGGACCTTAGGGCGGCCAGTTATGGAATATGGAGTAGCATTCTGGGACCTTAGTGCGGCCAGTTATGGAATATGGAGTAGCATGCTGGGACCTTAGTGCGGTCAGTTATGGAATATGGAGTAGCATGCTGGGACCTTAGTGCGGCCAGTTATGGAATATGGAGTAGCATGCTGGGACCTTAGTGCGGTCAGTTATGGAATATGGAGTAGCATGCTGGGACCTTAGGGCGGCCAGTTATGGAATATGGAGTAGCATGCTGGGACCTTAGTGCGGCCAGTTATGGAATATAGAGTAGCATGCTGGGACCTTAGTCCGGCCAGTTATGGAATATGGAGTAGCATGCTGGGACCTTAGTGCGGCCAGTTATGGAATATAGAGTAGCATGCTGGGACCTTAGTGCGGCCAGTTATGGAATATAGAGTAGCATGCTGGGACCTTAGTCCGGCCAGTTATGGAATATGGAGTAGCATGCTGGGACCTTAGTGCGGCCAGTTATGGAATATAGAGTAGCATGCTGGGACCTTAGTGCGGCCAGTTATGGAATATAGAGTAGCATGCTGGGACCTTAGTCCGGCCAGTTATGGAATATGGAGTAGCATGCTAGGACCTTAGGGCGGCCAGTTATGGAATATGGAGTAGCATGCTGGGACCTTAGGGCGGCCAGTTATGGAATATGGAGTAGCATGCTGGGACCTTAGTCCGGCCAGTTATGGAATATGGAGTAGCATGCTAGGACCTTAGGGCGGCCAGTTATGGAATATGGAGTAGCATGCTGGGACCTTAGTGCGGCCAGTTATGGAATATGGAGTAGCATGCTGGGACATTAGTGTGGTCAGTTATGGAATATGGAGTAGCATGCTGGGACCTTAGTGCGGCCAGTTATGGAATATGGAGTAGCATGCTGGGACCTTAGGGCGGCCAGTTATGGAATATGGAGTAGCATGCTGGGACCTTAGTCCGGCCAGTTATGGAATATGGAGTTGCATGCTGGGACCTTAGTGTGGCCAGTTATGGAATATGGAGTAGCATGCTGGGACCTTAGTCCGGCCAGTTATGGAATATGGAGTAGCATGCTGGGACCTTAGTCCGGCCAGTTATGGAATATGGAGTAGCATGCTGGGACCTTAGTGCGGCCAGATATGGAATATGGAGTAGCATGCTAGGACCTTAGGGCGGCCAGTTATGGAATATGGAGTAGCATGCTGGGACCTTAGTGCGGCCAGTTATGGAATATAGAGTAGCATACTGGGACCTTAGTGCGGCCAGATATGGAATATGGAGTAGCATACTGGGACCTTAGTGCGGTCAGTTATGGAATATGGAGTAGCATACTGGGACCTTAGTGCGGCCAGATATGGAATATGGAGTAGCATACTGGGACCTTAGTGCGGTCAGTTATGGAATATGGAGTAGCATACTGGGACCTTAGTGCGGCCAGATATGGAATATGGAGTAGCATACTGGGACCTTAGTGCGGCCAGATATGGAATATGGAGTAGCATGCTGGGAACCATACAGGGTAAATCAAACTGATACAGCGAAGGGCTGTTAAGTTCATAAACAGAGGTAAAGATTTTGGGCTTACGAAAGATGGAAGTGGATAAACGGGAGCCGCTAAAAGACGTAGGTTAGTCGCACTATTTAAAGCTTATACTGGTTTAAATGCATGGGTGGACGTTAGAGAGAGGTTAGAAAACCCGCATACTACGGCCGACACGATCATTTGTATAAAATTAGGGGTAGAAGGTACAGAACTGACGAAGAACAATTTTATTTTGTTAATAGAACCAGTGAAGAATGGAGTGAGTTGCGTGCAGCAGCCTTTCAGGGCTGCCCTCTAACCTTAAATAAGTTCAGGGATAATTTAAAGAGAATAAATGTCAGATAAAGTAAATATTGTGAGGTAATGAAGTATCTGTAACTATTAATGTTGATAGTGACTGTTTATAAACATTCTGGTAACTGCTATACTGAACAACAAGTAGTTAGGTATTCCATGTATATATAGTATGTTAGTTGTATTAACATTATTATTGTAAGATTATTATTGTAAGTGAATTTTGTACATTTAACAGTGCCACTGCACCCAATTACAAATAGTAAATACACATACACATATATAAAACTTGCAACGAAAAAGTTGGTTCGTGTGTATTTAATTTGATTAATGTTTTTATACTCTCCTCTCAGGTTAGTGGTATACGAGACGCATTCTGTATTTTGGTTTTAACTACCATAAATAAACATTGCTACTTATCTTTTGAATTTGTTGTGAATCATAACAGATGCAAGAACACACATAGAGTCAAGTTATAGCACTCTTTTTCACCGGAATACAGCATTTTGAATTTGTTGTGAATCATAACAGATGCATGAACACACATAGAGTCAAGTTATATCACTCTTTTTCACCGGAATACAGCATTTTTTACTCCTTCTTGTTTCGTTGTTAAGTCTTCCTTTTTCTTTACAGCAGTTATCAACAGAGATATCTGTGTTGCCGTGCAATGCACATGCGTATAAGTGTTTCCGTCTCTTTCTATCATTGTTGCGATTGTTGGTCACGTCTCCACTCAACACATTATAAACTCCTTTACTTAAAACTTTTTGCATTAGAATGGACAAATATATTAATAGCACAAGTAAAACAATTCACACAAAATTAACAGTTAAATATATGCTTTAAGCTATTTACCAAATAAATTTCAAGAAAACTATAAAATAAACACCTTTTATGTTGTGGTCCTAATATTGTCACAAACTCAATCTATGCACATTATTTGTTCGTGCTGCAGCCGTAATCGCCGAACGTGTGTGAACGGCTTGCTTCGTGAGTCGGCATCTTTTGTTAGTGAACATGCCTGCCGACAGCAAGTTCTTTGTCTTCGAATCGGGCATTGTTACACCTGGGGTGTTTCGCACGTCCGACAGGTATATAAAAGTTGATATGTTCCATTCACATGACTTTCTTTACATCTCTGTAACAAATTATTGTTGAAAAAGTTATTCTTCTATCTGCTTTATACTAATTGAGATAAACATTAGCAGAAATTGTCTTATTACTTGCTTCCTTGCAAGTAGAAGTGAA
Organism: Hymenopus coronatus; assembly: GCA_030762935.1. Classification (NCBI taxonomy): domain Eukaryota; kingdom Metazoa; phylum Arthropoda; class Insecta; order Mantodea; family Hymenopodidae; genus Hymenopus; species Hymenopus coronatus. The sequence goes on from CM060890.1 coordinate 148,056,978, forward strand.
ATAAGGGAATACACTAGGCCAAAGCGATAGTCAAATGTTTTAAAATGTAGTTGCTATATTATTGAAATTGGTTACTTTACATGTACAAGATTGACAAATTCCCGTATGAGAAAAGTATTTTAAAACTAAAACCAATAACAAGGAATATCTCAAAAAGTATAACGACATAACTTGTGAGTTTTAACGAGATCTACATTTTTGTCTACCTCTTACAGTTGAACTATTATGGGAAATTCTGCAAAACCCATCCAGAATAAAGTAATATTTAGAGGCTATATCCAGAAAATTCAAGATGTACATTTATTTGTCATGTAAATATCTAAAATATAAGAGATTTTAATGAAAATCGGTAGAGCCATTTTTAAGAAAACTTTTCGAAACTTTTTCCATGTAAAGGGTAGTTTGGTGTGGGGGAATTTTCTAAAAATCTTCGGATTGCATACATGGAAGACACTAAACACAATTACCAAGTTTATTAGGGGACCTCAAAATATATATTTCCCCTAATTTTTGGGTGCAATACAATACCTTCTCTATACACTATGTACGTAGTACCTGTAGAGAAAATAAAAATCTGATGTGTTACACTCACATGACTTTCTCGCTGCTCAACAAACTTTTTACAAAATATTCTTCTTCTTTCTACACAATGCTAATCAAGATAAACATCAGCAGAATGTTCTTATTACTTAGTTCCTTATAAGTGGAAGAAAACTAAAGGAATGCACTAGGCTAAAGTGATAGTCAAATGTTTTACAAAGCTATTGTATGTCATTGTCATTGCAAATCACTTCTTTGCATGGTCAGGAGTTCAACAAAAGAAAAACGGACACTTCCTGTCTCAGAAAAGTAAAAGTACTTCACAATTGAAACCAATAACAGAATATCTCGGAAACGGTTACCTCCACAACAAAAAGTTAAAAGACATTAGACGTGTGTTTTGACGAGATCTAAATTTTTGTGTGGTAAGTTTTTGTCTATCTCTTACGGTTTAGCTGTTATGCAAAATTCGGCAAAATTCATCCAGAATAAAGAGATCTTCAGAAGCTATTCACAGAAAATACAAGCTATACATTTTATTAACTGTCATATAAATATCTTAAATATAACAGATTTTAATAAAAATCGTTATAGGCATTTTTGAGAAAATCGAAATTTTGGAACTTTTTCTATCTAAAGGGTAGTTTGGAGTGGGGGGATTTTCTTGATCGTCTTTTTGTCGCATCCTTGAAACGCATTAAACATACTTACCAAATTTGGTATTTTACCGACTTTTAATTTTTGAGTTATGGTGTTCATAGGGACATGAACACACACATGGACGTTTTTCTGAAAATGCTTTTTTTGGATAAAGGGGACATAAAGGGGACCCTGAAACATGTATTTCCGGTGAAATCTCGGTAAAGAACTTTTGGGTGCAATACAATTCCTCCTCTATACACTATGCACATAGTACGTATAGGGAAAGTAAAAATAGGTTAATGAATGCTACAAATAAATGTGAAAACAAATATGTAATACCTTTTTTGCAAATCGGAAGCTATTTTCCTGAAGTATTGCATTCCAAAAATATGTGTCGCGAGAAAAAGCGCTGGAACGCTGAAGTGTGAAGCGCCTCTTGGTAGTAGTGTTTTGTTATTAGCTACATCTTCTAACACGGAGTATTTAAGAGTGCTGCTGCTATTAAACACCGTGCGATATTTGCATTTTTTCCCTCGTAACACAATTCCGTGTTTACAACACAGAAAAACGTGTGTTGTGCTACAACACAGCGCCGCGAAACATTGCTATTTTTCCCGCAACCTTTTTGTTTGTTTAGAATAAAAGAGAAACAGAGAGGGAGAAACAAAAAAACATGATTATCCGTTGATGTAGGGTCACTATTATTTTTTTTACGTGTCCATAACCATACCACCCCAGGATTGATCGACCTGTGTACCCCAAAATTTCACCCCCTCCCTTACTTTTTTATATGGGTAAACAGCCCCCCTCCCTTCCGCCGCACTTCGACAGCGCAGAAAAACCACGAAATGCCAACCCTGTGCGTTGCGGTCCACATACCAGCAACATCCTTGCAGTTAAAACTTTCCCCGTGTCCTGCAGCATGCATATATTCCGGGCAAAACTGCCGCCAGCATCGCTACCTTTTTAACGCTATCTCTACGCCATGTAATTTGGCTTGCAACAGAAAACTTTCGTTACCTCGTGCAAAATTGGAATGCTTTTGTGTGTTAATTATTTGTCCTCCACCCCTAAACTACCCTCGGGTATGTGCAGGGTAGAAAAATTGATAATATGCATGAAAGTATGCCAAAATGTTTTGAGAGGGACAACATTTATAAAACATTCGCTTTGAGTAGCGCAGGATCGATAAGCAAGGTATGGGCCACAGAAAAAGCAAGGAATTCTGATTGTGGCGCCGAAAAAGAGATATCTTGCGGCACAAACAGAAACTAGCTTATTACAAAGATAAAACAGTTGGAACACAGAGGCCAAAAACGACCTATGTTATACATAACCATAATATGCAGTCCGAATAGGTAATCAAATAGATTAATGCTAGCTTCGTTCCCAAACTCAACTACTGCCTATTCCGTCTTAAGTTGATCCTCGCGACCAGTGCACTGTTATAGTGTGATTTCCGCCATTCACGCCAGAAACACTGTCATACTTCCAGAGCCATGTGGCATATTGTAATGTAAAACAAAACCCAGGCAACCGGCACACTGCTATAGTGTGATTTCCGCCATTCGCGCCAGAAATACTATCATACTTCCAGGGCCATGTGGCATATTGTAATGTAGAACAAAACCCAGGCGACCGGCACACTGCTATAGTGTGATTTCTGACATTCACGCCAGAAATACTGTCATACTTCCAGGGCCATGTGGCATATTGTAATGTAAAACAAAACCCAGGTGACCGGCACACTGCTATAGTGTGATTTCCGCCATTCACGCCAGAAACACTGTCATACTTCCAGAGCCATGTGGCATATTGTAATGTAAAACAAAACCCAGGCAACCGGCACACTGCTATAGTGTGATTTCCGCCATTCGCGCCAGAAATACTATCATACTTCCAGGGCCATGTGGCATATTGTAATGTAGAACAAAACCCAGGCGACCGGCACACTGCTATAGTGTGATTTCTGACATTCACGCCAGAAACACTGTCATACTTCCAGGGCCATGTGGCATATTGTAATGTAAAACAAAACCCAGGTGACCGGCACACTGCTATAGTGTGATTTCCGCCATTCGCGCCAGAAATACTGTCATACTTCCAGGGCCATGTGGCATATTGTAATGTAGAACAAAACCCAGGCGACCGGCACACTGCTATAGTGTGATTTCTGACATTCACGCCAGAAATACTGTCATACTTCCAGGGCCATGTGGCATATTGTAATGTAAAACAAAACCCAGGTGACCGGCACACTGCTATAGTGTGATTTCCGCCATTCACGCCAGAAACACTGTCATACTTCCAGAGCCATGTGGCATATTGTAATGTAAAACAAAACCCAGGCAACCGGCACACTGCTATAGTGTGATTTCCGCCATTCGCGCCAGAAATACTATCATACTTCCAGGGCCATGTGGCATATTGTAATGTAGAACAAAACCCAGGCGACCGGCACACTGCTATAGTGTGATTTCTGACATTCACGCCAGAAATACTGTCATACTTCCAGGGCCATGTGGCATATTGTAATGTAAAACAAAACCCAGGCGACCGGCACACTGCTATAGTGTGATTTCCGACATTCACGCCAGAAACACTGTCATACTTCCAGGGCCATGTGGCATATTGTAATGTAAAACAAAACCCAGGCGACCGGCACACTGCTATAGTGAGATTTCCGACATTCACGCCAGAAATACTATCATACTTCCAGGGCCATGTGGCATATTGTAATGTAGAACAAAACCCTGGCGACCAGTGCACTGTTATAATGTAACCTTCCGCCATTCACGCCAGAAATACTGTCATAGTTTCACCACCACGTGACATATTATAATGTAAAGCAAAACCCTGGCGACCAGTGCACTGTTATAATGTAACCTTCCACCATTCGCGCCAGAAATACTGTCATAGTTTCGCGACCACGTGACATATTGTGCTGTAAAACAAAACCCGGGCGATCAGTGCACTGTTATAAAGTAACCTTCCGCCATTCGCGCCAGAAATACTGTCATAGTTTCACGACCACGTGACATATTGTAATATAAAACAAAACCCTGGCGACCAGCGCACTGTTATAATGTAACCTTCCGCCATTCGTGCCAGAAATACTGTCATAGTTTCACCATATTGTAATGTAATACAAAACCCTGGCGACCAGCGCACTGTTATAATGTAACCTTCCGCCATTCGCGCCAGAAATACTGTCATAGTTTCACGACCACGTGACATATTTTAATGTAAAACAAAACCCAGGCGACCAGCGCACTGTTATAATGTAACCTTCCGCCATTCGCGCCAGAAATACTGTCACAGTTTCACGACCACGTGACATATTATAATGTAAAACAAAACCCTGGCGACCAGCGCACTGTTATAATGTAACCTTCCGCCATTCGCGCCAGAAATACTGTCACAGTTTCACGACCACGTGACATATTTTAATGTAAAACAAAACCCAGGCGACCAGCGCACTGTTATAATGTAACCTTCCGCCATTCGCGCCAGAAATACTGTCACAGTTTCACGACCACGTGACATATTGTAATGTAAAACAAAACCCAGGCGACCAGCGCACTGTTATAATGTAACCTTCCACCATTCGCGCCAGAAATACTGTCACAGTTTCACGACCACGTGACATATTATAATGTAAAACAAAACCCTGGCGACCAGCGCACTGTTATAATGTAACCTTCCGCCATTCGCGCCAGAAATACTGTCATAGTTTCACCATATTGTAATGTAAAACAAAACCCTGGCGACCAGCGCACTGTTATAATGTAACCTTCCGCCATTCTCGCCAGAAATACTGTCATAGTTTCACCATATTGTAATGTAAAACAAAACCCTGGCGACCAGCGCACTGTTATAATGTAACCTTCCGCCATTCTCGCCAGAAATACTGTCATAGTTTCACCATATTGTAATGTAAAACAAAACCCTGGCGACCAGCGCACTGTTATAATGTAACCTTCCGCCATTCGCGCCAGAAATACTGTCATAGTTTCACCATATTGTAATGTAAAACAAAACCCAGGCGACCAGCGCACTGTTATAATGTAACCTTCCGCCATTCGCGCCAGAAATACTGTCATAGTTTCACGACAACGTGACATATTGTAATGTAAAGGAATAGAACCATTATTCTGACAATTTAACGGAAACTGAAATATTATGTTGTTGTTAATATTGATAGTTATAGCAAAATAAATGAGTACCTGTGTAATAATTAACTGTAAAAAACACGAGCGAAAAAATAAATAACATGTACTTGATTACTTGGTTTATTCACTCTCTGGAAGCGGCTGTATGAGTTCGCTCCAGATGAGAATGCTCGTCCGTGTTATAGCTGCACACTTCGAGGTTGATAACCAGGCTAACAACAACAACAACAACAACCGTGTCCGTCTCCCGAAACAACGCTGCTTCTTTGTTACAACACATACTTATCATTTGTTTGAAATTGTACATTATTACGCTTCACAAAACGTCACATTCTTGCACACGCTTTCATTTCTTCCCGGGAGTAACTACTTTTTCCGTTGTTTTTCTTTATGAGTACTGTTTATATTTGTAGCCTAAACACCTGGTGAACTCAGAAGTTAATTCCTTTCGCGGGAAGTGTTTGATGTTTCTCAGAAAACTTACCACACATTTTCAACACTATAGTTTTTCAGCACTAGTCAACAGTTTACCAGACTTAAGCTTGATGTAACTGGAAAGTTGCAAGAGAAAACTGACGGTAGCGAACCTGATTCTAACAGTAGCGACCGTTTCTGTGTAAACAACATTGCGTTGACTCACACGCTGGAACATGTAGCTCTGTTTAACGGTACAAATCGGCGTCAATTTAACTCTTAGGTACTTACATAGAATTTATACAATTTAAGAATAAATTCGTTGTGTAATTTAGATTGTTAGCATGGATTACATTGTAGCGCTCTTTGTTACTGAGTTGTACCGCGGTGCACTGACCACTTGGATCCGTTTTGGTGCGGATCAATCTAAGATGATGCGTATGTCCATCAGTTGACTTCTGGCAGATGTACAGAAGAATTCATTTCCTGTATTCACAACTGTATTAATAGTACTGTCTAAATAAAACCTATTTTACACTCTAAGGGCCTTCTTTTGAGATAATATAACATTCACAAGACATTCACATAGCTCAAAAACATTGAATAGCAAATTTCGTACAACGATGCGACACGAAGATTTTCAAGAAAATCCGCCACCTGTAACTATCCACCTTTATTGTTCTCAAAACTGGCCATAACTCCTGATTAAATTACCTTGCATTCAAGATATTTAAAAAAAATATTACATCTTGAATTTTCTGGGAATAGCATCTGAAGACCTCTCAAAATCTTCGTGTCGCATCCCTGCAAGATACTAAAGTTAAATTCCAAGTTTGGTATTTTACCGACTTTTCGTTTTTGAGTTATCCTGTTCATAGATGCACCTTTTTCTAAAAATGTACTTTTTGAATACAGAGCACCCTAAAACGTCTATTTCCGGTGAAATTTCGGTGACTAATTTTTGGGTGGAATGCAATACTTTCTATATATATACATAGTACGTGTAGAGAAAGTAAAATACTCTTCGCATGTACAAAGAAATGTGAAGAAGTGTAGACATCTCGATTGAAAGAGCGTAGAAAGACAAAAGTTTGTAACAAAGGTTGGTGGCATACTATAGTAAAAATTGTAACATAGGCGGTTATTCGTCTCAAAGATTCAATTCTGATTTTAGAACCACAAAAGCGGTATCTTGCGGCAGAAAGAGAAGTTAGCATGTAACAGTTGAATAGCTGTAGCGTTTTTGACTTTGAATTACATTGGCTTCTTGATTATATGACAAAGGGTTCGCGATGTAGGCTTCCGCTGAAAGGGATCCTTAAATTGCGTTATATCAAAGAGAGACGATATTGGATAGTTGGCGAAACTGTAAGCTCTCTCCGCTTTTTTGCTTTTCTCAGTCGCTGCTCATTGAAAATTAATGGAAACGCCAAGTTAAGTAAGTTTGAGCGAAATTGGGTCATTCGCTTACGAGCGCAACTTTTATAAATACATAATTAATGCGAACGACAAAATTAAAACGTTCTTCCGCTCCACAGGAATTTCAATTCTTATTGAAAATTAATAATGTCATCGCTCTTTGGATATCTAGGTGACAGTAGCGAGCGGAATGACTGGTCGCAGCTTTGATCCCCGCGGCCGGCTCTTCGGGTCGCCAGGCTTCTTTCATCCTCCCGAATATCGAGCACCTCTGACATTACCGGTTAGCGGGCACTCTGTACTCTCTGGCTATAAACTCCAGTGTTGCCACATAGCGAGCGGAATGACTGGTCGCAGCTTTGATCCCCGCGGCCGGCTCTTCGGGTCGCCAGGCTTCTTTCATCCTCCCGAATATCGAGCACCTCTGACATTACCGGTTAGCGGCCACTGTGTACTCTCTGGCTATAAACTTCAGTGTTGCCACATAGCGAGCGGAATGACTGGTCGCAGCTTTGATCCCCGCGGCCGGCTCTTCGGGTCGCCAGGCTTCTTTCATCCTCCCGAATATCGAGCACCTCTGACATTACCGTTTAGCGGGCACGGTGTACTCCCTGGCTATAAACTCCAGTGTTGCCACATAGCGAGCGGAATGACTGGTCGCAGCTTTGATCCCCGCGGCCGGCTCTTCGGGTCGCCAGGCTTCTTTCATCCTCCCGAATATCGAGCACCTCTGACATTACCGGTTAGCGGGCACTCTGTACTCTCTGGCTATAAACTCCAGTGTTGCCACATAGCGAGCGGAATGACTGGTCGCAGCTTTGATCCCCGCGGCCGGCTCTTCGGGTCGCCAGGCTTCTTTCATCCTCCCGAATATCGAGCACCTCTGACATTACCGGTTAGCGGCCACTGTGTACTCTCTGGCTATAAACTCCAGTGTTGCCACATAGCGAGCGGAATGACTGGTCGCAGCTTTGATCCCCGCGGCCGGCTCTTCGGGTCGCCAGGCTTCTTTCATCCTCCCGAATATCGAGCACCTCTGACATTACCGTTTAGCGGGCACGGTGTACTCCCTGGCTATAAACTCCAGTGTTGCCACATAGCGAGCGGAATGACTGGTCGCAGCTTTGATCCCCGCGGCCGGCTCTTCGGGTCGCCAGGCTTCTTTCATCCTCCCGAATATCGAGCACCTCTGACATTACCGGTTAGCGGGCACTCTGTACTCTCTGGCTATAAACTCCAGTGTTGCCACATAGCGAGCGGAATGACTGGTCGCAGCTTTGATCCCCGCGGCCGGCTCTTCGGGTCGCCAGGCTTCTTTCATCCTCCCGAATATCGAGCACCTCTGACATTACCGGTTAGCGGCCACTGTGTACTCCCTGGCTATAAACTCCAGTGTTGCCACAGCACGTGTCTTGTACATACGGGACTAGAGAAAGTACAAAAAATCCGATGTGTTCCATTCACATGACATTCTCTACATCTCTGCACAAATTATTGTAAAAAAGCTTATGCTTCTATTTACTTCATGATAATCGAGAAAATATTAGCAGAAATAGTCTTATTACTTGCTTCCTTGTAAGTAGAAGAGAAATAAGGGAGTAGCATAGGTTAAAGTGATAGTCAAGAGCGGTTGCTATGTGACTGAAGTTCCTTTGTTTGTATGGACAGGAGCTAACAAATTCCTTTATGAGAAAAGTATGTTTTTTAAAGCTGAAACCAGAAATAAGTAAGTCTAAAAAAACTATCAACACTACGAAAATATGTATATATAACATAAATTGTGTATTTGAACGTGTCCTACATTTTCTGTGTGGTAAGTTTTTGTCCATCGCTTACAGTTCAGCAGTTATGCAAAAGTCCTTCAAATTCATCAAGTATAAAGTGGTCTTCAGAAGCTATACCCAGAAAATTCAGGATATACACTTTATTTGTCAGGCAAATATCTGTGATGTACGATATTTTAATCAAAACCGTTTGAGCCATTTTTGAGAAAATCAAAATTTTCGGAAAAAAAGTTCCATGTAAAGAGTAGTTTGAGTTGGGGGGATTTTCTTGAAAATCTTCGTGTCGTATCCTTGGAAAATACCAAACTTAAATACCAAGATGAAGTATGCTGCCCACAAACACACAGACAGACAGACAGACATACACGGCCATTTTTCCAAAAATGTTTTTTTTTAATTCAGGGGGACTCAAAACATGTTTTCCGGTGAAATCCCGGTATCGAATTTTTGGGTGCATTACAATGCCTTCTCTATACACTAGGTACATAGTACGTATAGAGAAAGCAATAGTCTTATGTGATAATAGTTTGTATATGGAACAGATAGAGAAAGTCATGTGAATAGAACACAGCAGACATTTTTTACTTAAGCATATTTTAATGTCCACTATGAGACAGTACAAGTCTTGTCACAGGGCTAAGAGTTATTCAGAAGGGAAATATAAATGGGAAGGGAAGAAAGATTTCAAACACGTATAAGTAGCCGAGTTGTCACGAGCTGGTAGCACAGTACCGTTAGGGTAGAGCATTGAGGTTGAGAGTACACGACCCGAGGGGAACATAACAGGAAAAGAGAAAACAATGCTACCACTGGTCAAGCAACACTTTTTGAGTCACTTGGCGTAGAACATCGGCAGAGCAAAGATGTAATATTTAGTGTCCGTGATGGAGCCGAACAGGCTACCTTTAACTGTGAGGGAAATAGTTATTGTAATACAGACCAGAGTACGGACGAAATCACTGCATCAAAAGTAATAAGTGATAGTCGCGGCCGCGTGAAGTATAGTTTCACAGGAGAACATTTAGGAGGAATGCGTGTGTGTTCGGCAGCGGAAAAAGCCGAACTTGTGTCATACCACAACCGAACCGAGTGCTAGCCAAATCCTGAGATAGGGCACCCACATATTCACGCCATTCCTAATAGCCAAGACCTGCACACGAGACACGAACCCGTAATCCTGTTACCGCCCCAGTATAGCTTACAGTTGTCAGTACGCAATATACTATTTGTACGATAATTTTCGTTATTATTTAGTTATAGCAGCACGTCCCAGAGAAGCTGAGTTAGTTAGCTGGACATGCAAATGGGGTCACCTCTCTGTTTGATTGCTGTAGTAATTAAACTCTAAGACTCGCTCGCCAGCTCACAATTAAAACCTGTGGATCGACACCATTTGAACGTGACGTCGATAAAGAGGTGTTTTACCGTTTCACTCGTCATACCATTCAGTCTATTTAGAAGAAGAGTCAAGGATTTTAGATACTAAAAATTCGAAAATCTCGAAAACAAACTTATTATTACTTTCTCTACACGTACTATGTACACGCTGTATAGAGAAGGTATTGCACCCAAAAATTCGATACCAAGATTTCACCGGAAAAACATGTTTTGGGTCCTCCTGAATCCAAAAAAAGCATTTTTGGAAAAAGGGCCGTGTGTGTCTTTATGGATAGCATAGCTCAAAAACAGATATACACCAAACTTGGTATTTAAGTTTGCTATCTTCCAAGGATGCGACACGAAGATTTTCAAGAAAATCCCCTCACCCATAACTACCTTTTACATGGAACTTTTTTCGAAATTTTTTATTTTCTCAAAAATGGAACCAACAATTTTGAATAAAATGTCATATATTAAAGATATTTACCTGACAAATAAAATGTATATCTTGAATTTTCTGGGAATAGCCTCTGAAGACTATTCTGGGTGAATTTTACGAAATTTTGCATAAGTGCTAAACCGTAGGAGTTGGACAAAAACTTACCACACAATAAATGTATAGCATGTTAAAACACACAAGTTATATTATGTAACTTTTAATCGTGGAGTTGATCATTTTTTTAGATATTCCTTATTTTTGGCTTCATCTTTAAAAACCTACGCTTTTCTCATTCAGGAATTTGTCAACTCCTGTCCATACAAACAAAGGAACTTCAGTCACATAGCAACCAGCTTTTGACTATCACTTTAACCTATGTACTCCCTTATTTCGCTTCTACTTACAAGGAAGCAAGTAATAAGACTATTTCTGCTAATTTTTTCTCGATTAGCATGAAGTGAACAGTTGGAATGGAACGCATCAGATTGTCGAGTGAAATGTTCTACTTGTTACGGATAAGAAGCAGAATAATAACAATGTCTTGTGCAGGAGAGTGAGTGGAGTAGGTGTTGTGAAAAGCAACACGTGGCAACAGCGCCTGGCTTTGCGATCCATACGCGAGCTGCGAACCTTAGCTTGACCATTATTTATGCAGACCTTCCCTCTGTTTTTTGTTTGTTTGTTTCTGGTTTTAATTAGGACTATTTACAGTCTGATACCAAAGCTTGTATTATGTAAATTGAGTTCGGTAATTAACGACTTTTGTGCTACTGAGAACAAGTGAATGCGCGAAATTTTTGTGAGCTGTTCAGCTCACTTGTGATTTATCGCGCAGCAAGATTCCTCTACTAAAAGGTGATTGGCTTGGTGGTAGAGTAGCAGCTCATTTGCATGCAACAGACTCCCTCGTCTATGTTACAAGGTTAATTGCTTGGTTAGGAAACCCGAGTAGATACCCAACTGTGATCAATACACAATAACAGATATTCTACCGAGCTCCGGGCTCCATCGCCACTGACCACTCTGTCCCTGGGACCTCTTAGGGATGGTATATATCTACCACGGTTCCTTTCCTATATTTCATTTCCCTTCAAGTCGGTGGCAGGTGTGGCTTGAGGCTTTGCAGGCAGATGGCGCAGTTGCTTGCTCAGAGTGAAACTCTCCTCCCCTTGGTTGGGACTAGGTGCCGTTGTATAGACATATTTCCGGCCTCCCGGCGCCTGTCATCTAGGAACTGCTAGGGACTTTCGTGCGATTCTGCGCTTAGCTGCGTCGTTTTGCACAACTGGTAAACCGTATTCTCAATTCTCGGTTGGGGCGGGGAATTTTTCTTTAGCCAGAATTATTCCCTATCCCCCACAGATTGTGCAAGTATTAATGTGAGAGTGTGTGTGTGTGTTTGAGGAAAATAAAAATGTTTAGTCCAATATTCTGAACCTTTAGTTTCACAAGTCAAAGCCCCCGATATGACAATTGATGTGAAAGAGGGCGGCTATACAAATGAAGCAATAAAAAAAATTGATGTGTTCCATTCACATGACTTTCTCTACATCTCTGCAACAAATTGTGGTTAAAAATCTTATGCTTATTTTTACTTCATGCTAATCGAGAAAAAAATAGTACAAACGCTCTTATTACTTGCTTCCTTATAAGTAAAAGCGAAATAAGGGAGTAGTATAGGTTAAAGTGATAGTCAAAAGCTGGTGACTGAAGTTCCTTTGTTTGTAGAACAGGACTTGACAAATTACTATATGAGAAAAATATAAGTTTTTAAAACTGAGGCCAATAACAAGATATATTTATAAAATGACCCACTCAAAAAAAATGCATATAACATAAATTGTATGTTTTAACGTGATCTACCTTTTTTTTTAAGTATGTTTTTGTCTATCTCTTATAGTTTGCCAGTTATGCAAATTTCCGTAAAAATCATACAGAATAAAGTAGTATTCAGAAGCTAATCCTAGAAAATTCAAGATATACATTTTATTTGTCTTGTATATATCTTTAATATTCGATATTTTAATCAAAATCGTTAGAGCCATTTTTAAGAAAATCAAAATTTTTAAAAAATTTTCCATGTAAAGTGTGGTTTGGGGTGGGGGGATTTTTTTGAAAATCTTCGTATCGCATCCTTGGACGATACTAAACTTAAATACCAAGTTTGGTATTTAACGCCTTTTCGTTTTTGAGCTATGCTGGCCTCAGACACATACACACACACACACACACACACATACACATACACATAGACAGACAGACAGACAGACATACACACGGACATGTTTTTAAATTGTTGGGTGCAATACAATACCTTCTCTATACACTATGTACATAGTACGTATAGAGAAAGTAAAAATACTCTTTTGTAATAGTATGGGACAAATTCAAGTGAATGGAAGACATGAGCTTTTTGTTGGAATGCAGTGGTTTCTGTAAGTTAGGAAGCGATGACAGAAGTGTAAAGAGCGTCAGTTCGGAAGATATCTTGACAGTTCAAGAATTCAAATGTTCTGATCTTGTGTCCTCATTTCGTTTATCCTATTCAGTATCTAGAAGGATGGGGTCTCTAACAGCTTCCTATTTATGTAGTATTTCCCATGCCTCCATAAACTCCGTCACGGAGTAACCATCCAATTATATGAACACATTACGGAGTGGTTGTTTAATATTCACTAGAGAAGAAAGCAGACCTCATTAACACTGTGTTTACATACGTGATGTGCCGGACGCCCACGTTGTCACGTGATTTGAATCTCTGGACCCAAAACTGCGTCTGCTGCTGTTGTTCAAGATAAGGTCCACGTTAATGCTCGGCTGTAATTGATCTGGGAGAGAAGAAGCTCGTTGTCCAGCCAGATGGTAATCTCCTGGGAACCACCGCCTCCTCAACATTTGTTTCTTTCCTCAGAATTGGAACTGAGCAACGTTTTATGAACTCTCACAAAAGTACGGTTTTATGTAAATTACCTTCACTTAAAATTCTTCTGGCTTTTTCCTTTTAATTTACCTCTCGAAGACCACTTCATCACCCTGCATGGTGAAATTTTAGATTCCAAAATTGAAATTTGATGTACAAGTTTTACCTTCTCTGCTACGTGTATTAAGGTGAGGAAAAGCAATACTACTCCACAAAATATCACGTTTTGATCTCATAAAAAATGGAATCTATGAGTATAAAAATAACTAAAAGTATATAAATAGAACCAATGTTTTTCTTTATTCCTAAAAGTTTGAATTTTGGGCAAAAATTCTTTTTAGGGAGGGAAGGCCTTTGTTTAATTTCACATGACCTTCTGTAAACAAACTGTTCTTCCAAAAGTTTATTCTTTTATCTGCTTCATGCTAATTGAGAAAATCAATCGGGGCCCACCTGGGTGGTGTAGTGGTAACATGTCTGCTCACTTTCAACAGTTCGCATAGGGTGAGTTACCCGGATAAAGTTTTTATCCGGGTTTTCCCTTATCCTGAGAAGACGAATTTCGAGTAACTTTAAGCTCCATGGACCCCGAGAGCATTTGAGTATCATTTCACCAATTTTATTCATCGTCCGATAAGACCAACCAGGTTAAAGGACATTCAACCATACAACAAAAAAATCTGATGTGTTCCATTCACGTGACTTTCTCTACAGCTCTGCAACAAATTATTGTTAAAAAGCTTATTCTTCTATCTACTTCAAGCTAATCGAGATAAACATTACAGAAACTGTCTTATTACTTGCTTCCTTGTAAGTAGAAGAGAAATAAGGGAGTAACATAGGCTAAGTCGATTGTCAAATCTTAAAAAAAAACTGGTTGCTCTGTGATTCAAGTTTCTTTGTTTGCATGAACAGGACTTAACAACTTTCCGTATGAGGAAAGTATAAGTATTTTAAAGCTGAAACTAATAGCAAGGAATATCTCAAAAACGGTTCAACACCACGAAAAAGTGTATATAGCATAAATTGTGTGTTTTAACGAGCTCCAAAATTTTTGTGCGGTAAGCTTTTTGTCTATCTCTTACGGTTTACTGGTTATGCAAACTTCATCCAGAAGGCTATTCTCAGAAAATTGAGCATATACATTCTATTTGTCATGTAAATATCTTAAATATAAGCGATTTTAATAAAGATCCTTAGAGCCATTTTTGAGAAAGTCAACATTTTCGAAAAATGTTCTATATAAAGGGTAGTTGGTGGTGGGGGGATTTCCTTCAAAAATCTTCGTGTCGCATCCTTGGAAGATACCAAACTTAAATACCAGTTTTGGGGGGGGGGGATTTACGGGGTCTCAAAACATACATTTTCGGTGAAATCTCGGTATCGAATTTTTGGATGCAATACAATACGTTCTCTATCCAGTACGTATAGATAAATCAATCACTCAATAAATCTACTCCACAAAGTGTTTCCGGCCCTATCTATAGCCAACCGTTTCCCTTCTTTAGCAATTTCTTCAAGGCTTATTCCCTTTCATGTATTTTTTTGGTCTTCCTCTTATTCTACTACCCTGAGTATTCCACTCCAAAGTCATTCTTTCTAACCCCCATCTTCTTTGCTTAGTGTAAGCCTATCCAATTTCATTTTTCTTTTGATTTCTATTAATCATATAAAATTGAGCTAAAAATTAACAGAAATGGGACTTTAAAGTTTGGGATTAGAAAGTTTGTTGTTTGAAACAAAATTTTACACTTACTGGTCCCTTAACTGAGGCGCGAATCTCGACTTGCGAGCAGAGTGTTCGAGTCTCCAGGAGACAGAGATTTTACTACATTGCCTCTCACACAGTGCAGGTTCGTCTTTTGTTTCCTAAAGGTTTTTGTCCACTAATAAGGGAGCGTCCCGTTTAAAAACCATCATGATATTTTTACTTTCTCTACACATACTATGTACATAGTGTATAGAGAAGGTATTGCACTCCACCAAAAAATTCGATACCGAGATTTCACTAGAAATATATGTTTTAGGGTCCCCTGTATCCAAAAAAATTATTTTCAGAAAAAGGTCCGTGTGTGTGCGTGTGTGTGTGTGTGTCCAAGTGTATCTTCCAAGGATGCAACACGTAGATTTTGAGAAAAATCTTCCCACCTCAAAGTACCGTATAAATGGAACTTTTTTCGAAAATTTTGATTTTCTCAAAAATGACTAACGATTCTGATTAAAATATCGTATATTAAATATATTTACCTGACAAATAAAATGTATATTTTGAATTTTGTGGGAATAGCCTCTGAAGACTACTTTATTTTGGGTGAATTTTACGGAATTTTGCATAACTGCTAAACCGTAAGAGATGGACAAAAACTTACGATACAAAAACGCAGAGCACATTAAAACACAATTTATGTTGTTTACTTTTCTGATGGTGTTTATCGTTTTTGAGATATTCCTTGTTTCTTTGTTTCAGCTTTGAAAAACTTAACTTTTCTCAAACAGGCATTTATGAACTCCTGTCCATACAAACAAAGGAACTTCAGTCACATAGCAACCAGCTTTTGACTATCACTTTAACCTATGGTACTCCCTTATTTCGCTTCTACTTACAAGGAAACAAGTAATAAGACTATTTCTGCTAATTTTTTCTCGCTTAGCATGAAGTAAATAGAAGCATAAGCTTTTTAACAATAATTTGTTGCAGAGTCGTAGAGAAAGTCATGTGAATGGAACACATCAGATATTTTAATAGTGTTTAACGCCCTCATTTACAACAAAGGGCACCGCTGGCGAAGACACTGAAGATACAGGGAATGAAGATGGAGCACAAGTGGAATGTGTTGGCTGGAGAACTCTGCGCCGCTTTGTCCACCACAAACCACACTTGCGGTGGCTTGGGGTCGAACCCAGGTGAGAGGCGAATGTTCTAACCTCATGGCCACCACTTGGAGAAAATTATACTTGAGCTGACCCCCGGCATTGTCTTACCTTCACCCTTTATTTTACATAGACAAAATAGTAAACGAGAGTAGGTAGAGAAATGCATATGATGTTTGTTAGCTAAAGAGTAGACGCTATAAGGATCTGAACAATTGCTACGGACGAGGCAGTATGCCACCCACGCTTCTTTTGTTTGAACACCATATGACATAGGTTGCAGATAGCAGTTATAATGACTTTTCACCCCCCCCCCCCACTATTTGTACAAGTTACGAGAAGCACCCTTGTTGTAATGGCTTGTTTACACTTTACGTAATCTTGTTTGGCGTTCTCTGTAACGAATTTATTTGTGACCCAGCTTGTTCATATTTGGAGCTGTATTTTCCAGGCTCGTTTTTGTTATGCCCTAATTAGTGCCCAGATTCGTGTAATTTATAATCCAATTTGGAGCTGAGAAAGAAATGCGCTGCGCATCTGGAAATAAAATACAGCTGTGGAGAAACTAGGCCTGTCACTCGAGCAAAAATAAAAATCTCTTCTTATAGGCACCACATTCCCTCAACATGCACTATTAACTTCTCTGGCTTTATATTTTCACTTGGAAATAATACAACAGAAACTTAAGGAGCATCGGACGGAAATTTGAAACTCCTTAAGGGATACCAAAGTGCTAGAACTCACTTTCTACCAAGTTTCAGCGCAATATATAACGCCATTCTTGACCTATTAATTAGTTTATATCAATTTTGTTAGCAAAGTTCGGTATATATTTTCTCCGACAGAGCTACATTTGATTATAGCTTTGTAGCAAAATATTTGTTTGGAATTTTCGAATATTTGATAGATATTTTTAAACAATACTTATTTATAATGTAAGAGCGTAAAGTTGTGGTTTTTGATTCGAGCGGGAATATTGTGAATCAAGACGTAGTCGAGAATCCAAAAGAAACTTTACGCCCGCGAATCATACAATGTTTTTTCTACGAGAATTTTCTGATACTAAAAGCAAGTAACGAAAAATGAAATAAATTTGAGGTTAAGTTTGAGCCATTCCTCAAGGGTTATAGTTGGTTATTTATTTCGTATTGCTGGGCGCGATGACGGTACGGTTATAGCAGGCCGTGACAAACCAATATTATTGTTGTTCTGTGAGAATTATGATATCCTTAGAGCTGCGAAAGAATGTTTGTCACTTATTGACGTTGAACATAACATTATATCGTGCACGTCTAATTTTAATTGTTTGTTTGTTGATCAGTGATGTATACACACTCATATCGTAAAGTTGGAACAAAACTACTTGACGCCTGCTGCACTTCTTTGCGCGTGGATTCCGTAAAAATCAAGTTTGCGATCTGAAATGAGCTCGTAAACTACTCAATTACGCTCGGTTGTAGAAAAAAATATTTTGTAGTACAAAGACAGAAAAAGTAGGTAATATGTGGTTATGTTAATTATTTTTATAAAACTAAACTATGATCAATATCAAAGTTCCAACACATCATTTTATTGCACACATTTGAAGTACGTTATAAAAAAGTTTCAGACTTATAGCAGCGTTTTTGTAGGAAAATGTAGATTTTGAATATGGGACAGTAACGAAAAATTATATTTGTCATAGCTTGTGCACTTTAACAATAGTAAGTTTTTGAGCACTAGATCTGTCTATCTCTTATGGTTTACCACTATGCAAAAGTCATGTAGAATGAAGAGGACTTCAAAAGCTATTCCCAGAAAATCCAAGTCGCACTTCGTGGTGTAATGGTTACCATGCTAACTTCATATACCCAAGGTCGCGGGTTCAAACCTGGCGGAGGACGATGGATTTTTACAGGTGTAAAAATCCTTAGCATGGCTTCCTTCGGAAGAGAAGTAAAGCCGTTGGTCCCGTGTCGTAGATTTACGACATGTAAAAGAACCTCAAGCCTGATAGAGCAAAATTAAGCGGTCTTTGACGCCCAGTGTAGAATGGGACGCTGAGAGCCATAAATAAGACGTCATTTATATTTTTTCAGAAAATTCAAGATAATAGTTTTATTTGAAATGTAAGTAACTTTAATTTAATACATTTTAATCAAAATCGTTAAAGCCATATTTGAGAAAATCAAAATTTTCGAAAAATATTCCGTGTAAACGGTAGTCTCGGATATGGGATTTTCCTGAAAATCTTCTTGGCGGTTCCTTCAGAGATACTCAACTTAAATACCAAATTTGCTGGTTAGGTTTTTTTTTCAGCTATGCTGTGCAAGGACCTTTAACTAAAAATGTTTTTTTTTATACCCAGGACATGTCCGGTGAAATCTCGACATCGGATTTTTGGGAGAAACACAATACTTGTCTAGCTACTATGTACATACGTGCTAGAGGAAGTGATATATGAGTGAGTAGAGATGTAACACATCTTTGTTTTCGTGTTGAAGCAGAGGCAGTAATCAGAAGGAAAACAGTTCTTCGTGTGTTGCCTACAGTGCTGGGTTTCTCCCGTGAAGCTGCTGCGCTAGACTTGTCATTACGACATACAAGTGAATTTCTTGCGGTCTTTCACCGCGTCTCATCAAAGTAACTCCATTCCATAGCATTAACTAAACGTAATTACCAAAATGAATACTTACAAGAAGCACCTTTAAAAATCTCGTGTTACATTCACTTTCTCTACCCTCTGTCAACTATTACTTTCTCTACACGTACTATGCACATAGTGTATAAAGAAGGTATTGTGTTGCACCAAAAAGTTCCATAACGTACATTCACTGAAAATCCGAAAATAATATTTTTAGAAAAAGATCTGTGTCTCAAAAATATAAAGTCCGTTAAATAACAAACTTAGTATTTGAGTTTAGTATCTTCCAAGGATACAACACGAAGATTTTAAATAAAATCTCCTCAACCTTAACTGCTCTTTACATGGAACATTTTTCGAAGATTTTTTTTTTCTAAAAGATGGCCCTAACGATTTTGATTAAATTACCTTATATTAAAAACATTTACATCACAAATAAAATGTATATCTTGAATTTTCCGGGAATAGTTTTTGAAGACCTGCCCTTTCTGGATAATGGTTTCTGAATTTTGCATAATTACTAACCAGTAAGACATAGACAATAACTTACCAGCCTAAACTGTAGATCTCGTTAAAACACTTAATTTATGTTATATACATATTTGTTGTAGAGTTGACCGTTTCCAAGATATTCCTTGTTATTCGTTTCAATTTTAAAATAGTTTTACTTTCCTTAGGCAGGATGTATCCGTTTTTCTTTTATTCTACTCCGGGCCAAGCAAAGAAACCACTTTCAATGACAATTGCATAACGACAGCTTTTAAAACATTTTACTATCACTTTAACATAGCACATTCCTTTAGTTACCTTCTACTTATAAGTAACTAAGTAATAAGAACATTCTGCTAATGTTTATCTCGATTAGCATGGAGTAGAAAGAAGAATAATCTTTTGTAAGAAGTTTGGCAGTAGAACAGATAGAGAAAGTCATGTGAGAGTAACGCATAAGATTTTTATAGTTTTGAATTGTTCATAATTTTGGTTGAATTTTACAGATGCATCTGAATTAACAAGAAATAAATATCAGGTGGTTTGTTGTGGGTGGAGAATTCTACAGAGCCTTAATATCACTTAAGATAATAATGGTGATACATTTTCGCCACCGAGCTATTAAAACAGAAGAGAAGCGTTAGTCGGTTCTTTTGTTTCAACAGCTGCATCTCCATCTTTTCCTTCTGCGTTTTCATTTGTTCGGTAACGAAGTTAACATCAAAGGGATGCGATGTGAGATTAAGAAATAAAGGCATTTCCACAAAGCCTCGAGAATGTATAATGAGTTAGGGAGGAAAGAGGAAAATGGTTTAATCAACTTGCAGCTTCATTGTGACCAACGTCAAAAATAAAATTACCTTGTGGTTAAAGAAAAAGAAGATTAGGAAGGGTGAACCTAACTTTCAAAGCTGCACGGAAACATATTTAAATTCCAACCGATTCAAATATAACAAGCAGTCAACATTATATACGATACACTTCAAAAATCTGATGTGTTCCATTCACATGACTTTCTCTACATCTCTACAACAAATTATTGTTTAAAAGCTTATGCTTCTATTTACTTCATGGTAATCCAGAAACATTAGCAGAAATAGTCTTATTACTTGCTTCCTTGTAAGTAGAAGGGAAATAAGGAAGTACCATAGGTTAAAGTGATAGTGAAAAGCAGGTTGCCATGTGACTAAAGTTCCTTTGTTTGTATGAATAGGAGTATACAAATTCCTGTATGAGAAAAACATGTTTTTTAAAGCTGAAACCAATAACAAACAATATCTAAACAACGACCAATGTACATGACGTAAATTATGTGCTTTAATGTGCTCTACATTTTTTGTGTGTGGTAAGTTTTTGTGTATTTCATACCGTTTAGCAGTTATGCAAAGTTCCGTAAAATTGATCCAGAATAAAGTAGTCTTCAGAGGCTACTCCCTGAAAATTCAAGATATGCATATTATTTGTCAGGTAATTTGTCTTTAATATACGATTTTTTTTAGAGCCATTTTTAAGAATAAGAAAATTTCCCAAAAATTTTCCATGTAAAGGGTAGTTAGGGCTAGGGTAGGGGGATTTTCTTGAAATTCTTCGTGTCGCATCCTTGGAAGATACGTAACTTAAATACCAAGTTTGGTATTTAACCGTCTTTTCCTTTATGAGCTATGCTGTTCACAGACACACACACACACATGGACCTGTTTCTGAAAATGCTTTTTTTTTTATTCAGTGGGTCCTAGAACACATATTTCGGGTGAAATCTCGGTATCGAATTTTTGGGTGGAATATTCCTATGTACATTGTACAAGCGGGGCTAGAGAAAGTAAACGTTCTGATGTATTACACCAACGTGCTTTTTTACTTTCTCTACACGTACTGTGTACAGGGTGTATAGAGAAGGCATTGCAATCCATCCAAAAATTCGATTCCGAGATTTCACCGGAAATATATGTTTTAGAGTCCGCTGTATCAAAAAAAAAACATTTTTAGAAAAAAACATCCGTGTGTGTCCATGTGTCTGTGAACACGATAACTCAAAAACGAAAAGTCGGTAAAATACCAAACTTCATATTTAAGTTAAGTATCTTCCAGGGATGCGACACAAATATTTTGAGAAAAATTCCCTACCCCAATCTACCCTTTACATGGATCTTTTTCGAAAATGTTAATTTTATCAAAAGTGACTCTAATGATTTTGATTAAAATGTCATATATTAAAGGTATTTACTTGAAAAATAAAATGTAGATCTTGACTTTTCTGGGAATAGCTTCTGAAGACTACTTTATTCTGAATGAATTTTGCGGAATTTTGCATACCTGCTAAACCTTAAGAGATGGACATAAACTTAACACACAAAAGTGTAGAGAACGTTAAAACACACAATTTATGTCATATACATTTTTTCCGTGGAGTTTATCGTTTTTGACGTATTACTTGTTTTTTGTTTCAGCTTGGAAAAACTTATATTTTTCTCATACAGAAATTTGTCATCTCCTGTCCATACAAACAAAGGAACTTCAGCCACATAGCAACCAGCTTTTGACTATCACTTTAACCTATGATACTCCCTTATTTCCCTTCTACTTACAAGGAAGCAAGTAACAAGACTATTTCTGTTATTTTTTTCTCGATTAGCATGAAGTAAATAAAAGCATAAGCTTTTTGAGAATAATTTGTTACAGAGATGTAGAGAAAGTCATGTGAATGGAACACATCAATGTTGTCTCGAATAATGTGGTATTTTGGTTTCCCAACAGCAAGAAGATCAAAGTTCGTTGCCAACTGTGTTCAAATATTTGATTTTACACAGTAAAATGGGTGTAAGAAATGAGCAGCGACACGTATGTAAGACGATACGAGAAGAGAATGCGTGTGAGATGATCCGTGACGAGAAAACACTGATCCCTGTTTCAAATTTGTCTCGTTTTTCATTAGCACAGTTAATGTATGTTCCAGCAGACAACTTCCTGTGATCTTCTCCCCTCGCACACAAAAAGAGCAACCATTTTTCTTTTCAGTCATTATTCATGTCATTTTTAGTTCTTCAAACTTCTCCGCCTCGGTTCGTCAAACACTTGAAGTTCGTGTTGCGTTTGTCACACAAGTAACCATCTGCCTAGAGAGTTTGTGAAAATAAAACTATCCCACCAAACAAGATGAATTTGCTTCATCGTGTACACTCCCGCACATAAAATGTGGCCCATAATGGACCGGAGCAGTTCATGTTGGTACTGAGCAAATCTCGAAAACATGATGGCCCTCAAACGGGACCGCTCCCGCTCCATTAGCAAACAAAAGACGATCCTGTACTAGGGGCGAGAGACAATCTCTGTTTTCTGGAGACTTGGAGACTGTTTTCAAGTCGAGTATCGCGTCCTACTTAAGGGATCAGTAAGCGGAAGACTTGGCAACTGCAAGGGTTGGTTTCTAACTGCAAATTACCCAAACCCAAACTTCAAATTCACGCCAAGGATCATCATGTTCTGAAAAATACTGTAACCACCTGTATTTCTGGAGCATAGTGCTGTCTTCCGTGGTGTAGTGGTAACCTCTTGTGCCCAAGTCGCGGGTTCAAACGTGGAGGGTGATGTATTTTTTTGGGCATAAAATTATTTAGCATGGCTTCCTTCGGAAGGTAAGTAAAGCCGTTGGTCCCATTTTGTAGATTTACATGTGTTAAGGAACCTCAAGCCTGATAAAGAGGCTTCTAAAAAAATTAAACTGTCTTTCATGCCCAATTTAGAATCGCAGCACTTAAAGAGCGTCCTTAAATAAAACTCCATTTCATTTCATTTCTTACCATTGATTTTGTAGGGTACTTTACCTTTTTCCTAAAATATTGCATGCTACCCAGACTAGGGCAGGAGTCACACCCGCCACTGTGCATCGCTAGGAGTTAGAGGTAGAGCTCGTACTCGCGTATCTTAGAGGGAAGCGCGTTTACATTAGGGTAGAGTTATAAGTTGCGAGGAGACTATCACATAGGGAGTACATGGAAGGGGAGAGCCCAATGCTCTTGGTGTATTCTGGTCTTCTAGAAGTTAAACACTTTCTGTCCATGATGTTGCAGAGTGCGTTCGGCGGCGTCTGTAGCAAGGACTCTCCGTGAACAAGTTAGCGGAATCTTGACTGTGTCACCATTTTGTCAGCAATCCTAGCTCTTGCTAAATTAAATCAAAATAGCCAAACTACCGAAGAGTAACATTACGACCTAAACCTTGTACACTCTCAGACATTAAAAATACTTATCGTAAGAAGGAATCTTTTCGTTGTCCACCCCAGTGGTGCTGTTTGTCACCTTCTGATTCAGGAGATACCTCTCATATGGTCTTCTATGCTCTTAAACCGTTTTGGACAAGCCATGCAACCGAAGAGAAGCAGATAGATATGAAACGTAACTTGCGACTCCTTAAACTTTCTGGTTGGACAATAACCACCTCTCTAACCGAGTGGTACAAAATCAGGTTAATGTTTGCTCTGTGCTAAAGTTCTAATGCCAAAGTAATACCTGTACGAGGTGGACAAATTAATACATTGCTTATATAAGTCAACCTGTTCTCAGGGAGCGTCGAGCGGGGTTGAGGGATGAAGGTGTGGATTGCCCAATCGGTTTTGCCTTTTTTTACTTGCCTGGTATGTTGTACCAGAATGGCACCAGTGAAAATCCTCGTAAGACTCGAGTCCCCGTCAAACGCTCACATTTACAACAAAATCACAGGACCTAGCGTATTTTCGTCTTTCAGTGGACTCGTATTTTCATGTTCCACTACCTTTTGACATTCTCTAACTGCTCTACACTTGAAGGTACTCGTATTCCACTCAAAATTTCGTTACCCAAATTTTATCGACAATGTTTTGAGACCCCCTGAATCCAAAAAAGGACATTTTTAGAACAAGTTCAGTGTGTTTGTGTGCGAAGAAAGGTCGGTTAGATAACAAACTTGCTATTTAAGTTTAGTATCTTCCAAGGAGGCGACGCAAAGATTTTCAACAAAATAACTCGCCCCTAAACTACGCTGTACATAGAAGATTTTTTTAAATTATCGGTTTAAAAAAAATGATGTGTTCCATTCACATGACTTTCTCTTTCTCTGCAACAAATTATTGTTAAAAAGCTTATGCTTCTATTTAATTTATGCTAATGGAGAAAAAATTAGCAGAAATAGTCTTATTACTTGCTTCCTTGCAACTAGAAGCGAATTAAGGGAGTAGCATAGATTAAAGTGATAGTCAAAAGCTGGTTGTTATGTAAATGAAGTTCCTTTGTTTGTATGGACAGGAATTGACAAATTCCTGTATGTGAAAACTAAGTTTTTCAAAGCTGAAACCAACAACAAGTAATGTTTAAAAAACTATTAACTCCATGAAAAAAATGTATATTACATAAATTGTGTGTTTTAACGGCTCTACATTTGTTGTGTTCTCTTACAGTTTACCAGGTAATCAAAATTCCGTAAAATTCATCCAGAATAAAGAAGTCTTCAGAGACTATTCCCGGAAATTCAAGATATACATTTTATTTCCCGTTATTTTAATCAAAATCGTTAGAGCCATCTTTGAGAAAAACAAAATTTTCGAAAAAAGATACATGTAAAGGGTAGTTGGGGTGGGGGGATTTTCTTGAATATCTTCGAGTCGCATCCTTGGAAGATATCAAACTTAAATACCAAGTTTGGTATTCAACGATCTGTTTGTTTTTGAGCTGCTGCCCATAGACACACAGATACACACGGACCTTTTTCTGAAAATGTTTTTTTTTTTGATTCAGGTGGACACAAAACATGTATTTCCGGTGAAATCTCGGAATCGAATTTATGGGTGAAATGCAATACCTTCTCTATACACTATGTACATATTACGTGTAGTGAAAGTAAGAGATAGATGTCGTAAAAACATCAGTAATTGCGTATAAGCTTTCTTTATTCTGCGGAGTTAGCCATTTCGAGATATTCCTTGTTCATTTTAAAATAATCATACTTTCCTCAAACAGGAAGTCGTCATTCATTTCACATCTCCTGACTGTGCACAGAGAAGTCAATTTCAATTGTTTCACATAGTGAAATCTTGTAGAAGATTTAGAAGACTTAACAAGGTGTATTCCCTTATTTGCTTTCTGGTTATAAGGAACTAAGTAATGAGACCGACCATTGCTGGTCATGTTCATCTAGCTGTTATCATTTGTAAGAGCGTGTTTTACAGAAAGGGCAGTGCCAAGGTTGCCCGGTTCGATCCCTAGCGAACGTCTGTGGGATTTGTGGTGGAGGAAACGGCGCCTGCGCGAGGTTTCTTCGGGTCCTCACATTCCACCAATTGCTCCATCTTCACCTCTCCTATCATCCATTTCTTCACGCTCATGCCTAGCTACGGGCCAGGTGTCAGAAGGTCATGTGAATGGAACACATCAGATTGGTTTAGGCAGGTTTAAAACATATGTTTCTTGTGAAATCTTGACATCAAATTATGCGTGGAATGCAATACTTGCTCTGCTTACTAACGTCGTAGTGAAAGTGGAAACGTTTGCAGCACTGGACGTACGAGTTCTTGTGGAACTATTTCACCAAGTTTCCTCGCAATTTGTCACGAGAACTGGCTTCTCTGTTATTTCCTTTTATTCAAATTAAGTTGAAACCTGTTTTGGTGTAGCCAACTCCCATTTCTTCACCATGAAGAACACCCTTGTCTTCATGACACATAATCCCTGTACCCTTACGTCACAATATTATACGCCTATAAGATCCACGTGGACAAGCAAAAGGGAGTTTAATCAGCACGAATTAACACGCCTCCTTGCATACGTCACATGCACTCCAGGCTGGCCAACTTTACTTCCCTGATACATTTATTACATTTCGTTCCATGCCGGGGAAACGGTTGGTGTGCCTGCTTTAGCCCCACAAGCTAGTACAATACTGCAAGAGACAGCGCAGAACAAGGAGGTGTTGTTTTCACGTGAATTTCTCCACCCACTCTTGTTCACTTTTTAATTACTATTATTTCTTTGCTGCATATATCCATCACCATCTTTTTGGTTTAGGGTATCTCAAATCGAATTAACATTAGTCTCAGCCAAGTAAGTAGGGCAATTTTCTTGAAATTCTTCGTGTTGCATCCTTGAAAGATACTGAACTTAAATACCAAATTTGGTATTTAACCGACTTTCGTTTTTGAGGTATGCTGCCCCAATACGGACCATTTTCTAAAAATATTGTTTTTGTAATCCTAGTGAATTGAAGAGAAGAATAACGTATTACAGAATGGATAGAAAGAATCTGATGTGTTCCATTCACATGGCTTTCTCTACATCTCTGCAACAATTATTGTTAAAAAAGCTTATGCTTCTATTTACTTCATGCTAATCAAGAAGAAATCAGCAGAAATAGTCTTATTACTTGCTTCCTTGTAAGTAGAAGCGAAATAAGGAAGTACCATAGGTTAAAGTGATAGTCAAAAGCTGGTTGCTATGTGACTCAAATTCCTTTGTTTGTATGGACACGAGTTGACAAATTACTGTATGAGAAAAGTATGTTTTTTAAAGGTGAAACCAAAAACAAGGAATATCTCAAAAACGACCAACACCCCGAAAAAAATGTATAACATAAGTTGTGTATTTTAACGTGCTCTACATTTTTGGTGTGGTAAGTAAGTCTTCAGAGACTATTCCCAGAAAATTCAAGATCTACATCTTGTTTGTCAGATAAATATCTTTAATATACGATATTTTAATAAAAATCGTTAGAGCCATTTTTAAGAAAATCAAAATTTTCGAAAGAAGTTCCATGCAAGGAGTAGTTGGGGTGGGGGGGATTTTCTTGAGAATCTTCATATTGCAAGATACCAAACTTAAATACCATTTAACGGTCTTTTCGTTTTTGAGCTATGCTGTCCAAAGACACACACACACACACATACACAGACACACACACTCGCACACACACACAAACCTTTTTCCAAAAATGCTTTTTTTGGATTCAGGGGGACCCAAAACATGTATTTTCGGTGAAATCTGGGTATGGAATTTTTGGGTGGAATATAATACCTTCTCTATACACTACGTACACAGTACGTGTAGTAAAGTAAAAATCTGATGTGTTCCATTCACATGACTTTCTCTACCTCTTCTGCAAATAAATTACTGTTACAAAAGATCTATATCACGCTAATCTAGATAAACATTATCAGAAAGTGTCTTCCTGGCAAGCAGAAGGGAATATATTAAAGTGATAGTCAAATCCTTTAAAAGCTGGTTGCTATGTGAAACAATTGAGATTCGGTTCGCTTTGCATTGTCCCGTTTGAGAAACCTTCGTTTAAAATTGAAAATAATAACAATGAATAGACTGCCTCCGTGGTCGAGTTGTCAGCGAGCTGACTTCTCACCTGGAGATCCCGGGTTCGATTCCCGGCTGGGGCGGGAAATTTTTCTTTAACCAGAATTATTCTCCCTCCACAGAATCTGGAAGTATGAGTGTGAGAGTGAATGTGCGTGTATTTAGTTATATCAAGTTAATTAACCTAATATTCTGAACCTGCAGTTTCACAAGTCAAAGCCCCCGATATGACCATTGATGTTAAAGGGGCTATACAGATGATACAATAAAAAAAAAATAACAACGAATTACTCGAAAACGACCAACGATACAGGAAAAACGTATATAGCGTAAATAATATGTTTTATTGAGGTCTACATTTTTTCAGTGGAAGTTTTCGTCTATCTCTTACGATTTAAGCGTTATTCATAATTCTGCAAAACTTCTCCAGAATAAAGAGCGCTTCAGAGGCTATTCCCAGAAAATTCAAAATATATATTTTATTTGTGATATATGAGTATCTTTTGATATAAGTTTAAATTTAACTACATGGTACAAGAGACGTTGGCCGTTGCATCCCCCATCTCGGCCCGAAGGCGTCATGAATGGGGTGCAGATCAGCGTCTCGAGTCCCTCCCGGCCGCTCGATGCGGTCATCAATTGGGACGTCACGAGACTGAGTGTACCCAGCGGGAGATAATTCCACACGCTAGTACCGGGAATTGAAACCAGGTCTCCCGCTTGGCAAGCAGTTGCGCTAAGAAGACGAGCTATCATTAGAGCCATTTTTGAGAGAATAAACGTTTTCGACATTTTTCCAAGTAAAGGGTATTTTGGAATGGGGGGATTTTCTTCAAAGTCCACGTGTCGTATCCTTGGAAGATACTAAACTAAAATACCAGGTTTGGTATTTTACGGTCTTTTAGTTTTTGAGGTATGCTGTCCACTGACACACACACACGGCACTTTTCCTAAAAATGCTCTCTTTCTTTGGATACAGGAGGCCATAAAACGTGTATTTCCGGTTAAATACAAAAGGTACTTCTGCTGCTCTGTAGATACATACGGCTAGAGAAAGTAAAGATACTTTTTTGTTAGGGAGGGTTTCTTCTTTACGGAGCCAAAGAAATCCCCCCCCCAAGATGTAACAATGTATAAAATAATAAAATTAATTTTAAAATGATTAATCAACTTTACGTATTATATTGTTTGTGCTGTTTTTTCTTTATTGTTAGCTTTAATTTTATGAATATTTAATTTTAATGTTTTTTTTTTTTTTTACTTTCTCTAGCCCCGTATATACATAGGGATAGAGCAGCATTGTATTATACCCAAAAATTCGGTATCAAGATTTCACCGGAAATACATGTTTTAGGGCCCTCTGAATTCAAAAAAATGTATTTTCAGAAACAGGTCCGTGTGTGTGTGTGGGGGGGGGGACAGTACAGCTCAAAAACGAAAAGGCCGTTAAATACCAAACGAGGTATTTAAGTTTGGTATCGTCTAAGGATGCGGCACGAAGATTTTCAAAAAAATTCACCCACCCCAAAATACCCTTTATATGTAACTTTTTTTGAAATTTTTGATTCTCTCAAAAATGGCTGTAACGATTTTGATTAAAATACCACACATTAATGCCATTTATATCACAAGTAAAATAAATGTATATCTTGAATTTTCTGGGAACAGTCTCTGAAGACTACTGTATTCTCGGTCAATTTTACGGAATTTTGCATGACTACTAAATCGTAAGAGTTGGACAAAAACTTACAACACAAAAAAGTAGAGCACATTAAAGCACACAATTTATGTTATATACATTTTTTGTGAGTTGGTCATTTTTGAGATATTCCTTGTTTTTGGCTTCAGCTTGGAAAAACTTGTAGTTTTCTCATATATGAATTTGTCAACTCCTGTTCATACAAACAAAGGAACTTGATTCACATAGCAACCAGCTTTTGACTATCACTTTAACCTATGGTACTCCCTTATTTCGCTTCTACTTACAAGGAAGCAAGTAATAAGACCATTTCTGCTAATTTTTTCTTGATTAGCATGATGTAAATAGAAGCATAAGCTTTTTAACAATAATTTGTTGCAGAGATGTAGAGAAAGTCATGTGAATGGAACACATCAGATTTTTTTTTTTAATTTATACAAGGGAGTCACTTTTTTATCAACAACTATTTTTATGTTTTGGACATCCTGAAGTTTATAAAAGTTGGTGAAACAGCAAACTGATATCCTCAAGGTACAAGAGTCTAACCCCAGCGTGTTAACAGAAGGGTGCAAGTTCCAGCCGTAAATAAAGTCTAAAATAAATGACAGGGCAACGAACTGAAATGCGCCGCATGCCGAGCAGCACCTGTTTTTCTGTATCTTCTAAGTGTTTCAAGAACAAACGCAAGTCAGTGACGTAAAAGCGGCAATAAATTACGTTAGGCAATGTGTGCTTCACCCAAAGGAAATTCCTTAGGACAGGTATCCTGGTAGGATTCACAATCCAGGCTCTGTGGACGATGAAAAATCTGATGCCATACATTCACATCACTTTCTCTAAATCTCTGCAACATATAATTGTTATTCTTCTATTTAGATCATGCTAATCGAGAAAAACATTAGCAGAAATAGACTTATTACTTGCTTCCTTGTAAGTAGAAGCGAAATAAGGGAGAACCATACCTTAAAGTGATAGTCAAAAGCTGGTTGCCATGTGACTGAAGTTCCTTTGTTTGTATGGACCGAAGTTGACAAATTCCTGTATGAGAAAAGTATAAGTATTTTAAAACTGAAACTAATAACAAGGAATATCTAAGAAAAAAAAACGATAAACTCCACGAGTATATATTATATATACCTATATATATATATATATATATATATATATATAATAAATTGTGAATATATATACATCCATAAACTGTGACTGTGTCCGTGGTCGAGTTGTCAGCAAGCTGAATTCTCACCCGGAGGTCCCGGGCTCGATTTCCGGCTGGGGCGGGGAATTTTTCTTTAACTAGATCGATTCCCTAGCCCCCACAGAGTCTGGAAGAATGTATGTGAAAGTAAATGTTTGAGGGCAGTAAAATGATTTAAACCCAACGTAAAGAACCTAAGACAACAAATTGTTTCTAATACAAAGCCCCCCCCGTATGACCTTATATGTTAAAGGGGACTATACAAACGACACAATAAAAAAAACATAAGTTGTGTGTTTTAAAGAGCTCTACGTTTTTGTTTGCCTCTTATCCTTTACCAGCTACGCAAAATTCCGTCTAGAATAGAAGTGTCTTTCCAGAAAATTCAGGATGTACATTTCGCTTGTCATAAAAATATCTTAAACATAAGGCGTTTCAAACAAAATCATTAGAGCCACTTTTCAGAAAATCAACATTTACCAAAATGTTTCCATCTAAAGGGTAGTTGGTAGATGGGGGGTTTTCTTGCAAATCTTTGTATCGCATCCTTGGATGCTACTAAACTTAAATACCAAGTTTGGTATTTCATGGAGTTTTCGTTTTTGAGCTATGCTCCCCCCCCCACACATACACACACAAACACACACACACACACACTTATTTCTCAAAAATAGTTTTATTGGACACAGGAGGTCCCAAAACATATATATATATTTCCGGTGAAATCTCGGTATTGAATTTTTGGGGCACAATGTACTTCATTCTGAATGCATTAAACGGAAGTTTACATAACTGCTAAACCACAAGAGATGGACAAAAACTTACCACACAAAAAATGTAGAGCACGTTAAAACAAACAATTTCTTTTATATATCTTTTTTGTGGAGTTGATTGCTTTTTAGATATTCCTTGTTTTTG
Source organism: Hymenopus coronatus (assembly GCA_030762935.1). Lineage (NCBI taxonomy): Eukaryota > Metazoa > Arthropoda > Insecta > Mantodea > Hymenopodidae > Hymenopus > Hymenopus coronatus. Next base: position 148,088,810 of record CM060890.1, read on the forward strand.
GTTTCAACTTTAAAAAACTTTAAATTTTCTCATACAGGAATTAGTCAACTCCTGTCCATACAAACAGAGGAACTTCAGTCACATAGCAACCAGCTTTTGACTATCACTTTAACCTATGGTACTCCCTTATTTCACTTCTAATTACAAGGAAGCAAGTAATAAGAGCATTTTTGTTAATTTTTTGTTGATTAGCATGAAGTAAATAGAAGCAGAAGCGTTTTAACAATAATTTGTAGCAGAGATGGAGAAATTCATGTTAGTGGAAGACATAAGATTTTTTGTTTTGATTCCTTATTCTTCATCAAAATATAAACAACTTTTGGTTAAACCAGGCCTATTTTACTGGTGTAGCTAACATGAAGGCGCACATATGAAATGCTTGTACCAGCATTGGAAGAGACATGCTTTTACTGACACAGCAATCGTTTATTCACAGAGTTGGAAAATAAAGGACATCATTTTGAACATTTATTACACTAAGATATAATACTGTACAATACCCGTACAGTGTTGATACTCTGTGTTTCTGACTTTCATTAGTGTTTAATTGTCTACATCAGAACTTGTGAAAGAAAATGGTTTAAACAAAAGTGGTTTATTTGTTGATAAGGAATAAGGAAACAAAATAAAAAAATCTAATGTGTTGCACTCACATGACTTTCTCTACGTCTCTGTAATAAATTATTGTTAATAAGCTTATGCTTCCATCTACTTCATGCTAATCTACATAAACATTAACAGAAATTGTCATTTTACTTAGGCCTTTATAAGTTCAAGGGAATACATAGACTAATCCGACAGTCACTTAATTTAGAATGTGGTTGCTATGCGACTGTAATCCGTTTCTTTGCATTGCCAGGAGTTGACAAATTCTCGCATCTTAAAACTGAAACGAATGACAAGAAATATCTCAAAATAGTCAAGTATACGAAAGGACAGTATATGACATAAATTATGTGCTGTAACGAGATATGACTTTTTTGTGTAGTAAGCTTTTGTCTGCCTCTTACGGTTATACAAAATTCAGCCAGGATTAAGAGTGTCAGTCCTACATATGATCCACTTCCTCACACTCGTGCCTGGCTACGGGCCAGGTTCTCCATTCTGTTTTTTCGTGCCGTTGGCCCCCTGACAGGCTTCTGACGCTAGACATGCACTTGTAAGTCCTAGGGCAGTGTCAGTCCTACATATGATCCACTTCCTCACACTCGTGCCTGGCTACGGGCCAGGTTCTCCATTCTGTTTTTTCGTGCCGTTGGCTCCCTGGCAGGCTTCTGACCCCTAGACATCCACTTGTAAGTCCTAGGGGAGTGTCAGTCCTACATATGATCCACTTCCTCACACTCGTGCCTGGCTACGGGCCAGGTTCTCCATTCTGTTTTTCGTGCCGTTGGCTCCCTGGCAGGCTTCTGACCCCTAGACATCCACTTGTAAGTCCTAGGGGAGTGTCAGTCCTACATATGATCCACTTCCTCACACTCGTGCCTGGCTACGGGCCAGGTTCTCCATTCTGTTTTTTCGTGCCGTTGGCTCCCTGGCAGGCTTCTGACCCCTAGACATCCACTTGTAAGTCCTAGGGGAGTGTCAGTCCTACATATGATCCACTTCCTCACACTCATGCCTGGCTACGGGCCAGGTTCTCCATTCTGTTTTTTCGTGCCGTTGGCTCCCTGGCAGGCTTCTGACCCCTAGACATCACTTGTAAGTCCTAGGGGAGTGTCAGTTCTGCATATCATCCACTTCCTCACACTCATGCCTGGCTACGGGCCAGGTTCCCCATTCTATTTTTTCATGCCGTTGGCCCCCTGACAGGCTTCTGACGCTAGACATCCACTTGTAAGTCCTAGGGGAGTGTCAGTCCCACATATGATCCACTTCCTCACACTCGTGCCTGGCTGCGGGCCAGGTTCTCCATTCTGTTTTTTCATGCCGTTGGCCCCCTGACAGGCTTCTGACGCTAGACATCCACTTGTAAGTCCTAGGGGAGTGTCAGTCCCACATATGATCCACTTCCTCACACTCGTGCCTGGCTGCGGGCCAGGTTCTCCATTGTGTTGTTTCGTGCCATTGGCTCCCCTGACAGGCTTCTGACCCCTAGACATCCACTTGTAAGTCCTAGGGGAGTGTCAGTCCCACATATGATCCACTTCCTCACACTCATGTCTGGCTACGGGCCAGGTTCTCCATTCTGTTTTTTCGTGCCGTTGGCTCCCTGACAGGCTTCTGACCCCTAGACATCCACTTGTAAGTCCTAGGGGAGTGTCAGTCCTAGATATCATCCACTTCCTCACACTCATGCCTGGCTACGGGCCAGGTTCTCCATTCTGTTTTTTCGTGCCATTGGCTCCCCGACAAGCTTCTGACCCCTAGACATTCGCTTCCTAGGGGAGTGTCAGGCCACATATACGGGGAGGAAAAGGCGACTACGAAACGAAAAAAACAATATTTTGAATGGAAACTATTTTTTAAGTTTTCTCAATTTCTTATTGACATTTACAAATACATAATTATAGTTTACCAATGCAATAATTTCAATTTTCATTTGCATGCAAGTTTGTTAGAGACAAGATGGGTGAACCAGAAACGTTGCTCTATTTTTACTTTCTCTACACGATACCGAGTTTTCACCGGAAATATATGTTTAAGGATCCCCTGTATCAATAAAAAGCATTTTCAGAAAAAGGTCCGTGAGTGTGTTTGTGTGTAAAGTCGGTAAAATACCAAAATTGGTATTCAAGTTTAATATGTTCCAGGGATGCGATCCGAACATTTGCATTTTCTTAAAAATGACTAACGATTTTGATTAAAATATCATATATTAAAGACATTTACCTGACAAATAGTATATATATCTTAATTTTCTGGGAATAGCCTCTGAAGACTACTTTATTCTGGATAAATTTTACGGAATTTTGCAAAACTGCTAAACTGTAAGAGATGGATAAAAACTGACCGCACAAATAATGTAGAGCACGTTAAAACATAACACTTATGCTATATGCACTTTTTTCATGGAGTTTATCGTTTTTTAGATATTCCTTGTTTTTCGTTTCAGCTTTTACTTTTCTGATACAGGAATTTGTCAACTCTTGCCCAAACAAACAAAGGACCTTCAGTCACATAGCAACCAGCTTTTGACTATCACTTTAGTCTATAACACTCCCTTATTTCCCTTCTACTTACAAGGAAGCAAGTAATAAGACTATTTCTGCTATTTTTTTGCTTCGATTAGCACGAAGTAAATAGAACAATAAGCTTGTTAACAATAATTTGTGGCAGAGATGTAGAGAAAGTCATGTGAATGGAACACATTTTCGCCGCTTGTTTTTACTATCTGTCCTGAGGTTGTCGTAGTAATCACAGCACTGGAGGGTACAGCGCATGCGTGCGCGTCTCTAATGACCGCCCAAACACAACACCCATCGACTAAATGTATGACCACCTGAACAAGCAATCTTGAGTCATTTGCCATTATCAGAGAATCCTTGCAAATATTACAGTTGGCTGCCCTGCACAAATACTTTGCAACATTCGCTTTAATTTACGTGCCTGCCTACCAGATTTCAAAGCCACAATGAAATCCGTGCTTTATTCAAATTACTGCCGCGGCACTTTGGTGGCGGTTATGGGCATTAAATCAATTGCACAGTGTTTAATGTTTCTGTGTATCCGAAATTATAACGTGTCGTAAAGCTGTTGATTTTGAATTATGGATCACTTTATCGGGTATTACTCGCTTAGTCCACGGCAATCCATTTCGGGTGCTTTTACCCAAAAATATGAGCTGTTCATTTCACATGGATTTCTCTCAGTCGCCGGATTCCCTAGGAGAGGTGCTTATCGACGATCCTGGGGCTGTCGAGGGTTACTTTCTCTACATGTGCTATGTACACAGAAGGTATTGCATTCTACCCAAAAATTCGATGTCGAGGTTTCACCGGAAATATAGGTGTTGGGGTACCCTGAGTCCAAATAAAGCATTTTCAGAAAAAAAATCCGTGTGTGTCTGTCTGTGAGTGTGTGTATGTTTATCCGTAGACAGTATAGCTCAAAAACGAAAAGACCCTTAAACACCATACTTGGTACATAAGTTTAGTTACTTCCTAGGATGCGACACTAAGATTTTGAGAAAAATCACCCCATTTCAAACTACATGGAAACATTTTCAAAAATTTTGATGACCTAAAAAATGGCTCAAATGATTTTGATTAAAATAGTTTCATAATCGGCTTACCCTCCCCGTATTATTTGGACTTACAAGAGGATGCCTAGGGGTCACGAAGCCACAGAGGGGTCGGCCCGTAACCAGGCATTTCTTTTCATCAAAAATTATTTAATATATGGTATTTTAATCAAAATCATTTGAGCATTTTTTGAAAAAACAAACATTTTGGAAAACTTTTCAATATAAAGGGTAGTTTAGGATGGGGAATTTCTCTTAGAATCTTCGTGTCGCATCCTTGGAAGATTTTAACTTAAATATCAAGTTTAAAATTTAACGAACATTTCGTTTTTGAGCTATGCTCCACACACCCGCGTGCACGGACATTTTTCTAAAAATGCTTTTGTGTATTCAGGGGATCTCAAAACATATTTCTGGTGAAGTCTCGTTATGGAATATTTGGGTGCAATACAAAACTTTCTCTATACACCATAAACATAGTACGTGTAGAGAAAATAAAACATTACTGCGTGAAAAATGTGCATATCCTAAAAACATGCAATTTATGTCATATACTTTTTTTGGTGAAGTTAACAGTTTTTGAGATATTCTTTGTTATTGGTTTAAATTTCAAAAGACCTAAACTTTTCTCCAACAGAATTTGTCAATTTCTGACCACGCAAAGAATCGTTTTTCAATCACTTAGCAACCACTTTTTAAAACCTTTGACTATCACTTTAGCCTAGTGCATTCCCTTATTTTCCTTCTACTTATACGGAACTAAGTAATAAGACTATCTCCGTTAATGTTCATCTCGATTAGCATGAAGTAGATAGAAGAATAAGCTTTTTAACAATTATTGCTTCAGAGATGTAAAGAAAGTCATGTGAATGTAACACATCTGATTTTATTTTTTCACGTGTTGGTAAATATCAATGAGTTTGCATTTAATTAAGCCAGATGTAGAGAAAGTCATGTGAATGTAACACATCTGATTTTATTTTTTCACGTGTTGGTAAATATCAATGAGTTTGCATTTAATTAAGCCAGGTGTAGTATACTTGTGAAAAAGCTCTCTCTCTCTCTCTCTCAAGTTGAAATCGCCACTGGACTTGAGGTTGGAAGTTTTTCTTGGTTTAGCCTTGTGTTAAAGCAAGAAGAGAGAAAAAAGGTAATTAATGGAGGATTATTTTCTGCGGCGGACGAATACATTGCCATGTCCACTGACAAACGGATCGGTTTGATTTAGCTCTCGGGTCCTGCTACATGTTGAGGATCCCGATCCAAACCGGTTGTTGTTGTTGTTTGGATAAAAGCATTTGGTAGCTGAATCTGCAAACCATCGCCGTGTACATGTAAATTAAACATCTGGAACAAAGCCATTGTCTGGCAGTTGGCAGCCTTGGTCACATCATGTTCTCGTCACAATGTATTTATTCCTTCACAGATGTTGCTGCAACTAGAGGGTGGTGACTTTTACTTTCTCTACACGTACCAAGTACATAGTGTATACCCAAACATTCGATACCGAGGTTTCACCGGAGTTATATGTTTTAGGGTCCCGTGTATCCAAAAAAAGTCTGTGAACACGATAACTAAAAAACGAAAAGTCGGTAAAATACCAAACTTGGTATTTAAATTTTGAATCTTCCCAACGATGCAGCACCAACATTTTCAAGAAAATCACCCCACCCCTAACTACCCTTTATATGAAACTTTTTTTGAAAATTGTGATTTTCTCGAAAATGGCTCTAATGATTTTGATTAAAATATCGTATATTAAAAAAATTTACCTGACAAATAAAATGTATATCTTGAATTTTCAGAGAATAGCCTCTGAAGACTACTTTATTCTGGATGAATTTTACGGAATTTGGAATAACTGCTATACCATAAAAGATGGACAAAAACTTACCACACAAAAAATGTAGAGCACATTAAAACACACAATTTATATTGTAAACATTTTTTTCGTGGAGTTGATCGCTTTTGAGATATTCCTTGTTCTTGGTTTCAGCTTTGAAAAAAAAACTTACCGTTTCTCATACAAGAATTTGTAAACCTTCTCCATACAAAGAAAGGAACTTGACTATTACTTTAATCTATGGTACTCCCTTATGTCGCATCTACTTACAAAGAACCAAGTAATAAGACTGTTTCTGCTAATTTTTTCTCGATTAGCATAAAGTAAATAGAAGAATTAGCTTTTAAACAATAACTTATTACAGAGATGTAGAGAAAGTCATGTGAATACAGCACATCAGATTTTTCTCAAATGCGAAATGTTCATAAGGACCTGCACACTCTTATTTTCATTTCTAACGATCTCTAAATCACTTCTAATGTCTTTTGAAATTGCCAAATTATACTAAAGTGCGATATAAATGTGAAATCGCCGATTATCTTAAAATTTACTTTCTTTCTTTATTTGCTTTGTTGGTTTTTTTTCCTTCAGATATTGCATCTGATGAGTTTATTGGAACATTTGTCCACCATACTGATCTGGAATGCGGAACTAATTCCTTCATCTGTTTCTAAAATACATATCTATTATAAATCTGAACTTGACTACAGAAATAAATCAACATCAAATTTAAATAACAATCAAATATTAAACAAAGTGACTCTATTTTATTTATAAAGATTTGTTCAGAAGTTTGTATACAAAAATGAGAATAAAAATCTAATGTGTTCCATTTTGAGAAAATCAAAATTTTCTAAATTTTTTCCATATAAAGAGTAGTTTGGGGTGGGGCAAATTTTCTCAAAATCTTCGTGTCGCATCCTTGGAAGATACCAAACGTAAATACCAAGTATGGTATTTTACCGACTTTTCGTTTTCGAGCTGTCGTGTTCACAGACACACACACACACACACACACACACATACTGAAAATACTTTTTACTTTCCGTACACGTAATATGTGCATAGTGTATAGAGAAGGTATTGTATTGCACCCAAAAATTTGATGCCGAGATTTCACCGGAAATACACGTATATATGTATGGTTGGTATATATGTGCGTGTGTGTGTGTGTGTGTCTATGGACAGCATAGCTGAAAAACGAAAAGACCGTAGAATACCAAATTTAGTATTCAAGTTTGGTATCTTCCCAAGGATGTGACACGAAGATTTTCAAGAACATTTCCCCTCCCCCAACTATCCTTTACATGGAACTTTTTTAAAAAATTATGGTTTTCTCAAAAATGGCTCTAACAATTTTGATTAATATATCGTATATTAAAAATATTTACCTAACAAGTAAAATGTATATCATAAATTTTCTGGGAATAGCCTCTGAAGATGAATTTTACTTAATTTTGCATAACTGCTAAACCATAGGAGATGTAGAGCACGTTAAAACACACAATTTATGATATATACATTTTTTTCGTGAAGTTGATCGTTTTTGAGATATTCCTTGTATTTGGTTTCAGCTTTGAAAAACTTATACTTTTGTCATACAGAAATTTATCAAGTCCTGTCCATACAAACAAAGGAACTTCAGTTACATAGCAAGAAACTTTTGACTATCACTTTAACCTATGGTACTCCCTTATTTCGCTTCTACTTACAAGGAAGCAAGTAATAAGACTATTTCTGCTAATTTTTTCTCGATTAGCATGAAGTAAATAGAAGCATAAGCTTTTTAACAATAATTTGTTGCAGAGATGGTTTTTTTTTTTTTTTTTCGATACAGTGGACACTAAAACGCATATATCCGGTGAAATCTTGGTATCGAATTTTTGGGTGGAATACAATACTTTCTCTATACACATGTAGAGAAAGTAAAAATGATACGACAGTATTTACAACAGAAGGCTGAACTGTACATGTCTCGCTACAAAAAGAACGAGAGGAAATGTTTTATTAAGATGACATGGCAAAAGCCAATAAAACTTTATTCCCCCTTCTTCCTTTCCTTTCACGCACTTCCGTTGATTCACACTACACGATAAAACCCTTCCTCGACAATAATTAACACTGTGACGTTTTAATATGGTGAACAAAAGAAGTTAACTTTATCAGCTGTTCATTCCGACCCCTCATGATGCAGGTTGGGTGTAAACAAATCTGTGTTCCATCTCTGTAACAAATTATTGTTAAAAAGCTTATTCTGTTTCCTTCATGTCACATGATCGTAGGAAGTGGCCAATCCAATACATTGGCGCGTAAAATTCCAACCAATCAGAACTCATTATCTTTGCATTTTATTCGTTTTTTATCGCACCCTCTCTGAACTAATGTTCGTCACATATTAATAGTATCAGTGTGCAGTGATATTCCCGTGCATAAAGGAAAGGTTTATCGCTGAAATAGACATATTAATTGAAAACACAGAATACTAAAAACAACAGAGAGTGTGTGGAACCAGTTAAGCAACGAGGCAGGCCATGATTTATGATATGACATTAGCAAATATACGCTATCAAGATAAATGGAATATTATTCTTCGTGTTATCCATATAGGATAATAATTGTTATTTTATTCGTCTTATTAAATACAACACGAGCTACAACTTTTCTCTACATAAAAGTTGGAGCTGTTCTTGTATTGCTTATGGAATAACATAGCGATATTTAAATATAACATTTGATCTAGTACATTCCTTTAGTTGCCTTCTACTTATAAGGAACAAAGTAATAAGAACATTCTGCTAATGGCTATCTCGATTAGCATTGTGTAAAAACAAGAATTATTGTTTGTGTTTGTCGAACAGTTAGAGAAAGCCGTCTGAGTGTAACACTTGAGATTTTTTCCTTAAATGGGAATACACTAGACTAAAACGATAGTCAAATCTTTTAAAAGCTGGTTGCTATGTGGTTGAAATCTATTTCTATGCAGGGCCAGGAGTTTACAACTTCCGTGTGAGAAAAGTTTTAAAGTATTTTGAATCTGAAACAAATAACAAATAATACCTTAGAAATGGTCAATTCCAGGAAGAATACGTAAATCACATCAATTGAGTGTTTTAACGTGATCTATGTTTTTATGTAGTAAGTTTTTGTCCATCTTTTACGGTTTAGCAGTTATGCAAAATTCCGTAAAATTGACCTAGAAAAAAGTAGTCTTCAGAGGCTATTCCCAGAAAATTCAAAATATACATTTTATTTGTCAGGTAAATATCTTTAATATACAATAGTTTAATCAAAATCGTTAGAACCATTTTTTCGAAAATCAAAAATTTCGAAAAAAATTCCATGTAAAGGGTAGTTTGGGGCTGGGAGATTTTTCTCAAAATCTTCGTGTCGCCTCCCTGGAAGATACTAAACTTAAATACCAAGTTTGGTATTTTACCGACTTTTCGTTTTTGAATTAGTGTTCACAGACACACGGACACACACATGGACCATTTTCTGAAAATGCCTTTTTTGGCTACTAGAGGCCCTAAAACGTCGGTATTGAATTTTTGGGTGGAGTGCAATACATAGTAGGTGTAGAGAAAGTAAAGATGGCGTTTAGAATCGCAGGTAAAGCAGCAGTATGACGGCTCTAGAACTCGCTTACGTCGAGTCAAGTAGTGCTAAGGGGAACCCCATGGCTGTAATTACCGCCCCCCGATGATGTTGCATGTTTTTGGATGCAATTGATTTATTCAGCTTTTTACCGATGCCACGCCTTTCCTTTTACAATTTAAAACGGCCGAACGAGATTTACAGTTCAAGTCGCAATTGCTTGTTTAACGGGTCTTCACTTGCTTTTATTCGCTACTTTTTTCCTCTCTGGCGTGTTTCAGTGGCGTTTCAAATCAGCACACGAGCTGCAAATGCACTTAACTGTCAGTTCTACAAGCTAGCTATATAATGTTCTTTTATTGTTAACTTTTAGGTTATATGTGCATTTATTATTGGAAACAGTTGAAAAATTCAAAGGCACAGCTTTGTATTCAAGAGAACAAGGTAGTTCAACAAACGGAAATTACACCTTAAGTGAGTTCAATTACCACTGCTCTTAAAGTATTCATTGTTTTTCCAGAGATTTGTATAAATTATTCTACAAATTATGACAACTTTTTCAAGTCGTGTTTACATTAATAGCTTTTGTGCTTGAGTCTCTAAAAAGTACTTCATTCAGCAGAAAAGTAATATAACTAAATCTTAAAAAAAAAATGTCAATTCCTGTACCTTTTTCTCTGATACTGCTTGAGTCTCTAAAAAGTACTTCATTCAGCAGAAAAGTAATATAACTAAATCTTAAAAAAAAAATGTCAATTCCTGTACCTTTTTCTCTGATACTGCTTGCAATACATAATCACACTTTTGTTCGTTCTTATAATAATCAGCTATCTTCTGAACCTCAATTGTTTACCTATGATACAATTTCAGTAGATATTAAAAAATCTTATGTGTTCCTTTCACATGACTTTCTCTACATCTCTGCAACAAATTATAGTTAATAAGCTAATGCTTCTATTTACTTCATACTAATCGACAACAAATTAGCAGAAATAGTCTTATTACTTGCTTCCTTGTAAGTAGAAGCGAAATAAGGGAGTAGCATAGGTTAAAGTGATAGTCAAAAGCTTGTTGCTATGTGACTGAAGTTCCAGGAGTTGACAGATTTCTGTATGAGAAAAGTTTTTTAAAGTTGACAACAAAAACAAGGAATATCTTAAAAACGATCAACTTCACGAAAAAATGTATATGACACAAATTGTGTGTCTTAATGTGTTCTACATTTTGTGTGTGGCAGGCTTTTGTCTATCTCTTAATGACTTCCAGTTACGCAAAATTCACTAAATTTCATCCAGAATAAAGTAGTTTTCAGAGCCTATTCCCAAAAAATTCAAAATATACGTTTTATTTGTCAGGTAAATATTTTTAATATACCATATTTTAATCAAAATCGTCAGAGCCATTTTTGACAAAATAAAAATTTTCGAAAATTTTTCCATGTAAAGTGTAGTTTGTGGTGGGGGGATTTTCTTGAAAATCCTCGTGCCGCGTCCTTGGAAGATACTGAAGTTAAATGCCAAGTTTGGTATTTAACGGTCTTTTCGTTTTTGAGCTATGCTGTCCAAAGACTCACACACGCACACGTGTAGAGAAAGTAAAAAGATATATATTTGCAACTTCCAAAAATTAAAAGTGTGCAAATTTCCAAGTTTGTTGCTTTCATAATATAATCGATATATACTATAACATCACAATTGTGGTTCAGAAAGTTCAACTCTGCGTTGTATATCTGTGCTGAAAATTGCACGTTTCCAGCTCTCATACTTTCTGAGAAAAGGGTTCAAGTATCTAAAATACTGTTACGAGAAAACTGTATTTAAATGTTGCGTGATAGCTTTAAAGAAATGCAGACCGGCATTAAGTTGATTAATATCCTCTGAACGGGGGTACATTTTCTGTAACTAAAAATAATAGAGGTTTTATTAGTATCTAAAACAAAAGAATGTTACTATTTCAGAGTCCCGTGTTCCCTTAAGTTCAGTTTCTTCCAAGGACGCGACACCAAGATTTTCAAAAAATTCCCCCACCCCAGCTATCCTTTACCGGGAAATTTTGTCGAAAATGTTGTTATTCTCAAAAATGGCTCTAACGATTTTCATTAAAATATCGTATATTAAAGATATTTACTTAACAAATAAAATATTTAACTTCAACTTTGCGGAATTGCTCATAATTGATAAACCGTAGGAGATGGACAAAGACTTACCTAACAAAAAATGTAGATCTCATTAAAACACACAATTTATGTCATATACATTTTTGTTGTAGAGTTGCCCGTATTTGAGATATTCTTGTTATTGGTTTCAGTTTTCTCAACGGTAAGTCGTATTTCTTTCATCTGTGTTCTGTTTGCCTATTCCTGGCAAGCAAAGAGTTTCACATAGCGTACTAATAACTGTAAGTTATCAGGTCGAGAATGTATATTGAGAGTAACTTACAGTTCGTGGTTAGCCAATTCTTTTTGAATTACTTAAAAAAACAGAAAATAGTAAATCAAAATTGCTTTTCAATATTTTATTTACCATAAAAAAAATTCTGATGTGTTACACTCATATGGCTTTCTCTAGCTGCTCTAAAACTTCTTACAAAACATTATTCTTCTTTCTTCAGCATGCTAATGGAAAGAAACATTAGCAGAATGTTCTTATTACTTAGTTCTTTATAAGTAGAAGGCAACTAAAGGAATACACTATGCTAAAGTGAAAGTCAAATGTTTTAAAAGCTATCGTTATGCGATTGTCATTGGAAATCGCTTCTTTGCTTCGCCAGGAGTAGAACAAAAGAAAAACGGACACTTGTTATCTGAGAAAAGTATAAGTACTTTACAATTGAAACCAATAAAAAGGAATGCTTCCGAAACCACAACTAAAACATAACGGACATAAATTGTGCGTTTTGACGAGATCTACATTTTTTTGGAGTAAGTTTTTGTCTGTCTCTTACGGTTTAGCAATTAAGCAAAATTCGGCAAAATGCATCCAAAATAAAGAGGTCTTCAGAGCATATTCCCAGAAAATTTAACATACTTATTTTAATTTAAAATTTTCGAAAATTTTTCCATGTAAAGGATAGTTTCTGGTGGGGGGATTTTCTTGATAATCTTCATTTCGGATCCTTAGAAGATACGAAACTTGCATACCAACTTAAGTATGTTACCAACTTTTCGTTTTTGAGTTATCGTGTTCTCAGACACACTGGTGCGCACACACACGCACACACACGCACACACACACGCACACACACACACTCGCACACAGACCTTTTTCTCAAAATAATTTGTTGGATACACGGGACCCTAAAACGTCTATTTCTGGTGAAATCTCGATATCAAAATTTTTGGGTGGAATGCAATACCTTCTCTATACACTATTTGCATAATGTGTGTAGAGAAAGTAAAAATGAATTCTCGATATGAACAAATAACAGGCTATATCTAAATGATATGAACAAAACCTTATACACTCTTTTATTAATGCAATAGATTCTTTACTTGAAGTAGCACATGTTACGTCATTTGCTAGTTGTACTGTAAGTATTAATGACCTCTCAAACTCTTACAGTGCTTGTTGTCATGGCAATTAATAATTGAATTGTAAATTAATGTTACATTACCAAACATGTGTTGAAAACTTACATATCAAGTATTTTAAAAATAGGAATCACTTTAAGGTAATGTATTAAGCTTACTTTGCTTCTACTCACAAGAAAGCAAGTAATATGAACATTTCTGTTGATGTTTATCTGGATTAGCATGAGCTACATAGAAGAATAAGCTTTTGTACGCAAAGTTTGTTCAGTTCCAGAAAGGCAAGTACATGGAACACATGAGATTTTTATTTGCTAGTGATATTATAAAATACTTGTTTTATTAGGTTACTTTATGAATTAGAACGATGCATATAATGTCAATAAGGTACTTTTGGAACAGATTATACCTCAACGTGTGAATGTTCACGCTACAAACCCCTCCTCACCACCCTCTCTTTAAACCGTGACGGTTCTGTGTGTTCGTAACTATGTGCGCTGTTGCCCTCCATTGTGTAATGCTTAGCATGCTAACTTCATATACCCAAGGTCGTGGGTTCTAACTCGGCAGAAGGAGATGGATTTTTTCGGGTTGAAAATCATTAGCATGGCTTCCTTCGGAAGGGAAGTAAAGTCGTTGGTCCCGTGTCGTAGATTTACGGTCGTAAAAGAACCTCAAGCCTGATAGAAAGGCCTCTGGGAAAAAGTAAGCGGTATTTCACACCCAGTATAGAATGGGACACTAAGAACCACAGCAGCTAAAGAGCGTTCATAAATAAAACTACATTTACATTTCTGTGTGCGCTTTCTTTCTTTCTTTCTTGTCGGGACTCCGGCGCTTCTTCCCCTTTTTACACTAGGTACATTTTTTGTTGACCTATTTGTTTACCATTTTCTTTTTATACGCATTTACAAAGAACCATGGCCAAGGCGGAACTCGAACCCACGATCCCCTGTGCCACGAAACACCAAAGCTAGGCACTCCCTTCGGAAGCTATAACCGAGCTGTATTCACATCATTCCCATTGTTTTAAGTGCCCTATAGAACGCCTGAAATGTGAAAACGAAACAGGATATTATATCGCATTATTCTCTTTCACGTTTACCTGCTTCAAAGAACACGGAGTGGAAGGTTTAAATTACTGCGAGTGTTGCCAGAACAACAATAACACTCGCCGGCGAGCAACTTATTGTCAAAAACCATTTACATGGTCCTTTATCACCGTAAAGAATCGCAGCAGAAAAAGGAGGTGCATTAGCGGGAAAAGGAAACACGCAAGTCCTGAGCTATTCTTTTCCTTCCTTCCATTTCTCTCGTTCTCGACATCAAAGAATAGGACAATGCTGTCCTAAAACACTTAGTGCTTTAGTATCTCCTTATTTTGTTCGCTTTTTACTGTTATCTATACACAACAACGAGATGATATAAAGAAAGCCATCTGGAGGTCCTGGGATCAAATCCCGTGGTATCCCTCAGTTGCTAAGGTAAATATCTGATTGGTTATTCGATACCACGACCCCTCTCAGTTATAAAACAATAGGAAAACTGAGAAAAGATTATAATTATGATCGCGCCGTTGTCTATCAACAGATAGACTGGATGGCACCCTAGCGCCATCTGACTTTCCCGCCTGTGGCCTCTAAAGTCTAGCTTTACACCACGGATGGTGGCATCAGCTAGATCGGAGACCCTGAAGCCTGGCAGTTCTCCGCGGCTGGTGCATCTACACTGGAGACCTTGAAAGCTAGTTGTACTCCGCCATCTGACTGCGGATGGTGGAAGTAGATAAACTGGAGCCCTTGAAAGCTAGTTGTGCTCTGACTACGGGGTAGACGCAGATAGGTTGGAGAACTTGGAGGCTGGCTGTACTTCACCATCTGACTACGGATGGTAGAAGCTATTAGGTTGGAGAGCTTGGAGGCTGGCTGTACTCCGCCATCTGACTGCGGATGGTGGAAGTAGATAAACTGGAGGCCTTGAAGGCTAGTTGTGCTCCGCCATCTGACTACGGATGGTAGACGCAGATAGGTTGGGGAACTTGGAGGTTGGCTGGCTGTACTTCACCATCTGACTACGGATGGTAGACGCAGATAGGTTGGAGAACTTGGAGGCTGGCTGTACTCCGCAATGTGACTACGGCTGGTAGAAGCAATTAGGTTGGAGAGCTTGGAGGCTGGTTGCTCTGAATTCAGATGATGGCGGCGGTTAGACAGTAGGCCTTCAAGTTTGAGTGTACTTCAGTTTTACACTACTTAAATCTTAATTTTATGATTTTTTTTTATTACTTTAGCCGTTCTTCCTCTAATTTGCAAACCGGCATAAAATATATGCATACATATCACTTTCAACAGCACCCCAACTGAAATGACTTGAAAAGCCGTGCGATACGAAGTGGACTGGCCATCCACTCAAAGCTGAACGTCGCGAGTTTGAGTCCCAGCTACTGCAGTCAAATGCACCTCTGGTAAAGGATGGGGAGGACACAAGTAAAATAACGAGTGTGATGACACACTTGGATACTGACGGGGTTACATTTGACTACAGTAAACAGTGTCTGAGGTAAAGGATGGGGAGAGCCCAAGTAAAATAACCAGTGTGATGACACACTTGGATACTGACGAGGTTACATTTGACTACAGTAAACTGTGTCTGAGGTAAAGGATGGGGAGGGCCCAAGTAAAATAACCAGTGTGATGACACACTTGGATACTGACGAGGTTACATTTGACTACAGTAAACTGTGTCTGAGGTTAAGGATGGGGAGGGAACAAGTAAAATATCCAGTGTGATGACACACTTCGATACTGACGGGGTTACATTTGACTACAGTAAACTGTATCTGAGGTAAAGGATGGGGATGGCCCAAGTAAAATAACCAGTTAGATGACACACTTGGATACTGACGAGGTTACATTTGACTACAGTAAACTGTGTCTGTGATAAAGGATGGGGAGGGAACAAGTAAAATATCCAGTGTGATGACACACTTCGATACTGACGGGGTTACATTTGACTACAGTAAACTGTATCTGAGGTAAAGGATGGGGATGGCCCAAGTAAAATAACCAGTGTGATGACACACTTGGATACTGACCAGGTTACATTTGACTACAGTAAACTGTGTCTGTGATAAAGGATGGGGAGGGAACAAGTAAAATATCCAGTGTGATGACACACTTCGATACTGACGGGGTTACATTTGACTACAGTAAACTGTATCTGAGGTAAAGGATGGGGATGGCCCAAGTAAAATAACCAGTGTGATGACACACTTGGATACTGACCAGGTTACATTTGACTACAGTAAACTGTGTCTGAGGTAAAGGATGGCGAGGGCCCAAGTAAAATAACCAGTGTGATGACACACTTGGATACTGACGGGGTTACATTTGACTACAGTAAACTGTGTCTGGGGTAAAGGAGGGGGAGAGCCCAAGTAAAATAACCAGTGTGATGACACACTTGGATACTGACGGGGTTACATTTGACTACAGTAAACTGTGTCTGGGGTAAAGCATGGTAAGGGAACAAGTAAAATAACCAGTGTGATGACACACTTGGATACTGACCAGGTTACATTTGACTACAGTAAACTTTGTCTGAGGTAAAGGATGGCGAGGGCCCAAGTAAAATAACCAGTGTGATGACACACTTGGATACTGACAGGGTTACATTTGACTACAGTAAACTGTGTCTGAGGTAAAGGATGGGGAGGGCCCAAGTAAAATAACCAGTGTGATGACACACTTGGATACTGACGGGGTTACATTTGACTACAGTAAACTGTGTCTGGGGTAAAGGAGGGGGAGAGCCCAAGTAAAATAACCAGTGTGAATACACACTTGGATACTGACAGGGTTACATTTGACTACAGTAAACTGTGTCTGAGGTAAAGGATGGGGAGAGCCCAAGTAAAATAACCAGTGTGAATACACACTTGGATACTGACAGGGTTACATTTGACTACAGTAAACTGTGTCTGAGGTAAAGAATGGTAAGGGCCCAAGTAAAATAACCAGTGTGATGACACGCTTGGATACTGACGAGGTTACATTTGACTACAGTAAACTGTGTCTGGGGTAAAGGATGGGGAGGGCCCAAGTAAGATAACCGGAGTGATGACACGCTTGAATACTGACAGGATTACATTTGCCTGCAGTTGCATGGATTTTGCTATATTTATTAAAAACAGTTTTATTGAAAAAATAAACATATTACATATAACTCTCATGTAAGGCACTTTTGTTTTACCTCACTTGTGTTTCAAGAAATATTTGATATTACCTAAGAACATTATTTTCCTCGATTGTCACAAATGGAATCGCTACAGATAATTAGTCAGTCCAGAGTTAGAGTCTTTTGGTCACTTTTAATTATTCGCAGCAGTATCTAATTAATCTCATTCTGGCAAATACAGCATCCTTCCTGCATCCTATCTCACGAAGAACACCGTACTTTGAACTATTTCTGCTCAAACCCAGAAAGGTATGAATGCAATGAAAAAGTGCCCAAAATTCTTAATAACTTTTGTTCTAATTCTGTAGAATTATACAATGAAGTTTGTGGGTGCAAAAACCTAATAACTCTCGAGTAAGAAACGTTTGATTTACTTCACTTGTGCTTATTTTGTAGCCAAGGAAACGCTGTATAATTGTATAAAGAGAGAAAAATGTAAATAGCATTAGAAATCAGAAGCAATATTTCATATCAAGTATGGAGATTATTTAACTCGATTGTCACAACCATATATGAAGGAAAAGAAATTGCTACAGATGATTAATGAGCCCAGTGTTCGCACCGACCAGGGAAAACCATGAAAGCTCATGATGAGAGTGGGAATCGTAGGCTGGACAGTCCAAATGGGACCCTAACCCGCTAGCTTATGTAGGTAGTGCAGAAAGCAAAAATCTGATGTGTTCATTCACATGACTTTCTCTACATCTCTGTAACGAATTATTGTTAAAAAGCTTATGCTTCTATTTACTTCATGCTAATCGAGAAAAAATTAGCAGAAATAGTCTTATTACTTGCTTCCTTGTAAGTAGAAGCGAAATAAGGGAGTACTGTAGATTAAAGTGGTAGTCAAAAGCTGGTTGCTATGTGACTGAGGTTCCTTTGTTTGTGTGGACAGGAGTTGAGAAATTCCTGTATGAGAAAAGTAAGTCTTTCAAAACTGAAACCAAAAATAAGGAATATCTCAAAAACGATCAACTCCATAAAAAATGTATACAATATAAATTGTGTGTTTTAACGTGCTCTACATTTTTTCTGTTGTAAGTTTTTGTCCATCTCTTACAGTTTAGAAGTTGTGCAAAATTCCATAAAATTCATCCAGAATAAATTAAGTCTTCAGAGCCTATTCCCAGAAAATTCAAGATATTCATTTTATTTTTCAGGTAAATATCTTTAATAGGCGATATTTTAATCAAAATCGTTGGAGCCATTTTTGAGAAAATCAAAACCTTTGACAAAAGTTCCATGTAAAGGGTAGTAGGGGTGTGGGGATTTTCTTGAAAATCTTCGTGTCGCATCCTTGGAAGATACCAATCTTAAATATTAAACGGTCTTTTCGTTTTTGAGCTAGCTGCCCACAGGAACTGAAACCCACACACATTTTCTGAAAATGTTTTTTTTATTCAGGGGGACCCACAACATGTATTTCTGGTGAAATCTCCTTATCGTATTTTTTGGTGGAATGCAATACCTTCTCTATACACTATGTAGATAGTACGTGTAGCGAAAGTAAAAATTACTCAATGTGTGTTTAAATGAACCGTAAACGGGTTTAAACGTTAATTTTTTCACTTAAGAAGTAGATTTTTGAGCACGTGGAGAGCCCTTGAAAAACGACTTTTGTTTGAAGACACTCGCTGAAATGCCCTCTCGAGTGAAAAGAAGAAAACAAGAGAAGTAAGCTATGACGTCATGGGAACTGTGGAGATGGTGTTTATAATTCTCATCGACTGTTTATATCTTTCTTTTGGGCAAACACACGCGCTCTCGAGATGGGCTTATAACCTTTACCACATTATCTATGTAAAAGACCTTGCCGTCTGAGAATTAACGATGTTCCCTTGTTTCAGAGAAACGCAATGAAGGCAAACAATAATATATTGCAATCATGACGTACATACATATGACTGGCGCCACAGATGTGGACATATGAACATCTTAATGAGAGCCGGGAAGCGAGTTTACTTTCAGTTCAGCAGTCGATTCATGTCTGACACCTGCACTGATAAACATGTCTTATATTCATATCTATACAAATGTTAATGAGAGCCAGGAAGCGAGTTTACTTTCAGTTCACCAGTCGATTCATGTCTGACACCTGCACTGATAAACATGTCTTATATTCATATCTATACAAATGGCCTACTATATAAACAATGTGCCTCCAATTCTTCCACACCTGACAGTCCTTCATCTTCGCTCACGTCATCAACGTTATCGCTACTTTCTGCACCTTTATCCTGCATTAGAATACTTTCTATTGATTTTCAATGTTCTCAACATGTCGACATACATTTTCCCATTGTGGCCTGCCAATTTCTGCAATTCGCTGGCGACTCAACTGTTCCACATCTTTTAATTTAAAAATGATATATTAAGTTTTATTTTTCTTTCTTTCTTATCTTTGAGAACCCTGGAAACGGAACTCAGTGAAATATCAGTTGCCTTGGCTACTCTTTCATTCACTTTCTACGGGCTTTTGAAGAACTCGGGGAACATACATTTTCTTCCTTCATCTCTGCCTCTTGTTTCATGAAGTCAAGCACATTTACAATTATTTCTCTGCTCTGACTATGTAACACCTTGCCACTTATCTTTGAAAACGTAGGAGCCATGGTTAAAACAATAAAATGAACACTATTTCCTGCCCACTTTGAATACAAACGGATACAGAGTGTACAAAGTTTGCTCGCTGTGACTTTAAGTAAGCAAAGTATCATATCACAAACTCCGATAAGGTAGCCTCGGTAACTGGGTTGGCAGTCAGGGTCACGATTCCACAAGTTTTGCGCCGGCAATATCTATGTATATTACATTCCTCCAAAATGTTAGATACCCAGCTTTCACCAGAAATTATTTTAAATGTATCTGTACGTGGCTCGGGTTCGATCCCCATGTGGGATTCGTGGCGGACGAAGTGGAGTCTGGGTGGGTTTTCTCCGGATCCTCCGGTTTCCCCCGCCACCAATTACTCCATCATTGCCTTTCATATCATCCTCTTCCTCATGTTCCTGCCTGGCTACGGGACGACCCCTCGTAACAGGTTCTCCATTATTGGTTTCGTGCCTTGGCTCTCCGACAGGCTTCCGCTGACAAGTCCTAGAGGGTATCAGTCCTAGAAATACGGTAAGAATAAGCCGATTACGAAACGAAATAAATCTGTCCTGAATAAAACATGTGATGTGATCATTCACATGACTTTCTCTACATCTCTGTAACAAGTCGTTGTTAAAAAGCTTATTCTTCTATATACTTCATGGTCTTCTTTGTAAGAAGAAGGGAAATTCATTTAAAAGCTAGTTTTCATGTAAAACAATGGAAATTCCGTTACCCTTGCTTGCCAGTAATAAACAAAACACAGACGAACGAAAGATGGCCTACCGTTTGAGAATAGCTTAAAATTGAAATCAATAAGAAGGAATAAATCGGCAACGGCCAACTCTACAACAAAAATAAGTATGACATAAATTGTCGTGTACTTTCTTGTCTATTTCTTACAGTTTATCAGTTAATCAAATTCATTCAGAATGAACAACTCTTCAGAACATTCATTTTAGTTGTGATTTAAATATCTTTAATACACGGTAATTTAATCAAAACAGTTAAAGTAATTTTTGAGAAAAACAAAATGTTAAAAATATGTCCACACAAACGGTAGTTCCGGGTGGGGGGATTTTCTTAAAAACCTTCGTGTCGCATCCTTTATTGATACTAACACTTAAATATTAAGTTTGGTGTTTAACGGCGTTTACGTTATGTAAATGTTACGTACGCTGCCCACAGCAACGTATGCCTGGTCCTTTTTCTAAAAATGCTTTTCTTTTCTTTTGCTCAATGGACCTGAAAACATGTACATTTCACATACGTGCTAGAGAGAGTGAAGAACATTTACAGTTATATGTAGAGATAATTTTTACTTTCACTACACGTCTTACGCACATAGTGTATAGAGAAGGTGTTGTAATGCATTCAAAAATTCCATTCCGAGATTTCACCAGAAATACATGTTTTGGATCCCCCTGAATACAAAAAAAAAAATGGGAAAATGTCCGTGCGTGCGTGTGTGTGTGTGTGTGTGTGTGTGTGTGTGTGTGTTTGTGTCTGTGTGTCTGTGAACAGCAAAGCACAAAAACGAAAAGTCCGTTAAATACCAAACTTGGTATTTTACTACAGTATCATGCAAGAATCTTCAATAAAATTCCCCCACCTTCAACTACCCTTTACATGGGACATTTCTCGAAAAGTTTTATTTTCTCAAAAATGGCTGTAACGATTTTAATTAAAATACAGTATATTAAAGATATTTGACTGACAAATAAAATGTATATCTTGAATTTTCTGGGAATAGCCTCTGAAGAATACTTTATATTGGATGCATTTTATGGAATTTTGCATAACTGCTAAACCGTAACAGATAGAAATAAACTTACTTCACAAAAAATGTAGAACACGCTAAAACACACAATTTATGTTATGTACATTTTTTTTCGCGGAGTTGGTCGTTTTTGAGATATTCGTTCTTTTCAGTTTCAGCTTTAAAAACTTAAGAGGTTTCTCATACATGAGTTTCTCTCATGTCCATACAAACAAAGGAACTTCAGTCACATATCAACCAGCTTTTGACTATCACTTTAAGCTATGGTACTCCCTTATTTCACTTCTACTTACAAGGAAGCAAGTAATAAGACTGTGCTAATTTTTTCTCTATTAGCGTGAAGTAAATAGAAGCATTAGCTTTTTAACAACAATTTGTTACAGAGATGTGGAGAAAGTCATGTCAGATTTTTTGTTTTAAGCAAAACTAGAAACACAAGGTCTCTAGAGGTGTGTTTTACCCCCTTTCTTCTTAGGATGGGCTGCAGCTGTGTTGAAGTGTTCTTTGCGCGCACCCAGTGTTGCCTGATGACACGGTGCTGTTTCTTCACAAAGGTGAAACGTTATTCACACGGGGGTTCATGGCCTTATTGTATCCCTCACACTACATCATGCAAGTACATGATGACATCGACAGGCAACTCGCCTTATATTCTCCTCTCTTATATGTTATATTTCAACTGTTCATAATATACTGACAGCAGTAAGGCGATAGTCAAATCTTTTAACAGCTGTTGCTGTGTGAAACAACTGACTTTCGGTTCGCTTTGCATGCTGCCGTGTGCGAAATTTAAGATTGAAACCAGTAACAAGGAATATCTCGAAAAGGATCACCTCTACAAGAAAAACGTATAAATTATTTGTTTTGAGAAATCTATATTCTTGTGCAATAAGTTTTTGTGTTATCCCTCGCGGTTTACCAGGAGTATTCAAAATATACCTACATTTTATTTACTATGTAAGTATCTTTAATATACGGTGTTTTATATCAAAATTGTTACAGCAAGTTCCGAAAAAATCAAACTTTTCGTTTTTCAGTTACCGTATTCCAGACACACGGACACAAACTCTCACACACAAACTCTCACACACAAACTCTCACACACTCACACACACACGCACACACGTGTAGTTATTGTTTCTAAAAATGTAGTTTTTATAAGAGAGCCCTAAAACATGTATTTCCAGTGAAATCTCTGTATCGAATTTTTTGGTGGAATACAATAACTTCTCTATACACTATGTACATAGTACGTGTAAAGAAAGTAAAAAAATATATATATCATGTGTTACATTCACATTACTTTCTCTGCATCTCTGCATTCAATTATTGTTAATAGGTTTTTTTCCTTTATTTACTTAATGCTAATAGACAGAAAGCTTCTTATTACTTGCTTCCTTATAAATGAAGTGAGAGAGTACCTTAGGCTGAATTGACAGTCAAATCTTTTAAAAGCTGGTTGCTATGTGACTGAAGTGCATTTGTTTGAATGGACAGGAGTTGATAAATTCCTGTATGAGAAAAGTATACGTTTCTCAAAGCTGAAACTAATAAGAAGGAATATCTAAAAAACGTAAACTTTTAGATATTTATTTGTTTTAAGTCTTTGTCTATCTCTTATGGTTTACTAGTTATTAAAAATTCCCCAAAATTCATCCCGAATAAACATGTTTTCAGAGGCTATTCCCAAAAAATTGAAGATATACAATAAATATAAGCGACTTGAAACAAAATCGTTGGAGCCATTTTTGAGAAAATCAAAATTTTCGTAAAATGTTCCATGTATAGGGTATTTGGTGGGCGGGGGGATTTTCTTGAAAACCTTCATGTCGCATCCTTGGAAGATACCAGTTTGGTGTTTAAAGGTCTTTTCGATTTTGAGATAGATATGCTGCCCACAAACACACACATACACACACGGAAATTTTTCTAAAAAGTTTTTTTTTATTCAGGGGGTCTCAAAACGTGAATTTCCTGTGAAAACTTGGTGTTGAATTTTTTGGTTGGAATACAATATCTTCACTATGTACATTATGGTGTAGAGAAAGTAAAAAGCACCACTCTTGTAATAAGTATTGGAAAATATTTCCCACTAACAAGGAATTATCTCGATAAACAAACAAAAATGTGTGTGTTTTAATAAGGACTAACCGTTTTCTCCCTCGTATGGTTTTCCTATTAAGCAAAATTAAACCAGAGCAAATAGAACATTTCTGCTTGTCATTAAAATGTTTCAGTCAAAATAATTATAGGCATTTTGAGAAAAGTAAAATGTTGTTTCATGTAAGGGGCATTTTCTTGAAAATCTGTGTCGCAAACTTGAAACATAGTGACATTCTATATAAAGTGTAATATTTAACAGACGTTTCTTTGAGTTGTGCTTAGGACAGACACAGATAA
Source organism: Hymenopus coronatus (assembly GCA_030762935.1). NCBI lineage: Eukaryota > Metazoa > Arthropoda > Insecta > Mantodea > Hymenopodidae > Hymenopus > Hymenopus coronatus. Next base: position 148,112,964 of record CM060890.1, read on the forward strand.
ACGTATTTATAATTTTCTGGGAGTTGCCTCTGAAAACCTCTTCTTTCTGAACGAGTTTTATAAAACTGATAAGAGAGAGACAAACAACTCTCTGTGCAAATAATGTAGATCTCATTAAAACACGCAATTTATCATATATATTTTTACATTCTCAAGGGCATATGCACTATATAGATAGTAGATGGAGAAGGTATTGTATTCCGCCCAAAATTTCGATATCGAGATTTAATCGGAAATATATACTTTGACACTACTTGAAAAAATATTAATGATTATAAAAGTCATGCAAATTATTTTTCTCAGAAGAACATGTGCGTAAAAAATGAAATGGCGTGTTATTTATGGACGCTCTTTAACTGCTGGGGTTCTGAGCGTCCCGTTGTATACTGGGCGTGAGAGACCGCTTAATTTTGCTCAGAAGCCTTTTTATAACGCTTAGGTTATTTTACATGTCGTTTAATCTACGACACGGGACCAACGGCTTTACTTCCTTTCCGAAGAAAACCATGCTAAAGATTTTTACGTCCGAAAATATCTATTGCCCTCCGCCGGGTTTGAACCCGCGACCTTGGGTGTATGTGGCTAGTATAGTAATTACTACACTATGGAGGGCCACACGTGTTTCTATCTCTGTGTGTGTGTGTGGGGGGGGGAGCAGCATAACGAAAAAGAATGAAAACTCCGACGTAGCTAAAAGAATAAGCTTTTGAAAAATAATTTATTGCAGAGAGAAAGTCATGTGTCTGAAGCAGGATTTTTTCCTTACTTTCTCTACACTACTAAGTACACAGTGCATAGCGAAGGTATTGTAGTGCACCCAAAAATTCGATAGCCAGATTTCCCCGGAAATATATCTTTTGGAAATATATCCAAAACAAGCATTTTTAGAAAAAGGTCCGTGTGTGGGACAGCATAGCTCAAAAACAAAAAGACAGTTAAATACCAAACTTGGATGCAACAGAAAGATTTAAAAAAAAATCCCCCCCCCAACTATCCTTTATGTGTAAAAATGTGGATTTTTTTTTTTCAAAATGGCTATAACGATTTGCATTAAAAATCTCTTATATTTAGGATATTAACATGACAAATAAAATGTATATCTTCAATTTTCTCGGAATAGCCTGTGAAGACTACTTAATTTGGATGAATTTTGCTGAACTTTGCATAACTGGTGAACAGTAAGAGATAGAAAAAAACCTATTATTCAAAAGACATAGATCTCGACAAAACACACAATTTATGTCATATACATTTTGTTCGTGGAATTGATCGTTTTCGAAATATTCCTTGTTATTTATTTCAGTTTTAAAATACGTAAACGTTTCTCATACGGGAACTTAAAACTTCTGGCCACACATAGAAACGGATTTCAATCACATAGCAAACACATTTTAAAACATGTGACTGCAGGTTTATCCTAGTGTATTCCCTTATTTACCTTCTACTTACAAGCAACTAATCATAAGACCGTTTTTGTTAATGTTTTAACATTAAATAGATAGAAGAATAAGCTTAGTAACAATAATTTGTTACAGAGATGTAGAGAAAGTCATGTGAATGGAACCATCAGTTGTTTTTTTTTTTATCTGTGAACCTTAAAATTTCATTACCTATGAAATGTTAACATTAAATTTTTAGAAAGTAGTTGAAGATGGTGTAGTTTCTATGGTTATGATGCGTTAGGTAGACTGTGAAGTAACCGGTCTTTTGTTTCACTAGGTGATGAAGTGGACGGCAGCTGGTAGAGCAGCTGAAGTTACCCCTTTGTGGCGATTAATAACGGGTATATCTTCCCTCAGATGTCCACCTTGATAACGCCCATCTTCTTCCTAACGACCTGCAACTTGTTTTACTGACGAACGAAAACTACACACGACTTTCTCTACCCACTCACCGAGCCTATCATTCTGTAGGTGGTGAGTTCGATTCCCGCGGCAGATCCATGGATTTTCCAAGTCACTTGGAGAATGCTAGAACTTCCTGAGCCTTCATTTCATCTTTGTTTCATTCCAAAATGTCGACACGTCTCTGTGGTGGGGAGTGTGCTTTGGAAATACAGTTCTCAGCGGCGGGGTGACGTTGCAGTCGTCTGTAGAACTTGGGGAGGTTCAATCAGATCCAGAGCGTGGGCTTCTAGCGCTCCCAGCGCTGAGATAAGAATTGGTTGGTTCTTTCTCCGCTGTCGGATTCGGCTGCCCGTTGATAATACTCTCATATCATCCTATTCTCCTGGAGCCTGAAGCAAATTAAGCCCATGGTAGTGTGGTGATAGCGTGTCTGCCTCATATTCAATAGGTCGCGAGTTCGAATCTCGCTTAGTGTGAGTTACCCGCATAAGGTTTTCCCGGGGTTTTCTCTTAGCATGACAAGACGAATGTCCAGTAACTTTAAGCTCTATGGAGCCTCAGATCATTTGAGCATCATTTCACCAATTTCATCGTTCTGTGTGACCAACCAGGTCAAAAACGTTAAGCTACAAAAAAAAAAAAAAAAAAAAAAAAAACTGATGTGTTACATTCACATAACTTTCTCTAGTTGTTTCACATAATAACTCCACGGCACGACCACGACAGCTCACAAAGAACCTTGGCCTACCGCCCGGCCGCTGCGTCCCCCATCTCGGTCTAAGACAGACGTCAAGGATGGGGTGCAGTATTGGAGGGTGAAACGTAGCCAGCGCCTCGACCCCACCCGGCCGGTTAATGAGGTCCTCATGATCTAGAGCCGCTACTTCTCCATCAAGTAGCTCCTCAATTGGTCCCCCAGAGTTCTCACGAGGCTGAGTGCTCCCCGGTCCAGGTCTGCCAGCGGGGGACAAATCCCTACGCCGGTACTGGGAATCGAACCCAAGTCTCCCTGCCACCGCGCTAAGGAGACGACCGTTCCACATACAGCTATCTACTTCATAGTAATGGAGATAAACGCTAGCTCAAATTGTCTTATTACTTAGTTCCTTATAAGTAGTAAGAAATAAGGGAATGCAATAGGAAAAAGTGATAGTCAAATTTTTTAAAAGCTGGTCGCTATGTGAAACAATTGCGGTTCGGCTCCCTTTCCATGGTCCCGTTTGAGAAAAGTAAGCTAGTTTGAAATTGAAACCAACAACAAGGAATATCTCGAAAATGGACAACTCTGCAAGAAAAACGTACATGACATGTTTTAACGAGATCTACGTTTCTTGTGTAGTAAGTTTTTGTCTATCTCTTATGGCTTGCCAGTTATTTAAACGCCATCCATAATAAAGAGGTCTTCAGAGACCATTCCTAGAAACTTCAAGATCTGCATTTCATTTGTGTTCAGAATATCTTAAACATATAGTATATTAATCAAAATCGTAAGAGCCATTTTTGAGAAAATTTAAATTATCGAAACATTTTCCATGTAAAGGGTTATTTGGGTGGGGGGATTTTCTTGAAAATCTTCGTGTCGCACTCTTGGAATATACTAAACTTAAATACTAACTTTGGTTTTTAATAAACTTTTCGTTTTTGAGCTATTCTTGCAATCGCATACAAATACTGACCCTTTTTTTTTTACTTTCTCTACACGTACTATGTACATAGTGTATAGAGAAAGTATTGTATTGCACCCAAATATTCGATACCGAGATTTTACCAGAAATACATGTTTTGGGTCCCCCTGAATCCAGAAAAATCAGTTTTGGAAAAAGGTATGTATGTGTGTATGTATGTCTGCGGACAGCATAGCTCAAAACGAAAAGACCGTTAATTACCAAACTTGGTATTTAAATTTGGTATCTCCCAAAGATGGAACACGAAGATTTTCAAGAAAATCCTCCCACCCTCAACTACCCTTTACATAGAATTTTTTTTAGAAATTTTTTATTTTCTAAAAAATGACTAATGATTTTGATTAAAATATCGTATATTAAAGATATTTACCAGACAAAAAAAAACGTGTATCTTGAATTTTCTGGAAATAGTCTCTGAAGACTACTTTATACTGAATGAATTTTACGGAATTTTGCATAACTGCTAAACCGTAAGAGATGAACAAAAACTTACCACACAAAAGATGTAGAGCATGTTAAAACACAGAATGTATGCTATATACATTTTTTTCGTGGGTTTGATCGATTTTGAGATGTTCCTTGTATTTAGTTTCAGCTTTGAAAAACTTATACTTTTCTCATACAGAAATATGTCAACTCGTATCCATACAAACAAAGGAACTTCAGTCACCTAGCAACCAGCTTTTGACCATCACTTTAATCTATGGTACTCCCTTATTTCGCTTCTACTTACAAAGAAGTAAGTAATAAGAATAGTTGTGCTAATTTTTTCTCGAAAACGGTGAAATCTGAGTATCGACATTTTTGGTGGAATGAAATACCTTCTCTAGTAACTGTGTACGTAGCACAGAGAGTAAATATATTCATCATTATTATTAGCCCACAGGTACATATGCGAAGTTACATGGGCCAAATGTTCCATAATGGTGTAAAAGTTACTATGAATATATCAAGAATTTCAGGATGTTAAATTTCCCTGTCGACAAATGGCTGATATTAGAAAGCAATAGTTTGTTGTTTTGGAGTAAAGGCGCCGTCCGTGACGACAAATGGAGTGCAATAATCGGTTATGGCCGTATTACCTGATATTAGAAAGCAATAGTTTGTTGTTTTGGAGTAAAGGCGCCGTCCGTGACGACAAATGGAGTGCAATAATCGGTTATGGCCGTATTACCTGATATTAGAAAGCAATAGTTTGTTGTTTTGGAGTAAAGGCGCCGTCTGTGACGACAAATGGAGTGCAATAATCGGTTATGGCCGTATTACCTGATATTAGAAAGCAATAGTTTGTTGTTTTGGAGTAAAGGCGCCGTCTGTGACGACAAATGGAGTGCAATAATCGGTTATGGCCGTATTACCTGATATTAGAAAGCAATAGTTTGTTGTTTTGGAGTAAAGGCGCCGTCTGTGACGACAAATGGAGTGCCCTTCTTCACTCCCATTTCCTTTCTTTTTTATCTCCACCCTCCGATATACCATTTTGTTTTCTGCGCATTTGTCTTTCTTCTTCTCCCTTCATTTATTTTCTTTCCACTCTCTTCGCCACTAGACATTCATTGCACAACTTTATTTCTGTTTCATTGTGTCTTGCGCGCCGAGAAATCCATACAAGCGCTGTTCACAAGTTTGGGTAAACTCATATCTTTCGCTGCTTCAAATAACACTTTTACTTTCTCTAGTCCGTGTGTACAATGTACATAGTGTTTAGAGGAGGTATTCGATGTCGAGATTTCATCGGATATACTTGTTTTCAGTCCCCTGAGTCCGAAAAAAAAGCATTTTTAGAAAAAAGTCGTGTGTGTGTCTGGGGACAGTATAGTTCAAAAACGAAAAGAGCGTTGAATACCAAACTTTGTATTTAAGCTTAGCCTCTCCCAAGACTACGACACAAACATTTTTAAGAAAATCCTCTCACCACAAACTACCATTTACATGGAAACATTTTCGAAATGTTTTATTTTCTAAAAAATGGCTCTAACGATTTTGATTAAAATATCGTATATTAAAGATATTTACCTGACAAATAAAGTGTATGTCTTGAATTTTCTGGAAACAGCCTCTGACGACTTATTCATTCTAGATGAATTTTGTATAACTGCAATATAGTCAACAGATGGCATTGATCGATTGTTGTCGATTCTCCTTGAGTCGCTGAGATCATTAAACCAATTTCACATTTCTACTTGCTTTCAGAGGGAAATTATGGCCTATTAAAATGGTTCAGGTTTATATTGATCGACACAGGATATATGGATATGCTGTTTGACAAACGGTTTTATTTTATATGTTTTCGTAAACTTCCACGGCCAATATTAAAATTATCTTGGTCCAGAGTTTCCGGTGTAGACCGCGTCTTAGCCTTAAGACGCGGTCTACACCGGAAACTCTGGACCAAGATAAGGCAGATTTTAGCCTTAAGACGCGGTCTACACCGGAAACTCTGGACCAAGATAAGGCAGATTTTAGCCTTAAGACGCGGTCTACACCGGAAACTCTGGACCAAGATAAGGCAGATTTTAGCCTTAAGACGCGGTCTACACCGGAAACTCTGGACCAAGATAAGGCAGATTTTAGCCTTAAGACGCGGTCTACACCGGAAACTCTGGACCAAGATAAGGCAGATTTTAGCCTTAAGACGCGGTCTACACCGGAAACTCTGGACCAAGATAAGGCAGATTTTAGCCTTAAGACGCGGTCTACACCGGAAACTCTGGACCAAGATAAGGCATATTTTAGCCTTAAGACGCGGTCTACACCGGAAACTCTGGACCAAGATAAGGCAGATTTTAGCCTTAAGACGCGGTCTACACCGGAAACTCTGGACCAAGATAAGGCAGATTTTAGCCTTAAGACGCGGTCTACACCGGAAACTCTGGACCAAGATAAGGCAGATTTTAGCCTTAAGACGCGGTCTACACCGGAAACTCTGGACCAAGATAAGGCAGATTTTAGCCTTAAGACGCGGTCTACACCGGAAACTCTGGACCAAGATAAGGCAGATTTTAGCCTTAAGACGCGGTCTACACCGGAAACTCTGGACCAAGATAAGGCAGATTTTAGCCTTAAGACGCGGTCTACACCGGAAACTCTGGACCAAGATAAGGCAGATTTTAGCCTTAAGACGCGGTCTACACCGGAAACTCTGGACCAAGATAGGCAGATTTTAGCCTTAAGACGCGGTCTACACCGGAAACTCTGGACCAAGATAAGGCAGATTTTAGCCTTAAGACGCGGTCTACACCGGAAACTCTGGACCAAGATGGTTTTATTTTAATTTCCATTTTCACAATAACCGCCACTAATCCTGGAACTTTGTCACGTGGTACTGAAAGGGGCTGGTGATGGAAACTGACATGTTCTCTGTGTGGCCTTGCCAAGCATCTCAGTCCTCGCTTCAGTAATTTACCCGGGTCTGAATAAAAGTCACGCGTCTGGACAGAAATCATAATGTTATGCGTTCCAGCGCGAACCTCAAAAGAAAGCCGAAGAGGTTATGTCGTGAAGAGATGACTCACAAGGGAGATATTTATGTGCGAGCATTTCTCCTCTAACATCAAGAAGGGAAGATGTTTGCCATTTCTTCTACTCGTACATCCCTCTTGTTTTCCTGCCATCAAACGCTACCCTCACATTTATCATAACCTATTCTTCGCCCCCGCACAATCACAATCTTCTGAATAAGAAAAGGGGAACTTGTCTGAAGAAGGAAATCTTATAAAACAGGGGGGGGGGGTTCTGAGTCAGCTCCTAAATGAAAGCGCTCCCGCTAAGAAAATAACTCTGATATATGACGGTAACAGAATTCTGACTTGGCAACAATTTAATTGCGCATGTCACATTGGCCGTTTTGACGACTTAATAACAGGCGACAAAGGGAGGAACCATCGTCAAAAAGCCATCTCCATGGTGTGAGGTTACATAGTCATCTTCATGAGGCTCCGAGTTCCAACATCGGCTAGACTGAGTTGTCCTGGAGATAAGGGAAGTTCAAAACATTTTGTCCAAGTAAACCTTTAGCTTAAATGTTTATGTCATTCTTCGAAGTACGAGGGTCGCTTTTTTTTTTTCAACCTCCGATAGGCTATAAATAAAAGACAATTTCATGGAAAACAATTATGTTATTACTAAAAGTTTTGTACACTTATGGTTACTTTTCAACATAATCACCGAAAAGATTGAGACATTTATCGTACCTGTGCACAAATTTTGTAATACCCGCTTCAAAAAATGTTGCCACTAATGATTTCAAATGAGCATTGACGTTGTTTTCAAGATCTTCGTACTTTACGACGTTTGCGGAGAGCCATTCGAAACAAACGAAGTGGAATGCTGACTTCAGGAATTGTGTTGATCCATGACAACGCTCGTCCACACACTGCTGGCACAACCCATTGACTCCTTGAACAACTTCAATGGGACATTTTCGATCATCAGTGTTGACCTGGCACCCAGCGACTTTCACCTTTTCCCTGAACTGAAGACGTGGCTAGGAGGGCAACACTTTCAAATAAGCGAAGATCTCCTGAATACAAAAGAAGCATTTTTAGAGAAATATTCGTGTGTGTGTAAGGGCAGCATAGTTTAAAAACGAAAAGTCCGTTAAATACCAAACTTGATATTCAAGTTCAGTATCTTCCAAGGATGTGACACGTAGAGTTTCTTCAGGAATATCCCCCCCCACCACAAACTACCCTTTACATGGATAAAATTTCAGAAATTTTGATTTTCCAAAAAATGCCTCAAATGATTTTTGATTAAAATATCGTATATTAAAGATATTTACCTGACAAATAAAATGTATATCTTGAATTTTCTGGGAATAGCCTCTCAAAGCTACTTTGTTATGGATGAATTTTTCAGAATTTTGCATAACTACTAAACCGTAAGTGATGGACAAAAACTTTAAACCACACAATTTAGGTTATATGCATTTTTTTCGTAGGGTTGATTCCTTTTTAGATATTACTTGTTTTTGGTTTTAGCTTTAAAAACTTAGTTTTCTCATACTCCTGTCCATACAAACAAAGTAATTTCAGTCACATAGCAACCAGCATTTGACTATCACTTTAATCTATCGTACTTCCTTGTTTCGCTTCTACTTACAAGGAAGCAAGTAATAAGAGCTTTTCTGCTAATTTTTTCTAGATTAGCATGAAATAAATAGAAGCATAAGCTTTTTAACAATACTTTGTTGCAGAGAGGTAGAGAAAATCGTGTGAATGGAACACATCAGATTTTTTTTTTCAGCAGGAAATCAGAGTTCCTCTACTTGCTATAGGTAGTAAAGAAAGGGAAAACATGAATCAGTTCTTTACGTGTTGTTCCGACAGAGACCAAAAATAAGTGAGTGAGGGAAGCGTTTAAGGCCCGTTTTATTGAATGGCATCCTTGACAGAGCTTTCCTCTCTCAGCCCATAAACAAGCGATGAGTTGATATGACGGCGCCGGGCCGGGCGTCTGCGTCGCTCCATTCCCACCGAATGTTATCATCATTACTGGAAAATGACCTATGTAAGCTTATGAACACAGAGTTTAAAATTAATGATCAAGGCTTATTAAACGACGTAAAATTTATGAAAATAAAACTTAGCAATGTGTGAAAAATTATCTTTGTTTAATTCACATGGCTATCTCTACCTAAAATTATTTACAAAAAAGTATTCCTTTATCTACTTCATAATAATAAAGATCAACATTAGCAGATATTGTCTTATTACTTATTTCCTTGTAAGTAGAAGGGAAATAAAAGGAGTAAACTTGGCTAAAGAGATGGTCAAATAGTCGCCATGTGATTGGAATTCTAGTCTGTTAGCATGACCAGGAGTAAATGAAAAGAAACAGGAATGATAAATTCCCGTTTGAGAAAAATTTAAGTATTTTTAAAATGAAACTAATAACAAGAAATATATGGAAAATTGTTACAAGGGCCTTTTTTCAACCTACGATAGGCTATAAGTAAAAGACAAGTTCATAGAACAACTATTTTATTGCTAAAAGTTGTGTACACTTATGGTTACTTTTCAACACAATCACCGAAAGTATTGAGACATTTATCGTACCTGTGCACAAGCTTTGCAATACCCGCTTCAAAAAATGTTGCTGGCAATGATTTCAAATGAGCACTGACGTTGTTTTCAAGATATTCTTACTTTACGTTTGCGGAGAGCCATTCAAAACAAACGAAGAGAAATGCTGAATTCAGGAATTGTGTTGATCCATGACAACGCTCGTCCACACACAACCCATCGGCTCCTTGAACAATTTCAATGGGACATTTTCAATCAACCGCCGTACAGTCCTGACCTGGCACCCAGTGATTTTCACCTTTTCCCTGAACTGAAGACGTGACTAAGAGGGCAGCACTTTCAAACCAACGAAGATCTTCAAAACAACGTCAATGCTCTTTTGAAATCATTGGTGGCAACATTTTTTGAAGCGGGTTTTGCAAAGCTTGTGCAAGGTACGATAAATGTCTCAATCTTTTCAGTGATTATGTTGAAAAGTAACCAAAAGTGTACAAAACGTTTAGTAATATAGTAATTGTTTTCTGTGAACTTGCCTCTTATTTATAGCCTATCGGGGTTTGAAAAAAAAAAAAACGGCACACGTAGTTCTTAAAAACATGTATCATAAATTGTGTGTTTTTTAACAAGATCCTCATTTCTTGTGAGCTAAGTTTTGGTCTATCCTTCACGCCTTGTGAGTTATGGAATAGTCATCCTGAATGAAGAGATCTTCAGGAAACTGTTTCATGTAAAGGGTAGTTAGGTATAGGGAGATTTTTCTGAAAATTTCCAGTTTTCAGCTTTGGAAGATATTAAATGGTATTTAACCGATTTATCGTTTTTGAGTTATACTTTCGGCAGATAAACACATGCATTTTTTGTGTTATTCAGAAGAACTTAAATTATTAGTATACGATGGTTCCACCAGTTGGCATTACTTCAATTTTATCATTAGAGCCACTTAGAAGTTACTTACTGGTATATTATAAATGTTTTGGGGCCCTAAGCCGCAAAGCGTGGCTGAGGGATATTTTTTATAAGTAGAGGAGTGCAGCAGTTGCAGCCGAAGGTGTAGCCAAGCTAAAACCCGAATGACCCTAAGAAGTACACAAAACTTCGGCATTATGGCAACTTTCACCTCTGAACGACTTAATGTTTTCAACACTTTCAAACTTGGATCGCCAGTAAAAGTGTGTGTGTGCTGCAACCATCGTATAGCTTTACCATTTCAAATTTTTGGGTACAATATAACACCTTCTCACGTGCTATGAAAGTACATGCATAGTACTCGGTAAGAAGGTAAGGCAGAAAATATAATCCTCTGTATAGTGTGGTGATAGCGTGAGTATTTCACATTCAATAGGTCGCGGGTTCGAATCTCGCTAGGGTGAGTTCCCCGGATGAAATTTTTCTCCAGTGTTTTCCCTTATCCTGAGAAGATGAGTGTAGAGTAACTTTAAGCTTCTTGAGATCATTTGAGCATCATTTCACCAATTTCATTCATTGTCCGATATGGCCAACCAGATTAAAACAAGAATAAGACCAACAATTTTGCAAAGGCGAAAATGTATTTCTGCACAACTGACAACTCTTACATTTACTGTCACTCTACTAAAATATCAGGAAATGTGACTAGGTAACGAAGTTTTAGAAAAATTGCATTTTTACCTTCTCTACTCCGTACGAGATAACTCGTATTTCTGATAAACCGTGAAGGACAGAGAAAAACTTACTGCACAAAAATGTACATCTCGTTAAAGCAAACAATTTATTTTCTCTAGCACGTATGTACATATGATTTACATACCTAGTAGCTAGAGAAGGTATTGTATTCCACCAAAAATTAGATGTTGACATTTCACCAGAAGAAAAACATCTGATGGGTTCCATTCACATGACTTTCTCTACATCTCTGCAACAAATTATTGTTAAAAGGCTTATGCTTCTATTTACTTCATGCTAATCAAGAAAAAATAGCAGAAATGTTCTTATTACTTGCTTCCTTATAACTAGAAAAGAAATAAGGAAGTACCATAGGTTAAAGCTGGTTGCTATGTGATTGAAGTTCCTTTGTTTGTATTGACAGCAGTTGGCGTATTAGCAGTTTAGCAATTATGCAGAACTCCGTAAAATTGATCCTGAATAAAGTATAGTCTTCAGAGGCTATTCCCAGAAAATTCAAGATATAATTTTATTTGTCATGTAAACATCTTTAATATGCGATATTTTAATCAAAATTGTTAGAACTATTTTTTAGAAAATCAAAATGTTCGAAAAACGTTCCATGTAAAGGGTAGCTGGGGGTGGGCGATTTTCTTGAAAATTTTCGTGTCGCATCCGAGAAAGATACGAAACTTAACGCTCTTTTCATTTTTGAGCTATATTGTCCAAATACACACACACACACACGCGCGCGCGCACACACACACACAGATACAACGATGCACGGACCTTTTTCCAAAAAATTCTTTTTTTGGATTCAGAGGGACAAAACATGTGTTTCCGGTGAAATCTCGGTATCAAATTTTGGGTGGAATACAATACTTTCTCTATGCACTATGTACATAGTACGCGTAGAGAAAGTAAAACACCTTTTTAGAAGAATGTCCGTGAACAAGGGAGGTCAAAGACTAAAAGTCGGTAAAAACCAAACTTCATATTGAAGTTCAGTATCTTCCAAGGATGCGACACGAGAATTGTGAGGAAAACCTCCCCATCCCAAACTAACCTTTAGATAGAAAATTTTGATTCCTCAACAAAAATGTTTGATTCAAATACACTATATTAAAGATAATTGGATGAAAAAAATCGATATTTAAAATTTTCTGGGAATAACCTTTGCAGAGCTCTTTATTTAAGACGCTTTTTGATAAATTTTGCATAACTGGTAAACCGTAAGAGATAGATAGAAAGAAACCTACCACATAAAAATTTAGACGTCAAAATACATGATTTATGTCATACACATTTCCGAGATATTCCCTGTAGTGGTTTAAGTTTTTAAAATACTTAAAACTTTTCTTACCCTTGCAATTTGTCTACTTCTGCAGTGCACAAAACCAAATATCACATAACAATCAGCGTTTTAAAGACTTGATTGCTGCTTTAACCTAGTATATTCCCTGATTTTTCTTCTACTTAACAAAGAAGCAAGTAATAAGAAAATTTATGTTAGTGTTTTCTTGATTAGCATGAAGTAGATAGAAGGATAAGCTTTATTCTGCTGCAGAGATGAGAAGGTCATGTGGATATCTCACATCAGATATTTAATGATTAAAACTTTCTGAAAGGGGATTGTTTTTCCTGTTTCTTTTGTTTTTCTCTAGACTCTGCAAAGAGATCTGTTACATAGCAACCAACTTTTAAAAAAACTTAACTATTACTTTATTTAGTGTATTGGCATCTTTATTCTCTGTCTATAAAGAGCTAAGAAATAAGGCTATTTTTATATTTATCTCGATGAGCGTGAAGAAGAAGAACAACAAGAATAAGCTTTTGTAATGATATTTTATCATATAATATGTAGAGAAAGTTGTGTGAATGGAACACAGAAGAGTTTTTTCGCGAATTAGAATTTTATGATGTAAGAGCCTAAAGTTATGGTTTTTGATTCGAGCGGGAATATTCTGAAACGAGACGCAGTCGAGAATCAAAAAGAAACTTTACGCTCGCGAATCATATAAAGTATTTCCTACGAGAGTTTTCTGATATTAAAAGAAAAGCAACGAAAGATGAAATAAATTTGAGGTTAAGTTTGAGCTATTCACCAAGTGTGTATACTTCAGTTTTACAACAATGTCTCATTTTGTAGCTCATAAAGTTTTCGGCAGGTAGTAAATTTGATTCTGATTCTTTCGCAGCTCCAAGAATATCATAATTCTCAAAATCTGCCATTTTCTCAAAATATATATTACAGAACAATAGTGATATTGGTTTATCATGGCCTGCTATCATTTGAATTCTTAGTAAAGGTAAACGTATGGTTTATATATACTTATTTTGGCGAGCGTAAAGTTGGAACAAAATTACTTTACGCTTGCTGCAGTTCTTTGCGCGTGGATTCCGTAAAAATCAAGTTTGCGATCTAAAATGAGCTCGTAAACTACTCAATTACGCTCGGTCGAAGAGCAATTATTTTGCTGTCATTTCTTTGCTTGCTTTAAGTGAGCCAATTTTATCGGAAATGAAAAAGTTGTAAAACTCGTTATATTGTTGCTTAATAAACCGGTAAAATGTTTATTTAGAATTATTGTGGATGCTGTTTTCGTGGTGAGTGTAGCTCGATAGAAGAATCGCTAGTAACTACCCTCCATGTCACGGAGGGGTGCACTTTGAGCGGGGTTGACAGGGAGTGTCTGTCAGTGACAAATACGGGACAAATGCTAGAGACGTGGAAACTTGGAGATCCCACGCTTGCATTATCTGTTTAGTATTTGTGACAATCCAGAAGCGAGAGCACTTCCAGACGGATTTATGTGCTCTGTCTGACACTGCCCACTTCACGTGATTCATCCTCCGTAACAGTTTCACGTCTTCCTGTAACAAGTTGTAACAGTGATCAACTTAGGAGCTTTCAGAAACGGTTACTTTTTACTTTCTTAACTCGTACTATGTATATAGTACAACAAATTATTGTTAAAAAGCTTATGCTTCTATTTACTTCATGCTAATCCAGAAAAAATAAACACAGTCTTATTACTTGCTTCCTTGTAAGTAGAAGTGAAATAAGGGAGTACCATAGGTTAAAGTGATAGTCAAAAGCTGGTTGCTATGTGACTGAAGTTCCTTTGTTTGTATGGACAGGAGCTGACAAATTCCTGTATGAGAAAAGTATAGGTTTTTCAAAGCTGAAACCAAAAACAAGGAATATCTAAAAAATTATCAACTCCACGAAAAAATGTATACAACAGAAATTGTGTGTTTTTTAACGTGCTCTACATTTTTTGTGTGGTAAGTTTTGTCCATCTCTTACGGTTTAGCAGTTATGCAAAATTCCGTAAAGTTCATCCTGAATAAAATAGTCTTCAGTGGCTATTCCCAGAAAATTGAAGATATACACTTTATTTGTCAGGTAAATATCGTTAATATACGATATCTTAATCAAAATCGTTAGAGCCATTTTTGAGAAAATCAAAAATTTCGAAAAAAGGTTCCGTGTAAACGGTAGTTGGGCTGGGAGGATCGCATCCTTGCAAGATAACATGATGAATTTCACGGAACTTTGCATAAGTGGTAAACCGTAAGATATTAACAAAAACTTACTGCAAAAAAATGTACACCTCCTTAAAACACACAATTTTGTCATATACGCTTTTCTTGTAGAGTACACGGTTTTCTAAATATTCAGTTTTAAACTTATTCACCTTCTCAAACGAAAGCAAGCAAAGCAAAACGAACCTCACAGAGCCATGGCTTTTAAAACATTTGCTTATCCCCTTAGTCCAGTGCACTCCCTTCTACTTACAAGGAAGCAAGTAATAAAAGCAATTCTCTTAATATTTATCTCGATTAGCAGGAAACAGAGAGAAGAATAACCATGTGTAAGAAAATGTTGTTTATGGAACGCTAGAGAAAGTTACATGAATGGAAGACATCACATTTTTTTTTTATCTGTGATACAAATATCTTAAACATACCGTATTAAATCAAAATCTTTTATGCCATTTTTGAGAAAACAAAGAATAACAAAGGGTAGTTTGAGGTTTGTGAATATTGTTTGTTAGCGAATTGTAGCGCGGTATACCGTGTCATAGTTGATATTTTGCACCAATGACAGAGGTAGAATGCGGGGATGGCTGAGAGAGAGACAGAGATGGAGAGGGAGATATGAGTGTGTTTCCTCAGGTCGATAAAAGTTTCGTGACGAGAAAGTAACCTCACGTATCATGTAACAACCTCCTATCTTGATACATGGAACACGTGCCAACATTACAACAAAATAAATCCTCACATTAGTGAATAACAATACTATCGTAAAATAAGTGTTAACACTCTGAATAACTCACTTATTTACTGTACTTGGGCGACTGAGCTATATAAAAATCTGATGTGTTCCATTCACATGACTTTCTCTACATCTCTGCAACAAATTATTATTAAAAAGCTAATGCTTCCATTTACTTCATGCTAATCGAGATAAACATTAGCAGAAATAGTCTTATTACTTGCTTCCTTATAAGTAGAAGCGAAATAAGGGAGTACCATAGGTTAAAGTGACAGTCAAAAGCTGGTTGGTATGTCACTGAAGTTCCTTTGTTTGTATGGACACGAGTTGACAAATTCTTGTATGAGAAAAGTTAATTTTTTCAAAGTTGAAACCAAAAGTAAGGAATATCTCAGAAACGATCAGCTCCACGAAAAACATGTATACAACACAAATTATGTGCTCTACATTTTTTTTGTAGTAAGTTTTTGTCCATCTCTTACGGTTTAGCAGTTATGCAATATTCCGTAAAATTTACTCAGAATAAAGTAGTCTTCCAAGGCTATTCCCAGAAAATTCAAGATATACATTTGATTTGTCAGGTAAACATCTTTAATATACGATATTTTAATCAAAATCATTACAGACATTTTTTAGAAAATCAAAATTTTCGAAAAAAGTTCCATGTAAAGGGTAGTTTGGGGTGGGGGGATTTTGTTCAAAATCTTTGTGTCGCATCCCTGGAAGATACTATACTTAAATACCAAGTTTAGTATTTTAGGCGACCTTTCGTTTTTGAGTTATCGGGTTCACGGACACACGGACACACTAACACATGGACACACGGAGACACACAGACCTTTTTCTGAAGATAGGGGACCCTAAAACATATTTCCGGTGAAATCTAGGTATCAAATTTTTTGGTGGAGTGCAATACCTTCTCTATACACTATGTACATAGTACGCGTAGAGAAAGTAAAAAGTGTACACATTAACTAAACCACCAATTTCTCTAAAACTATTACAGATAAGCTCAATAAATTTCTTAGCACCCGCCTGGGTAGTGTTGTGGTAGCGTGTCTGCCTTACACTCTAAAGGTCGTTAGTTCGAATCTCACTTAGGGGGAATTACCCTGATAAGGTTTTTTCCGGGGTTTTCCCTTATCCTGAGAAGACGAAGCTGCATGGACCCCAAGATCGTTTGAGCATCATTTCACCAATTTCATTCATCCTCCTATATAACCAATCAGGTTAAGCTATTAAAAATAAAGTAAAATAAAATAAAATGGTACACATACATTGGTATCTGCTACACACACCGTACAAATTTTGTATATGTCTGATGCGCAACTTTCAAGAATCGGCTATTTTTACTTGCTCTACTCGTGCTATGTACATAGTGTACCATTCCAAACTACCCTTTACATGGAAATAGTATCGAAAATTTTGAATCTCTAAAAAATGGCTCTAACGATTTTGATTATAATACCTCATATTAAAGATATTTATGTCAAATAAAGTGTATATTTTGAATTTTCTGGGAATAGCCTCTGAAGACCTCTCTATTATGAATGGAGTTTACTGAATTTTGCATAATTGGTAAACAAAAACTTACAACACAAAAAATGAAGATCACGTCAAATCACACAATTTATGTCATATATGTTTTTTCATTGAATTGACAATTTCTGAGATATTCCTTGTTATTTGTTTCAGATGTAAAATACTTTTCTCACACGGCAAGCTGTAAACTCCAGGTCCTGCATAAAAACGGATTCCAACCACATGGCAACCTACTTTTAAAATATTTGACTGCCGTTTTATCCTAGAATATTCCATTATTGCCCTTCTACTTATAAGGAAGCAAGTAATAAGACTATGTCTGTTAATGTTTATCTCGGTTGTAATAAAGTAAATAGCAGAATATGCTTTTTAACGATAATTTGTTACACCTATGTAGAGAAAGTCATGTGAATCGAACATATCATATTTTTACTAATGATATCAACTTAATGTCAATATTATCAATATTAAAATTAAGGACATAATTTAATAAAACCGTTAGAGCCATTTTTCATCCAATCAAATTTTTCGAAAATTCTTTCTTTTAAAAGGTATTTTGGGGTAGGAGGGATTTGTCTTAAAACCTTCGTGTCGTATTCTTGCGATATACTGAAAAGAAATACCTAGTTTAGTATTTAACGGACTTTTGAGTTATATCGTCCAAAGAAACACACACACACACACACACACACACACACAAACGCATAAACCTTTCTTTAAAATGTTTTTGTTGGGGTTCATGGGGTATTAAAACATGTATTTTCGGTGAAATCTGGGTATCTAATTTTTGGGTGAAATACAATATCTTCTCCATCTACTATGTAAGGTGTATATACACGTTGGAGAAAGTAAAAAAATCCGTGTGTCTGTGAACAGGATAACTCAAAAACAAGTCGGTTAAACTGCACAATTTATACTTAAGTTTTATCTTCCTTGGTGTTGGTATGAATATTTTCAAGAAAATCCTCCATCTAGCATTAACTAGCATTAACATGGAAAAATGTTCAAAATGTCGTTCTTCTCTAACGATTTTTATTAAAATACATGTTAAAGATAAAGATAAAATGTATATCCTGAAATTTCTGGGAATAGCATCTGAAGACATCTTTATGCTATATGATTTTTATACCAGGTGACAAAATTTCCCCTATTTGACGTGTACAGATATCCCTTAGTGCGTTAAAATGGTTGCTACTTCAAGTTAGAACCCGCCAATGGAGAACCGGCGAGAGTGAGTTTGGCTTCCTAAAACTCTTTTAACGCACTAATGAATATCTCCACACGCCGCCAAATGTGGAGCTGGTGCAGCGACAAAAATGTACTGGGAAAAAATTGTAAACCTCGTTAAAAATTACCTTTTATGTCATATATATATCAAAGCCGTTTTGTTCAACCTCCGATAGACTATACATAAAAGACAAGTGCATAGAAGACAGTTATTTTATTACTAAAACTTTTCTACACGTATGGTTACTTTTCAACATAATCACCGAAAAGATTGACACATTTATCGTACCTGTGCACAAGCTTTGTAATACCCGTTTCAAAAAATGTTGCCGTCAAAGATTTCAAATGAGCATTGACGTTTTTTTTTTTAATATCTTTGTACTTTACAACGCTTGCGTAGAGCCATTCAAAACAAGCAAAGAGGAATGTTGACTTCAGGAATTGTGTTGATCCATGACAACGCTCGTCCACACACTGCTGGCACAACCCATCGGCTCCTTGAACAATTTCAATGGGACATTTTCGATCATCCGCCGTACAGTCCTGACCTGGCACCCAGCGACTTTCACCTTTTCCCTGAACTGAAGACGTGGCTAGGAGGGCAGCACTTTCAAAATAACAAAGATCTTTAAAACAACGTCAATGCTCATTTGAAATCATTAGCGGCAACATTTTTTGAAGCGGGTATTGCAAAGCTTGTGCACAGGTACGATAAATGTCTTAATCTTTTCGGTGATTATGTTGAAAAATAACCATAAGTGTATAAAACTTTTAAAAATAAAATAATTGTTTTCTATGAAATTGTCTTTTATTTATAGCGCATCGGAGATTGAAATAAAAAAATAATAAGACCATTTCTGTTAATGGTTATTACGATTATCGGGAGGTAGTCTTTTAGAATAGTTTGTTTGTAGAACGGGTAGAGAGAGTGATGTGAGTGGAACACGTTATATTTCCCTTGAGGTGGATGTTGGCAAGAGTAGTTGTACACCTAAGGGCTACGGCGTGTCTAGAGAACGTTATAAATTGAAACTTAATAAATTTATATCACGCTATGGAACCATCTGGATCATAAAGCAAAGGAAATATGAACCTTCAGGTGTACCGTTATTTCAAAACTGCTCAAACATTTTATAAAACTTTCATCAAATATCTTTTCTGCGACAAACTATTCTTATACGTTCCATTCACGTAACTTTCTCTAAATCTTTGTAACAAATTATTGTTAAGAGCCTTATTTTTCTATCCACTTTATACTAATCAAGACAAACATTTACAGATGGTTTTATTACTTGCTTCCTTGTAAGTAGAATGTAAATAAGGGAATACACTAGGCTAAACCGACAGTCAAATGTTTTACTATGCGGTTGCTATGGAATTGAAATCTGTTTCATTTCTTGGCCAGGAGTTGACAAGTTCCCGTATGAGAAAAAGTTTAAGCATTTTAAAACTGAAACCAATACAAGAATAACTCGAAAACGGTCAACTCCATGAAAAAAAATCTATACGATACAAATTCTGTTTTAAGAATATATACAGGATGTTTCAAAAATACGGGTCATAATTTCAGGTATGTATTTCCTACATGTAGACAATCAAATTAGTTCATTATAACATGTGTCCGGAAATGCTTCATTTCCGAGTTATGGCCTTCACAACATTGAAATTCACTAGAACGTTTTTCTTTCCGCAGGTTGTTGTCATTACAGAAGATGTTCAAAATGTCCACCTCCTGCTTGAATACAGACCTCACATCGATGTCTCATTGACCTGCGAACCACGATCCCAAACTCCAGGAGTATTGCGTATGTCCTCACAACTTGCCACAATTCGATTCCGAAGGGATTCCAAATCCGGCACCGGAGACGAATAAACCAATGATTTTAAATGGCCCCACAAGTAGAAATCGAGAGGGTTCAGATCAGATGAGCGTGGAGGCCAAGAAATTGGGCCACCTCTACCTATCCATCGATCACGAAACCTTCGATCCAAGTACCGGTGAGCCGTAAGACTGAAGTGTGCAGGAGCGCCATCATGCAAGAAGTGAATGTGTTGATGATTGATCAGTGGAGTGTCTTCGAAAACTTCAGGTATGGTGTTTTCCAGGAAGTTTGTGTACGCCTGCCCCGTAAGTCTGTTTACGAGTACATGGGGTCCAACTAATCGATCACCAATGATACCGGCCCACATGTTGAGGGAGAACCGCACCTGGTGATGAGACACAACAGTTGCACGTGGGTTTTCATGCGACCATACATGCTGATTGTAAAAATTTGTTATGCCATCTCTTGCGAACTGTGCTTCATCTGTAAATAATACGACGGCAGAAAAGTTCGGATTTACACCACACTGCTGCAAGAACCACCGACAGAACCTAACTCGTGCAGGGTAATCTGCTGGTGACAGGGCCTGTACACGTTGCAAATGATAAGGATACAATTGATACTCGTTCAAGAGTCTCCAGACAGTCGCATGAGGAACATTGACTTGCAACGCTAACCGTCGTGTGCTGATAGAAGGAGTCCTGTCCACAGCCTCCAGAATCTCCTCCTGCACTTCTGGAGCTGTAGATCTTGGTCGCCCCCTTCCCAAACCAGGAGAGGTGAATGTTCCATACTCGCACAGACGGGAATGGAGACGTACAAATGTCTTCCGATCTGGACATTGTCGCTGTGGGTACCTCTCCTGGTACAAACGACGAGCCAGCGCAGCATTGCCGTCCGCCTTACCGTACATGAAGTGTATCTCTGCCAGCTCTTGATTTGAATACATGTCGCACAATCTTAACGCCTAAAGAACACTGAATGTAACCTTCCTCAGAATGAACTATCAGAGCGCCCTCCTAATGTCTCCTTTGACGGCAAAGACCTGCGGAAAGAAAAACGTTCCAGTGTATTCCAATGTTGTGAAGGCCATAACTCGGAAATGAAGCATTTCCGGACACATGTTACTATGAACTATTTTGATTGTCTTCATGTGGGAAATACATACCTGAAATTATGCCCCGTATTTTTGAAACAGCCCGTATATTTACTATTTACCTATGCAAAATTCAGAAAAATGAATGCAGAATTCAGAGGCTATTCCTAGAAAATTTAAGATTTGCGTTTTGTTTGTTATGTAAATATTTTAAATATACGAGATTTTAATCAATTTTAATCAAAATAGAGCGATTTTCGAGAAAACAAAGGTTTTCGAATTTTTATGCATCTAAGGGCTAGTTCGGATGGAGGGATTTAACAGACTTTTCGTGTTTGAGCCATGTTGCTCAAACACAAACACACACACACGGATTTGTTTCTAAAATTCTTTTTTTATTCAGGGGACATGAAAACATACATTTCCGGTGAAATCTCGATATCAAAATACCGTTTTAGGGTATCCTGTATGCAGAAAAAGCATTTTTTTTATAAATACGTCCATATATGTGTGTATGTCAACATGATAACTCCCATAAAATGCCAATATTTAAGTCGAGTGTCTTCCAAGGAGTGGCACGAAAATTTTCAAGAAAATCCTCTCTTCCCTAACTACTTAATATATGGAAAAAAAATCGAAATTTTAATATTTTGATTGAAATGTGTTATATTTAAGATATTTACAAGACAAATACATTTTATATCTTCAATTTTCTGAGAATAGCTTTTGAAGACATGTTTATTCTCGATGAATTTTGCATAACTGCTAAACCGTAAGAGATAGACAAAAACTTAGAGCTTGTTAAAAGACACAATATATTTTTTCGTGGAGTTGATCGTTTTTGGGATATTCCTTGTTTTTGGTTTCAGCTTTGAAATACTTGCACTTTTCTCATACAGGTATTTGCCAACTCCTGTTCATACAAACAAAGGAACTTCAGTCACATAGCAACCACTTTAAACAATCACTTTAACCAATGTTACTCCCTTATTTCGCTTCTACTTACAAGGAAGCAAGTAATAAGACTATTTCTGCTAATGTTTTCTCGATTAGCATGAAGTAAATAGAAGAATAGGCTTTTTAACAATACTTTTTTGTAGAGATGTAGAGAAAGTCATGTGAATGGAACACATTAGTTTTTTTTTATTAATACTTGTTAATGACTGTGTGAGGTTGTCTGTTGGCCCAGACGTGGTGTGCAGTACGTTATGAAGCTTGCCCCGCTAGCTAAGTACAGAAGAGGATTGACATCTGCTATTGTTTTCCCCGCGCTGGAAATAAAATACTGGGGAGACAAGAAGCTGTGCCGCTCTGGTAATCCTGCAGATGTCTAATGAATCACGTTTCTTCAAATTCCCTGCACACCCTGCATGTCACGTGGTTTCTTATAACTCAAAGATGGGTCTCCGGCTTCTGTGTAACCATGGTGACACGTGAACAACTGAAGACATGAAGATCCAGTCGCCATTTCTCCAGGTTCGTCTTCTGGTTTCGTTAACGATCCCAGACACCTGCCAAGCTGCAAGATACCAGGAGTACTATTTATGCTTTGAGCCTAATAATAAAAAAAAAAAAGTCTTATATGTTCGATTCTACATCGCTGTAACAAATTATTGTTAAAAAAATATTCTTCTATCTAGTTCATGATAATCGAGATAAACGTTAACAAAAACGGTCTTATTACTTGCTTCCTTGTAAGTACTATCCACCCAACACAAGAAGGCAAGCACCTGAGGTTAGGGGGGAGCCTTGAATTTTATCTGGTCACGTACTAGTGGATCTGTTTACGTTTACTACGTGCGTATATGAACCAACCTACTGCTGCCAGATCTTATGCTCGTTTCAGTAACTGCAGTGATGTATTGGCTCTCGCTGCTACGGCATATAGTACTCCAGTTATATAATATTTTGTTACTTTTATTCTTGGTTTAATATTTAAATGCAGAGAGCGGCAGCGAAGATGAGGGCTTCACCGACTCGGATCTTGCACGACAACTGGACTTCTAGCTATGTTTGACAGCACTGTGTATTTTAGATGAACCTAACGTCCTTGCCATATCCAGGTGTCGAACATAAACATCATGCGGACAGCAAAAGTGTTTACCAAGTGCTTACGTTACGCATTCCCCTACCTTGCCTTTTTGTGGTGGCTCATCAGTAGGAGGGAAAATACTAATGTGTTCCATTCACTTGATGTCGGTAAACAAACCTTTTATTCTAAACATTAATCAGTTATCGACATCATGCTAATCAAGATAAACATTAATCTTATTACTAGCACAGGCTCAAGAGATAGTCTATGTGAAACAAGCGAAATTCCAATCTCTTTGCTTGCCAGGAAAAAACAAACGAGAAACAAGAATAAAAATGTCTTCCCGTTTGAGAAAACTTAAGTGGCTTAAAACCAATAATCCGGAATATCTCGAAAACGGATAACTCTACAGAAAATGTATAAGAGATGAATTATGCGCAGTAAGTTTTTGTATATTTCTTGCAGTTTGTCAGTTATACAAGTCATCCACAATGAAGAGGTCTTCAGAGGCTACTCCCAGAAAATTGAAGACATACATTTCGTTTGTCATAAAATATCTTAGATATAAAGTATTTTAATCAAAATCGTTATGGCCATTTTTGATAAAATAAAAGTTTTCGAATTTTTTTCCATGTAAAAGGTACTTTGGGGGTGGGGGAATTTTCTTGAAAATCTCCGTGTCGCATCCTTGGAAGTTACTCAACTTACATACAAAGTTTGGTACTTACCGAGTTTTCGTTTTTGAGCTATGCTAAGAGACACACATGCGCGCGCGCATATTTTTCTAAAAAAGCCTTTTTTTAGGATTCAAGGGGTCTTAAGACATATTTTCGGTGAAATCTCGGTATGAAATTTTTGGCTGCAATACAATACCTTCTCTATACTCTATGTAGATAGTACGTGTAGAGAAAGTAAAAACATAGATTCAAACAAGAGGCAATGAACTTGGACACGATAATCGACAGTCAGGTAATGTTCAAGTTGGTGAATCCTACCATTAGAGGGCAGCGTTGTATATCGTAGGAAGCATTAGCCAGCAAGCCGAATCACTCAGTCGTGCGAAACAACTGAACACGTGGCGAAGTCATTTTATTTGAAAATCTGATGTGTTACACTCACATGTCTTTCTCTATAAACAAGCTTCTTTCAAAAGACAATTCTTCTTTCAACACCATGTAAACTATAGCAGAATGTTATTACTTAGATCATCATAAGAGATTGAAGCCAATGAAATGCACCTGGCTCAAGTGATAGTCAAATGTTTTAAAAGCTTCATTGCAAATCGCTTCTTTGCCTGGTCAGGTGTACAACAAAAGAAAACCGAACATTTCCTGTCTTAGAAAAGTACAAGTACTTTACAATTGAAACTAATAAGAAGGAATACCTCGAATACGGTAAGCTCCACAAAAAAAAAAAAAAAAAAATGTATATGACATAACTTGTGTATTTTAACAAGATCTACACTTTTTTTGTATAGTAAGTTTTTGTCTACCTCTTACGGTTTACTAGTTATACCAATTTAAACAAAACAGGTCTTTAGAAACTATTTCCAGAAAATTCAAGTTATGCATTTTATTTGTGATAGAAATGCCTTTATTATGTGATATTTTAATCAACATCGTTATAGCTATTTTTAATAAATACATTTTTGTTTTTTTTTTTTGTTTTTTTTTTCGTGTAGAGGGTAGTTAAGGGTGGCGGATTTTCTTGAAAATCTTAGTGTCACATCCTTGGAATATACCATATTTTTGTTTTTTAGCAATGGTGTCCACAGACACACAGACACATACGGACCTGTTTCTCAAAATGCTTTTTTTGGATTCAGAGGGTCCTAATACATGTATTTCCGGTGAAATATCGACATCGAATTTTTGAGAGGAATACAATACTTCTCTATCATACATTGCACATACGGGGCTAGTGAAAGTAGTAATTGACGTCTTGAGTATTAATCAAAGTGAGATCAAATTGCAAATTATACTTGTATCGAATTTGTAGCCCAAAAGAAATGCTAATAGTTCAACACTGTATACATTTATTAAAAGCCTAACACAAACACTACTAATAAAACATGTATCTAATTGCAGGAAATGCTATTCATTTCACCTTCTAATGAACTTCCGCCGTCTCTGTATAACCTCTAATAACACGAAAAAACAGAACACGGTGTGTAATTTGCTGTAGATTATGATAAACGAAGAATAATTGCCATTCTGTGTAGACTGATTTCTGGGCGTCGCCTATAATTAACTGCATTCTGGCGCAAAGCCTCCTGAAATAACGTTCGTTAATCTTATTATTCTTGTCACATTCCATATTGTTGGTATCTGATCCGACGTTGCCAACAACACGCACATAAAACTTGGACTGTTTTTTCCTGCCCAAAGCGTTTATAGGCATGTAGTGTTCTGGGTTATATCTCGTCTGCCTTGATATCGAGTACAACTTCATTACTGGCGTTGATAAGATCACGCGCGTGGTCTAGGAGTACCTGAAGTTGATACGCGCCGAAATAAAATACAGGTAACCAGTGCATCGTTATAATGTAGCCTTCCGCATTTGAATAGCTATTCATGATGCAGTGATAAAAATCTGATGTGTTACATTCACATGAATTTCTCTACATCTCTGAAACAAATTATTGTTAAAAAGCTTATGCTTCTATTTACTTCATGCTAATCGAGAAAAAATAGCAGAAATAGTCTTATTACTCGCTTCCTTGTAACTAGAAGAGAAATAAGGGAGTAGCATAGGTTAAAGTGATAGTCAAAAGCTGGTTGCCATGTGACTGAAGTTCCTTTGTTTGTATGGACACGAGTTGACAAATTCCTGTATAAGAAAAGTAACGGTTTTTAAAGCTGAAAATAAAATAAAAGGAATATCTAAAAAAAAACAAAAAAAAAAAACGATCAAATCCACGAAAACAATGTATACAACATAAACTGTCTGTTTTAACGTGCTCTACATTTTTTGTGTGGTAACTTTTTCTCCATTTCTTACGGTTTAGCAGTTATGCAAAATTCGGTAAAATGCATCCAGAATAAAGTAGTCTGCAACGGCTATTCCCAGAAAATTCAAGATATACATTTTTTTTTGTCAGGTAAATATCTTTAATATACGAAATTTTAATCAAAATCGTTATAGCCATTTTGAGAAAATAAAAAAATTGAAAAAAGTTCCATGTAAAGGTGGGGGATTTGTTTTTCAAAATCTTCGTGTTACATCCTTGGAAAATACTAAACTTAAATACCACGTTTGTTATTTTACCAACTTTTCATTTTTGAGTTATCGTGTTCACAGACACACAACACATAGACACATGGACCTTTTTCTGAAAGAAATGTTTTTTTGTTTTTTTTTTGATACAGGGGATCCTAAGACATATTTTAAGTGAAATATCGGTATCGAATTTTTGGGTGGAATACAATACTTTCTCTATACACTGTGTACATAGTACGTGTAGAGAAAGTAAAAATATTGTTTTATATTGTGAGTAGGAAGCTTGCGAATCCAGGCCATAATCCTCCGAACAATATAACAATTTTAACATCTGTAACATACACCGTTACTTTCTCTACACGTACTATGTAAATAGTGTATAGAGAAAGTATTGCATTGCACCCAAAAATTCGATATTGAGATTTCATCGGAAATATATGTTTTAGGCTTCCCTGTATCCAAAAAAATCTTATATGTGTTCCATTCACATGGGTTTCACTACTTTTGCTGTAAAAAGTGTTGCTAAACACCTTATTCTTAATTCAGTTCTTATTTCAGTTCTTACCTTATTCTTCTTTCTACTTTATGATAATCGAGATAAACATTACCATAAATAGTCTTATTACTTGCTTCCTTGTAAGTAGAAGGAAAATAAGGGAGTACACAAGGCTAAGGTGATAGTCAAATGTTTTAAAAGTTGGTTGCCATGTAGTAGAAGTCCGTTTCTATGTCTGGCCAAGAATTATTAACGAGTTGCTATATGAGAAAAGTTAAGCATTTTAAAACTGAAACCAATAAGGAGTGTATCGAAAGCGGTCAACTCCATGAAAAAAATGTATATTACATAAATGGTGTGTTTTAACGAGATCTACATGTTTTGTGTGGTACGCTTTTGTCTATCTCTTGCGGTTTACTACCAGTTATACAAAATTCAGAAAAATTTACCCAGAATAAAAAGGTCTTCACCCGCTATTGCCAAAAAAAAAACACAAAGTATATATTTTATTTAGCACGTAAATATTAGAAATATAAGAGATTTAAATCAAAATCATTAGAGCCATTTTTGAGAAAAATAAAAATTTCATAATTTTTTTGTTTCCATGCAAAGGGTATTTTGGGGTGCGGAGAATTTTCTTGACAATGTTCGTGTTACATCCTTGGAAGATGCCAACATTAAATACCAAGTTTCGTATTTAACAGTCTTTTAGTTTTTGAGTATGCTGTCCACATACACACACACGCGCGGCCTTTTTTCTAAGAATACTCACTGGACTTAGGGGACCTCATAACATATTTCCGGTGAAATATCCTTATCCAATTTTTGGGTGGAATGCAATACTTCCCCTATATACACTATCCACATAGGACGTATAGAGAAAGTAAACATGTAGATCTCGTTAACACACAGTTTTATCATATACTAGGGTCGGCTGATAAGTTCCTGGGCCTCACACAGATATAGTGCCACTAGGGTCGGCTGATAAGTCCTGGGCCTCACACAGATATAGTGCCACTAGGGTCGGCTGATAAGTCCTGGGCCTCACACAGATATAGTGCCACTAGGGTCGGCTGATAAGTTCTGGGCCTCACACAGATATAGTGCCACTAGGGTCGGCTGATAAGTTCCTGGGCCTCACACAGATATAGCGCCACTAGCCAGTTAGACGGTAGCATCAAATAGTTTAACTCTAGACTAGCTTGTATCCATAGTTACAGGCCAATAGCTTGTTTAGTTTTCAAATGACAGTATTTTAAACAAGACAACTTTTGAATTTTCACGAAAATGGAGGATTTGGAAAAACGAGCAGTGATTAAATTATTCCATTTGAAAGGCTTAACGCCTAAAGAAATCAAGGAGGAAATGGACAGTACATTGAAAGACTCTACACTTTCATATTCAATGATTAAAAGGTGGGTTGCAGAGTTTAAAACGGGACGTACGAGCACTAGTGATGAGCCTCGCTCTGGACGTCCTGTACAAGAGACAACTCCAGAGATCATTGAAGAAGTTCATCGTTTAGTACTGGAAGACGGCAGATTAAAGTTGTTTGAGATAGCAGAGGCTGTAAACATATCAAAACAATGTGCAGGTAATATTTTAAGTAATGTTTGGGCTTTCACAAGGTCTGTGCAAGATGGGTGCCGTGTTTGTTGAACCTTATCAAAAGTTACAAAGAAAAACTGTTTCTGTTGAGAATGTGGAGCTCTACCGTAAATCCCAGTGAATTTTTGAGACGGCTTATTACCATGCATGAATCTCGGATACATCACTACACTCCAGAAAGGAAATTCACAGCCAAAACAGCGGATTGCGCCAGGTAAACCAACTCCAAAAAAGGGAAGGTCAATTTTATCAGCTAACAAGGTTATGGCGAGTGTTTTCTGGGATACACAGGGAATTATTTTTATTGATTACTTGGAAAAGGGTAAAAGTATCACCGGCGAGTATTACTCAAGCTTACTGCAACGTTTGAGCGATGAGGTAAAAAGAAAAGGATCTCATTTGGCAAAAAAAAAGAAAAGAAAAGAAAAAAAAACAACAATACAACAATGCTCCGGCCCATCGTTCAGTTATTGCAATGGGAAAAATGTGCGAATTAAAGATGGAATTGCTTGAACATCCACCCTATTCGCCAGATCTAGCACCCAGTGACTACCACCTGTTTCCAAACCTCAAACAATTTCTTGGAGGACGAAGATTTTACGGCAATGAGGAGATCATTGATGCGGTAAACAGCTGTTTTGAGGACCTTGATAAATCGCTCTACAGAGATGGTTAAATTAAATTAGAACACCGATATGACAAATGTATTAGCCTTTTTGGAGATTATGTTCAGAAATAAAGCAAAAAAATAATTTAATTCTGTTTTCATTGAAAGGCCCGGGACTTTGCCGACCCTAGTACACCTGTTTTCCGAGATATTCTTTTTTATTGGTTTCAATTTTAAAATAAAACTATTCTCAGACGGAAGTTTATCAGTATCCTTTGTTACTGCTGGCCATGCAAAGAGAACCGAATTTCAATCTCGTCCCATTCTGCTGGACACATTATATCTGGATAGGTCTAAGAGAGAGCAGGTGTCCCCCCCCCCCCCTAGCATGCAGCTTATGTACCGGCACTGAACCTACTTGTTGTTTTGTTGTTTGCAGTGAATGGCGGTTGGTCACCCTGGTCCCAGTGGTCGGACTGCAGCACGAGGTGTGGCAGGGGTATACAGAAGAGAATGCGAGTGTGCACGAACCCGGCGCCGCTCAACGGCGGACAAACTTGTCAAGGTTCAGCTGTTCAGAAAACCGACTGTACAACTGTTTGTCCAGGTGAGTTCAGTCATCTATTGCGCTTGTATGTTGCCAGCATTGGTGTAGCAGTTTAAAACTCTTAAGGCACGTAGCTTTATATCTTAAGGTCATAGATAAAATTAGCAGAGAAAATGTTTCCTTCACTGTAGAGATGGTAGTGTACTCCATCCAAACATTCGATATCCAGATACATGTTTTGTAATCCCTGAATCCAAAAAAAAAAAAAAAGAATTAAACGTTTTTGGGATGTGTGTGTGGGCAAAACAGCTCAAAAATGAAAATACCGTTAAATACCAAACTTGATATTTAAGTTCAGTATCTTCCAAGGATGCGATACAAAAATTTTCAAGAAAATACCCCCCCCCCAAATACTCTTTACATGGAAAACATTACGAAACTTTTGATTTTCTCAAAAATGGCTCCAACGAGTTTGATTAAAATCTCGTATATTTAAAATATATTTATGTCTTGAATTTTCTGAGGATAGCCTCTGAAGATCTCTTTATTCTGGACGAATTTTGTAAAACTGGTGAACCGTAAGAGATGGACAAAACTAAAAAAAATGTAGATGACGTCAAAACACACACTTTATGTTATATACATTTTTTCCGTGGAGTTTTGAGTTTTAAAAAACTTATACTTTTCTCATACGGGAATTTGTCAACTTGTGTCCCTACAAACAAAGGAACTTCAGTCACATGACAACCAGCTTTTGACTATCACTTTAACCTATGGTACTCGCTTATTTCGCTTCTACTTACAAGGAAGCAAGTAATAAGAATATTTCTGCTAATTTTTTTCTCGATTAGCATGAGGTAAACAGAAGAATAAGCTTTTTAACAATAATTTGTTGCAGAGCTGTAGAGAAAATCATGTGAATGGAACACATCAAATTGTTATTACTAATATTACTTTTTGACAGGCTACAAGAATAAAGTTTGTTGCGTATAGCAGAAAAGCTGCAATGTTAACCTATAAGCATGTAAATCGAAAACGAAAAAAGTTTAGATCCTTCCATTTTCTCTGGCATAAGTGGAGAAATAATATGACCAATCCGTGTACGGGTTATAAATGAAACACAGAAAGTCAAGTTTTAGGGTAATCGGAAATGAACAATTTTG
Organism: Hymenopus coronatus; assembly: GCA_030762935.1. Taxonomy (NCBI): domain Eukaryota; kingdom Metazoa; phylum Arthropoda; class Insecta; order Mantodea; family Hymenopodidae; genus Hymenopus; species Hymenopus coronatus. The sequence goes on from CM060890.1 coordinate 148,143,805, forward strand.
GGTTAGAATTGTGCGCTTCCAGATATTCGTTTGTCACGCGAACGGAAGACGGATATGCACGCACTCTTCTAGCATCGACATCTGACGGAACGTTTTGGTAGACAAGTTGACAGTTGAAAGTCGGTCTGGCGACACCGTTTGAGATTCTGCGGAAAGTTTCGTTTCTGAGATTGTCAATAAGATATCAACGCTTAAACAAAAGGAAGATGACTTAAACTGGTATCTTTATGTCTTATAGTTTATTCTTTGTGGACATTATAAGGTAGAAAAAGATATTTTTGCAGGATCCAGACGTATATCTTCGATTTTTTGGTTAAACCAATAGCCTTAAGGTTTTAAAAACATTCACATGACGTTCTGTACCTTATATCGCTTATTAGTGGACGGAAGTTGATTTTACTTTCTCTACGCGTAGTGTATAAAGACGGTATTGTATTCCACCCAGAAATTCTTTATAGAGATTTCGCCGAAAATATGCTTTGAAGTCCCCCGAGCCAAAAAAGGTTTCTTACTTTCTCTACATATGGGAACTATTGTATTCAACTCAAAAATTCGATACCGAGATTTCACTGGAAATAAAGTTTTGTAGATCCCCGAGTCGGAATAGAGCATTTTTAGAAAAATGTCCGTGTGTGTGGGCACAATACAAACACGAAAGCTCCGTTAAATACCAAACTTTAATTTAACTTCAGTATCTTCCAACGATGTGACACGAACATTTCCAAGAAAGTCCTCCCGGCCTCAAAAGATTTCTAACATTTTCATTTTCTCAAAAATGGCTCTAAAGATTTTGATTAATATAATAAAATGTATCTCTTGAATTTTCTGCGAATATCCTCCAAAGACCTCTTTATTCTGGATGAATTTTTCTGAATTTTCCATAACTGGTAAACCGTAAGAGATAGACAAAAACTACAGCATAAGAAATGTATATCTCGTTAAAACACATAATTCACACCATATACATTTTTTTCGTAGCGTTTACCGTTTTCAAGATATTTCTTGTTATTAGTATCAGTTTTAAAGCACTTTAAGCTTTTCTCATACGGGAACTTGTAAGTTCCTGGTCATGCAGAGAAACGGATTTCAATCCCATAGCAACCACATTTTAAAACATTTGATTATCACTTTATCCTAGTGTACTCCCTTATTTCCCTTCTACTTATAAGGAAGCAAGTAATAAGACCATTTCCCCTAATGTTCATGTTGATTAGAATGAAGTAGATAGAAGAAGAATCTTTGTAAGTATAATTTGTTACACAGACGTAGAAAAAGTCATGTGAATAGAACACATCAGATGTTTAAACTTAAGGCCCATGGGTAGATGATTTAAATGTGGTGTCTTTGTGTATTATCTCTTATATCTTATTCTTTATATATAGAAAAGTACATTTTTAGAGCATCTTCGATGTACTGATTAAACGCATGTAGAATTAAGATGTTTAAAAAATCTGATGTGTTCCATTCACATGACTTTCTGTTTATCTCTATAGCAAATTATTGTTAAAAAGCTTATTCTCCTGTCTACTTCATGATAAACACTAGCAGATGTCATCTTATTTCTTGCTTCATTATAAGTAGAAGGGAAATAAGGAATACTAGCTTAAGCGATAGTCAAATCTTTTAAAAGCCAGTTGCCATGTGATTGAAATCCGTTTCTTTGCATGACCAGAAGTTGGCAAATTCCCGTATGAGGAAGCTTTTAAGTATTTTAAAACTGAAACCAATAACAAGAAATATCTCGAAAATGGTCAATTCCAAAAAAAATTCATATGTCATAAATTGTGTGTTTTCAAGAGCTCTACATTTTTTATGAAGTAACTTTTTGTCCATCTCTTACGGTTTACCAGTTACGCAAAATTCATCCAGAATAAAGAGGTCTTCAAAGGCTATTCCCAGAAAATTCAAGATATATATTTTATTTGTCATGTAAACATGTTTAATATGCGGTGTTTTAATCAAAATCGTTAGAACCATTTTTGAGAAAATAACAATTTTCCAAATTTTTCCATGTAAATCGTAGTTTGGGGTGGGGGAATTTTTTGGAAAATGTTCGTGTCGTATCGTTGGAAGATACTGAACTTAAATACCAGGTTTGGTATTTAACGGAATTTTCGTTTTTGAGCTATGCTGCTCACAGACATACACATGGACTTTTTACTTTATCTAGCCCCGTATGTACAAAGTACATAAGGATGGAGAAGTATTGTATTTCACTCAAAAATTCGATACCGAGATTTCCCGTGTTGGGTGTGTGTGTGTGTGTGTGTGTGTGTGTGTGGACAAGCTCAAAAACGAAAAGACCGTTAAATACCAAACTGTATTTAAGTTTGGTATCTTCCAACGATACAACACGAAGATGTTCAAGAATTTCCCCCCACCCCAAAATACCGTAACATAGAACATTTTTCGAAAATATTGATTTTCTCAAAAGTGGTTCTAATGATTTTGATTAAAATATCGTAAAATAAAGACATTTACACGACAAATAAAACGTATATCTTGAATTTTTCTTGAATAACCTCTGAAGATATCTTTATTCTGGATGAATTTTGCGGAATTTTGCATAACCGGTAAACCGTAAGAAATAGACAAAAACGTACTTGATAAAAAATGTAGAGCTTGTTAAAGCACACAGTTTATGTTATATATATATATATATATATATATATATATATATATATTCGTGGAGTTGATCGATATTCCTTGTTATTGGTTTCAGCTATAAACTGCTAATACTTTTCTCATACGGAAATTTGTCATCTCTTGTCCTTACAAACAAAGGAACATCAGTTACATAGCAACCAGCTTTTGACTATCACTTTAACCTATGGTACTCCCTTATTTCGCTTCTAGTTATAAGGAAGCAAGTAATAAGACTATTTCTGTTATTTTTTTCTGGATTAGCATCAAGTAAATATAAGAATAAACTTTTTAACAATAATTTGTTGTGAAGATGTAGAAAAAGTAATGTGAATGGTACATATCAGCTTTTTTTATTCAGGAGTTTCCAAAACATATATTTCCGGTGAAATCTCGGTATCGTTTTTTTGATTGGAATGCAATACATTCCCTGTACACTATATACATGTGTAGAGACAGCAGTAAAGGAAGAACTCTGATAGAACTCTATCCAAGCATCTGGTACCCGAACCCGGTACCTCGGGGGTTGTAATCAGACACGCAGGTCATGTATCTTCTGCTAACGACAGCGTAAGAAGGAAGCAGCGATTCTGATGATCCCAAATGGCGTGGAAGAGGTAAGGGGAGAAATGGCAGAATAAATGACTTGGTGAAGGGGATGGCAAAGTGCAAGTCACCCTGAAGACTCCACGTCGTGTTTGCTACAGGTCCGTGGTTCAGTCCTGCCGCAGGGCACCTGTTAGTTATGGTGCAAATACTCGCTTCAGCATGTTTGCCTGACTGGCTCTGTGCCTCTGAAGGTGATGGATGATTAATTCACCCTCCTGCGGCAGACAGCCACCAAAACTGTCTTGCTGCTTTGATGCTCAGAGATTAATACTCTTTGCTTTGTCATGTCCGGGAATCGATGTCGGACCGCAACTGACAGCGTTTCATCCTTCTGCTTGCAGTATCACAAGATACACTCATGGGCTGAACCAAATCATTGCTGCTCCTGTTATTATTAAAGTGCTTTGTGTTTTACTTTCTCTAGCCCCGTACGTACAATGTACATAGGAATTGAGAAGTACTGTATTCTAACCAAAAATTAGATGTCAAAATTTCACCCGAAATATATGTTTTGGGGTCCCCTGAGTCCGAAAAAAGCATTTTTAGAAAAAGGTCCCTGTGTGTGTGTGTGTGTCTGTGGACAACATAGCTCAAAAAGTAATGGCCGTTCAATATTAAACTTGGTATTTAAGTTTAGTATCTTCCAAGCATGCGACAAGAAGATTATCAAGAAAATCCCCTCACCCCAATCTACCCTTTACATGGAACTTTTTTCAAAAAGTTTTATTTTTCGAAAATTGCTCTAACAATTTTGATTAACATTTCGTATATTAAAGATATTTAACTGGCAAATAAAATGTATTTTATTTAATTTTCTGGGAAGAGCCTCTAAATACCTATTTATTCTGACTGAATTTTATGGAATTTCTGCTAAACTGTAAGAAATGGACAAACTTTTACCACACAAAGATGTAGAGCACATTAAAACACACAATTTATGTTATATACATTTTTTTTCGTGGAACTGATCGTTTTTGAGATATTCCTTGTTTTTGGAATTAGCTTAGAAAAACTTAACTTTTCTCATACAGGAATTTTTCAACTCCTGTCCATACAAACAAATGAACTTCATTCACATAGTAACCAGCTTTTAACTATCACTTTAACCTATGGTACTCCCTTATTTCTCTTCTACTTGCAAGGAAGCAAGTAATAAGACTATTTCTGCTAATTTTTCTAGATTATCATTAAGTAAATAGAAGCATAAGCTTTTTAGCAATAATTTGTTGCAGAGATGAAGAGAAAGTCATGTGAATGGACCACATCAGATTTTTTATTCTTGGAAACTCCGATTTTAGTGTCATACTGGCATGTTGTCGCAGTAGCTCAGTGGTTAGAGTAACAGCTGGAGGAGAAATAGAAATGTTTAAAATCCCAGTTGGGCAATTGATTTTTACTTTTTCTACACATACGAGGGTCATACAGAAAGTGACAGACGATTTGACATAACTAAATAATAAGGAAGGTTATTAACACAAAACTTTATTTACAAAGTTACACTACCTTACTCTATTTCTGAACGCAATTGTCATTTAGACATTTATTGTCAAGTGGTACAGATGTTATACTCTTCCACCACTAAAGATCTGAGCCAAGATGTCACTGTCACTTTGAGGTCTTCATGGCTGGGAAATCTTGTCCATCCAAAAAGTCATGTACGGTGTTCAAAGTGAAACACCGAGTTTTCTGAATTCTTTTATCAACATTTGCTTTCAACTCCTCCATAACGAGTGATGAACTTCCACTCCGGTCTTTATCATACACCTTGATTACTTGTAAATTATGCGCAATTTCTGAAGACTCGTTAATTGCATTATCACCATACACTTGCGCTATTTACCTTTCAAATTCGATTGGCCGAACATTTTGTGCATTCAAAAACGAATTAATTCTTTGGCGGTGGAAAAGTATAACGTCTATATTGAAACACCGGTACCACGTGACCGAATGGAGGTTACATTGAGAAATAGAGTAAGGTAAATAAAGTTTTGTGTTGATAACTTTCGTTATTATTTACCTATGTCAAACTGTCTGTCACTTTCACGATACCCTTATACTATGTACATTGTGATAGAGAATGTGTATTCCACCGAAAAATTAGATACCAAGATTTCACCGGAAATACATGACTTGGGTCCCTCTGAATTCAAAAGAAGCATTTTTGGAAAAAGTTGCCTGTGTGTCTGTGGACAGCGTAGCTGAAAAACGAAAAGAAGGTTAAATACCAAACTTGAGCAATTTAGCCTGTGCTCCCTGTTCTAAGACAATTTCTTGTAACGTTTAGCTACATTATTATGACGAACATAAAATAATAATTTTTGTAAGAAAATTTGTTTGTGGAACAGCTAAAGACAATGTTAAATAATAACATTACGAATATAAATGTGTTCCATTCCATGGCTTTCTTCAAATCTCTGTAATAAATTATTATTAATAAAAAGCTTATTATTCTGTCTAGTTCCTGCTAATCGAAATAAACATTAACAGAAATTGTCTTATTACTTGCTTCCTTGTAAGTAGAAGGGGAATAATGGAATATACTAGGCTAAATCGACAGTCAAATCTTTTAAAAGGTGGTTGCTCTGTGATTGAAATTCCTTTGTTTGTATGGCTAGGAGCTGACAAGTTCCCGTATGAGAATGGCATACGTATTTTAAAACTGAAACCAATAACAAGGAATAACTCGAAAATGGTGAACTACATGACAAAAATGTATATGGAATAAATTGTGTGTTTTATAGAGTTACATCTTTTGTGCAGTAAGTTTTTGTGTATCTCTTACGATTTACCAGTTATGCAAAATACCGCAAAATTCATTTAGAGTAAAGCTATCTTCAGAGGCTATTCCCAGAAATGTCAAATATACATTCTATTTGTGTTGTAAATATTCTTAAAATATGGTATTTAAATCAAAATCGTTAGAGTCATTTTCGATAAAATCAAAGTTTTCGAACATTCTTCCATGTAAAGGGTAGTTTGTGGTAGAGGGGTTTTCTTGGAAATGTTCGTGTCGTATCTGTGGAAGATACTGAGTTTGGTATTTAACGAAATTTTAATTTTGAGCTATGCTATCCACACACACACACGCGCGGACCTTTTTCTATAATGATTTTTTCGGACTCAGGGGAACCCAAAACATTTTTCCTCTCAAATCTCGACATGGATGTTTTGGGTGCAACACAAAACCTTTTCTATTCTATCCACTGTGTACATTGTACATACAGGCTAGAGAAAGTAAAAACAACAGAGAGTGTATGTGGAACCATTTGAGGAACGAATTCTGTAAGCAACTAGGCAGGCTATGATTTATGATATGGACATCAAATATACGTTACCAAGACAAATGGAATATTATTCTTCGTGCTATCCATATAGTAGGCTAATCATTGTTATTTTATTCACGAAATAGTCTTATTAAATACAACTCGAGCTATAACTTTTCTCGAGATAAAATTATTGATAATAGTTGGAGCTCTCGTAATATTACTGATGATAAAAGGTGTGTGATGTTAAAACAATTTGGTGGTCAACAGGTAAGAAAAGGGAGTCTTTGTTTGGGAGTATTGAGCGACAAGCAGATGCGACTACCCAGTTATTCACGGTTACGTTGTCTCATGGTTCCTTATTTCTGTTTTATAAATGAGTAAGATGGTGGGCACATGTTCCTGCCTCAGAACATGAATATGTATGTTCAAGTGTGAAGATGGACGTTGTCAAGGAAACAGTTACATCTAGATAAACTCCTGGCCCCTCACGATCACTTGGGGGCACTTCATTCGGCCATCATTACTTCCACTCCTAATTATCTATATTTACTTTCTCTACACGTACTTGATATTCAAGTTTATTAGGATGTGACACGAAGATTTTCAAGAAAATCAGTTTCGCCGTAAACTACCCTTTATATGGTAAACATTTTGAAAATTTTGATTTTCTCAAAAATAACTCGTAAAAATTTTGATTAACATACCGTACATTAAAGTTATTCACAACACAAATAAAATGAACATTTTTAATTTTCTGGGAATAGCCTCTGAACAGCCCTTTGTTCTAGGTGATTTTTGCAGAATTTTTCATAATGGTTAAATCGTAAGACATAGACAGAAACTTATTGTACAAAAAAAGTAGATCTTGTTAAAACACACACTTTGTCATATGCATTGAGTTGATCGTTTTCAAGATATTCCTGGTTATTGGTTTCAATTTTAAAACACTCTCCCACACAGGAAGTGTCCGTTTTACTTTTGTCCTACTCCTTGCCAAGCAAAAAAGCCATTTCAATAAGTGCTTTTAAAACATTTCACTATCACTTTAGCATAGCACATTCCTTTAGTTCCTTTCAACTTATAAGGAACTAAGTAATAAGAACATTATCTCGATTAGCATTAGCAGATTTTTTGGTAGAAATAACCCTTTCCGAGATATTCTTTGTTATTGCTTTGAATTTAAAAATACTTGAACTTTTCTCAAGCGGAATGCAGAAGAGAGCCGTATTTCAGTTGTTTCACATAACAATTGCATTTAAAAGATTTGATTATTGTTTCAGCCTAGTATATTCCCTTATTTCGCTTCTACTTACAGGGAAGCAAGTAATAAGACAACTTTTGTTAGCATTATTTAGGTATTGTCCATTTAGCCTAAATATTAAAGCGCCAATGCAGTGACCGAGATAAGGCAATTTCAACCAATCGCGGTCATCTGACTGGAGCGACATTGCGATATTAGCACAGCTGAAATTATATCGCACTTGATGTTCGTTTGTTTAACCTCCTGTCTTGGTTATTGGTAACAAGGTTACATACCAGTCCGCAAATAGCTGTCAGTTCCACAGTTGTACTTTCAGTTAATTCAGTTAAAGTGTTTATTTAAAGTTCATAAAGTATTTAGTTCAAAAAAGGGTTGAAAATAATCGATCATTTGTATAATAGGCTCAAATAAAATAACGTTTGTTTGTATTTCATGTATTAGTTAATAAACGTTGAAATAAAATAATTGTTTCTTATTTCTATTGTTGCTATCGATTATCGTACATTGGGTGTAGACACGGTCTGCCATAATTCAGGAGGCAGTGCAGAAAGAAAAAAAACTCGATAAATAAAGACGATCAAATGAGATCTAATGTAAGTATTACAATGATAACATCTCCCTTGCTATGTTATATTATAAACTATTAATAGTCTATTTCGCTGAATTATGTTATAATAAGTAAAAATAACCCGAGTGTTTTCATCTTGTCGATAATTCACGACCGGAGTCAATTGACCTAAGAGATAAAACGAGAGTTGTATTTGATAAGACATCTCAGCGAAATAGACTATTATAGTATAACATAGGAAGGGAGATTTTATCATTGTAATACTTACATTAGTTCTCAAATGGTACATGACCACCATCTTTATTTATACAATGTTTTTCTTTCTTTGTTCACTGCCTTCTGAATTATGATATGGCCGATCGTGTCTACACCCAATGTATGAATATCGATAGCAACAATAGAAATAGGAAACAATTATTTTACTAGAAATTCTCCAGAACCCACTTCAGAAAGAGAAGAGGACGTAGAGTAGTCGTACTTGCTCAAAAAAATTCAAGTTTTGAACAAAGGGTATGGTATGAAAAGACATTTACAATAGTGCTTGGTGACGCGATGATATGACATGTGGCAGAGTACATGGATGAAGACACTCTGGAGCATTCTTACCCTGGGATTAGAGTTGAGCAACCGGAAAGAAAATAATTCATGTAGGGACCAATGATCTTCATTCGACAACTTCCCCAGAAGAAATCATGGTGAAAACTGCAAGGAAACCGTTTACGAGGGCAAAATTGGGAGTCAGTGGAATACTGTATCGCAGAGACGAAGATTCAAGATGTGTGAGTGCTGTAAATTCGACTCTTGACTGGGTATGCAAGAAGCATTCCTGTACTTTTGTAGATGGCAACTCATGGATAAGCAACTGGGATCTGAGACGAGATGGTCTGCACTTGAATAGGAAGGGGTCAGGTAAACTGGGTAATTTGCTACGTAGGGTAATTTCCTTTCTGACAAAAAATGAACATTGAAAATAAGCGAGGTAACCTCAAAATATCTGAACAAAGAAGAAGAAATGTATCTAGCAACTAAATTAATGCATGAATTAAAACCATTAAAAATAAAAGGAAACAATTCTGTAATTCCAGTTTGTATGGATAGTGTTCCATTGGATGTAGGGGTTTCCCCAAAAGATATTCTAAAATTGATAGCACTAAATCAAATGCCTCAGAGCTCAGAATCTTACACCAAAATACACAATATATTACCAATAAGATAGAAAGTATATTAGTGAAACTTAATCCTCAGGTAATGGTTTTCTCTGAACATGGTCTAAAGGAAGATGAACTAAAGACACATAGTTTTAGTAATTATAACCTCAGCTCTCTTTTCTGTAGAAAATTACACAAAAGTGACATCTATCAAACTTTAGTATGGAGATGGACTTGGAGTTACACTAAGCCCAGAAACTGAGAGTATGATTATAATAGGGACTTATAGATGACCCAAATCAAAAGTGGGAAATTTCCTTACTCAGCTTGAAGGGCTACTAAATGAGATACTTGAGCACAGTCAAAATGTTATTCTTCTAAACATAGATGTGGCAAAGTATGCTTTTAACCTATATGATGCTACATCCTATCCAAAATTACAAGCCATTCAACATCTACTTTGGATTATATTGTAACTAACGTGCAAGAAAGTAATTATAATACAATAAATGAAGAATTTCACTTTCCTGATCACACAGCACAAATAATAGATATTTGGAACTGCCGGCATAAAATAAACAAGCTAAATAAAATGTTACTACAGGACGACTGGGCAAACAGTACAGAAGAAAAATGGAATTTCTTTTTTAATATTCTTAATTATTACCTAAATGTTGTGTCCAAAGACAAAATAAGTTAGAAGAAGTAATGTTAAACCTAGGCAAACACTTAACTATGAAGAAAACTATTTGAGAAATAAAGTTAAAGATATACATAAATCTTATAGTGAAACAAAGCTAGATATATATATATAAACAACTGTATAATGAATATAAAAAATGCTACAGAATGGCATTAAAAGCAAACAAAGTAAATTTTTATGCAAATAAAATTACAAATTCAGAAAACAAAACTAAAACAATGTGGAAAATCATTAATAATCACAAAAATCAAGAACAAGGACAGAATACAAATATTTGTCTGGAGAGGGATGGGTAAGTGATAGCAGACCCTATAAAAATTAGTAATATATTTAATAATTACTTTGTTAATGCTTGAAATACTTGAGACCAAAATAATGTGCAATTTCACAATAGGAATATATAGAAAACTGTGTACATATTTGAAACAAATGCAAGTGAATTAAAATGTATAATAAATAGTTTAAAAAACAAGAGATCTGCTGGCTGGGATGATTACTCCCCTGTTATGCTCAAACAATGTAAATATGGTTTATTAGATATACTGGTACATTTAATAAATTACTCAATAAATGAAGGTATTTTCCCTAAAATGCTGAAAATTAGTATGGTTCGTCCTATCTATAAAAGTGGTAATAAAATGGACGAGACTAATTATAGGCCCATTACTTTAAGATCGGTTTTTGCAAAACTATTTGAAAAAGTGCTGGTAAAACGAATAGTATGTTTCTTAAATGAAAATAGCATAATAACAAATATCCAACATGGATTTCGTAAAGGGTTCTCAACTATTACTGCGACTGTTGACTTTATTCGTGAAATGATGACAAACATGGAACAAGGTGTAAATGCTGTAGGCTTATTTTTAGACTTATCAAAGGCTTTTGATTGTATATCACATGAGCTACTATTAAAAAAACTAGCAACTTTTGGCTTAAGAGGTAAAATAAATGAAATATTACAGTCTTACTTATTTAATCGCAAACAATGTTGTGAACTTTATTGGCAGTATGGAAACCAAATAAGGCTTATTCAATCAGAAACTCAGAATGTAAAATCAGGGGTTCTTCAAGGATCTGTTTTAGGACCATTGCTTTTTATTACATATGTAAATGATCTGGCAGAATCCACTGAGCTAAAAGTTACAGCATATGTAGATGATACGTCACTAATCTGTAAGGGTAGAAACTTGATACATCTAGAGGATAAAATTACTCAGAATCTTTCTCGGGTTTCAAATTAACTTGTCCAACAATTTTTTAAAATTAAATGTTAAAAGGACTACACTTATTCACTTTCGACACCAATCAAATAGAAATGAAGAACAAAATAACATAAATGTAACACTAGAAAATATTAAGATAGATCAGGTGCCTAGTCAAAAGTTTTTAGAAATATATTTAGACAAACATTTAAATTATGAAAAGCATGTAAATGAAGGCTGCAAAAAATTACAAAAAATGCTTACCTGTTAAAATATGTTGCCAACTACCTCAATGTAGAACAACTTAAATCTATATATTATTAAATAATATATACCCAGCTGGAATATGGTATACAAATATGGGGAGGATGTGGTATTACAAAATTAAATCTATATATTATTAAATAATATATACCCAGCTGGAATATGGTATACAAATATGGGGAGGATGTGGTGTGAAAAAATTAAATCTATATATTATGAAATAATATATACCCAGCTGGAATATGGTATACAAATATGGGGAGGATGTGGTGTGAGAAAATTAAATCTATATATTATGGAATAATATATACCCAGCTGGAATATGGTATACAAATATGGGGAGGATGTGGTGTGAGAAAATTAAATCTATATATTATGGAATAATATATACCCAGCTGGTATATGGTATACAAATATGGGGAGGATGTGGTGTGAGAAAATTAAATCTATATATTATGAAATAATATATACCCAGCTGGAATATGGTATACAAATATGGGGAGGATGTGGTGTGAGAAAATTAAATCTATATATTATGAAATAATATATACCCAGCTGGAATATGGTATACAAATATGGGGAGGATGTGGTGTGAGAAAATTAAATCTATATATTATGAAATAATATATACCCAGCTGGAATATGGTATACAAATATGGGGAGGATGTGGTGTGAGAAAATTAAATCTATATATTATGGAATAATATATACCCAGCTGGTATATGGTATACAAATATGGGGAGGATGTGGTGTGAGAAAATTAAATCTATATATTATGAAATAATATATACCCAGCTGGAATATGGTATACAAATATGGGGAGGATGTGGTATCACAAAATTAAATAGGTTAATGCTGCTATTGATAAGATGCATACGTTATCTTTATCACATAAAACTTACTGATACAAGTAAGCCATTTTTTAGAAATGATAAAATTTTAACCATTATTGGCACACAGAATAATAATAATACTGGCTCAAAACAAACCACTCCTCAAAAATACAGACATTCATTCCTATAGCACTCGAGGAAAGGCAAACTATTACAGAGTACACCTAAACAAAACAGGATCCTATAATTATGGGAATGATGCTGTATAATGCTCTGCCAAAAAAACTTAAAGGAGTGCTCAGGGAAAAATACCTTTGCAAAAGAATTAAAACAGCATCTAATTGAGAAGTGTCCATACAAACTGGAAGACCTATTCCATTAAAATAGTAAACACTATAAAAATTGACAAAATTAGATTCAAGGAAACCTATGTTGTTTTATGGTGAGATTGATTAAAAGAGAGATAAGGAATTAAATTAAAATGTAATGTAATTTACTGTAAGAATGTGTAAATAACAAATAGACTTTGATTTTAACTTTTTTTTTATTATTATCAATGTTTTGTACAGGTATAGAATTGAAAATCTTTCTTAAACTATAAGTACATTTTGTAAAACAAGTTATTTATTATTAGATGTCAATTTTAGAGTTGTAACAATGACTGTACAATTTGGAGTGTATGTGTGTTAAATTTTTGACAATGCCCCATGCTTAAAAGTTTCATGAGCAATATATGAATTGAATTGAACTTCAGCTTTTAATAACTAATACATGAAATACAATCAAACGTTATTTTATTTGAGTTTTTAGTGCTCCCATCTCATACATAAGAAATACAAATAATGATTATTTTCACTCCCTTTTTTAACTAAATACATTATGAACTGGAAAAAACTTGAAATGAACAGTGTAAGCGAATTAATTGAAAGCACAATTGTGGAACTGACAGTTATTAAAAGTGAAGGTTGACTGACACCTTGTTACCAAGACAGGAGATTAAACAAATGACAGGATTTACATAGAAATGAACATCAGCTGCGATAAGATGTTTCGACAATATCGTTCCAGTCAGATGACCGCGATTGGTTGAAACCTGGTCATTGACGCTTTAATTGTCGACAAGATGAAAACAACTGTGGTAAGGGAAGTTTGTTTGTGTAACGAGTAGAGAAAGTGATGTGAATGGCGCACATCAGATTTGTGGCACAAACCCTGAGGAAACAGTACTATAGCCAGTGCTGGTAGCATATTTAGTGAACCTCGTATTGATCGTAACAAGGAGCAACGTCTAACAAAGCACCAGGTTTGCTGCATTGTTGTCAGCCATCTGACTGTATAGAACCTACCTATACGTCCAGATGTCATGACACAAAATTTATGTTAAAAAAAAAATCTGATGTGTTCCATTCACATGACTTTCTCTACAGCTCTGCAACAAATTATTGTTAAGAAGCTTATTTTTCTATTTACTTCATGCTAATCGACAACAAATTAGCAGAAATAGTGTTATTACTTGTTTCCTTGTAAGTAGAAGCGAAATAAGGGAGTACCATAGGTTAAAGTGATAGTCAAAAGCTGGTTGCTATGTGACTGAAGTTCCTTTGTTAGTATGGACAGGAGTTGACAAATTCCTGTATGAGAAAAGTATATGTTTTTCAAAGCTGAAACCAATAACAAGGAATATCTCAAAAACAATTAACCCCACGAAAAATTTGTATATATCATAACTTGTGTGTTTTAACGCGCTCTACATTTTTTGTGTGGGAAGTTCTTGTCCATCTCTTACAGCTTAGCAGTTATGCAAAATTCCGTAAAATTCATTCAGAATAAAATAGTCTTCAGAGGCTCTTCCCAGAAAATTCAAGATATACATTTTATTTTTCAGGTAAATATCTTTAATATACGAACTTTTGATCAAAACCGTTAGAACCATTTTTGAGAAAGTCAAAATTTTCGAAAAAAAGTCCATGTAAAGGGTAGTTTAGGGAGGGGGAATATTTTTCAAAATCTTCGTGTCGTATCCCTGGTAGATACTAAACTTAAGTACCAACTTTGGTATTTTACCGACTTTTCGTTTTTGAGCTATCTTGTTTACTCACACTCACACTCGGACCTTTTTCTGAAAATGTGTTGTTTTTTGTTGGTTTTTTTTGGATACAGGAAACCCTAAAACACATATTTCCGGTGAAATCTCTTATCGAATTTTTGGGTGGAGTGCACAATACGTTCCCTATACACTATGTAAATAGGACGTATAGAGAAAGTAAAAACGAGTAAGTTCTTTGGCGGTAGACATGTATAACATCGGCATTGAAAAACCAGTACTGTCTTGACAGATTGGAGATTACGTTGAGAAATAGAGCAACTTTCTAAATAAAGTTTTGTGTTGATATGCTGCGCCAAATCGCCTGACACTTTCTGGATAGACATCGTATATATTTGAGGATGGTTAGGTTACTTGTGGGGCACCCTGTACACATTTCAATTACCAGTAAGGGATTAGTCAGCAGTATTATAGGGTGGGCCGTGTGTACATAATAACGAGAACCTGGTGTTTTATTTACATAAGCCGTTCATCTTGAAAAGCAGGTGATACTCCGTGAAACAGAGAATCGTCCACGTACACCAGATTATCACGGATTAGAGACAGTCTTTTGTTTCGTCACGTGTTCGGCTTAACCACATCTTAATTTGAGCATCTGTATACATTATCCTCTTATTATCTATTCAGCTATAAGTTGATGCTCGCCAAACAAAACACAGGCGACCAGTACACCGTAATAATTAGGGAGAGCATCTTGGGGACCGATAGCGGGACAGATGGATAGATAGACATATAGATAGATAGGTAGGTAGATAGACAGACAGACAGACAGATTTTTATTGCCAAGAACATAGTACATGTATAACAACGTCAATTAAAATTTACAAAAATTCAATCTTATAAAACTCCTGGCCCTTATAGAGAGGAATTTTCTTCAAATAATTAGAATCTCTCTATTAAATTTGTTGAATGTAAATGTCTTAATTTTGTCAGGTAAATATTGAATAAATTAACGGTTACTATTTCAAAACTATTTTATGTTTTACTATATGTGCATGTCCTATTGTATGATATTACTGCTGCTTCTTGTGGGGTAATTATGTACAGTTTCACAAGAATCATAATCACGTATATTCCTCCTAATATATATTAAACAATTTAAAATACTCGTATATATAAGAAACAGTGAGGATTCCAAGTTCAATAAGTTATTGCAGCATGGCATATAGTTGTGATGTGTTGTGTGTACTAATAGAAGGAAAATGGGGCAGTGACAGACTGTGATGTTTTCACTAGCAGTGGAAGGCGATTGAGGTTGGAGATTTACGGGAATTAACAATGTTAATATTTACATACATTCAATTGCTGCAATGGAACTAGCCATCAACAAATTAACCGTTTCATTTTCTCTCAAGATACGTAGATTATAATGAACAACATACATTCGTAAAGTCTCAAATGTGAATCGTCTCCGATTGGCAGTAAACACGCTTTATATTGTGAAAAACTTCGCTCCACATCACAAGATTTGATTGGAGCAAACAGAAATAGTACACATCATCGACTATTGGTCAGGATACTCCATCAGCAAGTATTTCCATAGCAACATCTCGTAGCATATTTCGTATTTCTTGTATTATTGAAATTTATGACTTTGTTTCCAAACACTTTGTTTGCTTTTTTTCGCTCTACATTTTTCAGGGTTTGAGACATTTCAGTGCTCGATGTTTCCAAATATGTGTTTTTGTAGATATATCTGCAAAGTTCCTTTTTATGAATTGCAAATTTTCATGCAATCCATTTGAAGCAAGAGATGTTTACAATCTTTATTGAAGTACATGTACTATTATCAAAGTCATTAAAAAAAAGTAAAACAGTATTGCAAGGGTCAACATAGCATAGTGCTTCGTCGAGCCACGTGCCCCGGCGCGTTACTACAAGTTGTTTACGTGCGGTCGGCAAAACAGGTCGATCTGTATTCGGTAGATATTCGCATGTGTCCCCAAGATGCTATCCCTAGATAACGTAGCCTTCCGCAATTCCCGCCACAAATACTGTCATACTTTCATGACCACGTGGTCCTTATTCCGACAAATTAACGGTCACTATTTGGTATAATGATGACAACTCAGCTCAACTATTCAAGCATCAATCCAATGTCCGAGATTAGGTAATTTCAACCAATCGCGGTCATCTGACTGGAGCGGTATTGTCGAAACATCTTATCGCAACTGAAGTTCATTTCTTAGAAATCTTGTCGCACATGAGGTTCGTTTGTATAATTTCTTTTCTTGGTTATTGGCAACAATCCAGTCAGCCAATCTTCACTTTTAATAACTGTCAACTCCACAATTGTACTTTCAATTATTTCAGTTACATTGTTTATTTAAAAGTTTATCCAGTTCGTAATGTATTTAGTTAAACAAGGAAGTGATAATAATCATTCTTTGTATTTCTTATGTATTAGATGAGTACAATAACCTCAAATAAAATAACGTTTGTTTCCGTCCAATGTTATTAAGCGCTGAAATAAGATAATTGTAGTCTATTTTTATTGTTGCTATCGATATTCGTACATTGAGTGTAGACACGGTCGGCCATATCATAATTCAGGAGTCAGTGAAGAAAGAACAAAAAGGAAGAAAAACCTTGTGTAAATAAAGATGGTGGTCATGTACCATTTGAGAACTAATGTAAGTATTACAATGATAACCTTCCTATGTTATATTATAATAGTCTATTGTCTTATCAAACACAAGTCGTGTTTTCATTTCTTAGGATAATCACTCGTGCTATTACACAATAATATTGATATCCATAACAAAATAACGGGTAATTAACCTTCAAAAGTACGAGAGAAAAACTAAATGACATGAATGCGATAACTTGGCTGTCTGTAAGTAGCTCTATTCTCTGCTGCTCCAAGGCTATCAACATCGGTGTCACTTAATGTCCCAAAAACGCTTCTTCCTTCCTTACATGTGACATCAACTGTTTCCGACTCTTTTTCAAACAAGAAGTTGTGCACTATTACGCGAATTGCATTCTTCACAAACTCAATGTAACATTTTTACATCGCGAATTTCACGCACATTCCTTTTTCCCGGGTGTAACCACTTTTTTCTTTGCGAGCACTGCTACACTTGTAGCCGAAACATCGGTGAGCTCAGATGTTAATTTCGGTACTTGTTTTACGATCATATTGTATTGTGATCTTCATGTTGCCATAGCAACTGTCCTCAGAGTTACACTTCACTATTGCAAGGCCTGCTATAATCCAGATCAAAAAGTGTTGTGACCGCCCTGTTGCCATAGCAACTGTCCTCAGAGTTACACTTCACTATTGCAAGGCCTGCTATAATCCAGATCAAGAAGTGTTGTGACCACCCTGATGCCATAGCAACTGTCCTCAGAGTTACACTTCACTATTGCAAGGCCTGCTATAATCCAGATCAAGAAGTGTTGTGACCACCCTGTTGCCATAGCAACTGTCCTCAGTTACACTTCACTATTGCAAGGCCTGCTATAATCCAGGTGAAGAAATGTTGTGACCGCCCTGTTGCCATAGCAACTGTCCTCAGAGTTACACTTCACTATTGCAAGGCCTGCTATAATCCAGGTCAAGAAGTGTTGTGACCACCCTGATGCCATAGCAACTGTCCTCAGTTACACTTCACTATTGCAAGGCCTGCTATAGTCCAGATCAAGAAGTGTTGTGACCACCCTGTTGCCATAGCAACTGTCCTCAGAGTTACACTTAACTATTGCAAGGCCTGCTATAATCCAGATCAAGAAGTGTTGTGACCACCCTGTTGCCATAGCAACTGTCCTCAGTTACACTTCACTATTGCAAGGCCTGCTATAATCCAGATCAAGAAGTGTTGTGACCACCCTGTTGCCATAGCAACTGTCTCCAGAGTTACACTTCACTATTGCAAGGCCTGCTATAATCCAGGTCAAGAAGTGTTGTGACCACCCTGTTGCCATAGCAACTGTCCTCAGTTACACTTCACTATTGCAAGGCCTGCTATAATCCAGATCAAGAAGTGTTGTGACCACCCTGTTGCCATAGCAACTGTCTCCAGAGTTACACTTCACTATTGCAAGGCCTGCTATAATCCAGGTCAAGAAGTGTTGTGACCGCCCTGTTGCCATAGCAACTGTCCTCAGAGTTACACTTCACTATTGCAAGGCCTGCTATAGTTCAGATCAAGAAGTGTTGTGACCACCCTGATGCCATAGCAACTGTCCTCAGTTACACTTCACTATTGCAAGGCCTGCTATAATCCAGGTCAAGAAGTGTTGTGACCACCCTGTTGCCATAGCAACTGTCCTCAGAGTTACACTTCACTATTGCAAGACCTGCTATAATACAGATCAAGAAGTGTTGTGACCGCCCTGTTGCCATAGCAACTGTCTCCAGAGTTACACTTCACTATTGCAAGACCTGCTATAATACAGATCAAGAAGTGTTGTGACCGCCCTGTTGCCATAGCAACTGTCCTCAGAGTTACACTTCACTATTGCAAGACCTGCTATAATCCAGATCAAGAAGTGTTGTGACCACCCTGTTGCCATAGCAACTGTCCTCAGAGTTACACTTCACTATTGCAAGGCCTGCTATAATCCAGATCAAGAAGTGTTGTGACCGCCCTGTTGCCATAGCAACTGTCCTCAGTTACACTTCACTATTGCAAGGCCTGCTATAATCCAGATCAAGAAGTGTTGTGACCACCCTGTTGCCATAGCAACTGTCCTCAGTTACACTTCACTATTGCAAGGCCTGCTATAATCCAGATCAAGAAGTGTTGTGACCGCCCTGTTGCCATAGCAACTGTCCTCAGAGTTACACTTCACTATTGCAAGGCCTGCTATAGTCCAGATGAAGAAGTGTTGTGACCACCCTGTTGCCATAGCAACTGTCTCCAGAGTTACACTTCACTATTGCAAGGCCTGCTATAATCCAGATCAAGAAGTGTTGTGACCGCCCTGTTGCCATAGCAACTGTCTCCAGAGTTAGACTGCTCCTCACGTTTTGAGGACCTGTCTTCTTCCACTCATCGCATTTGCTAATCCATTTAGAGTTGTTTAATGAACGCGGGATTCTCAAAAATGAAACACGACATGGAGATGTTTTGCACGGAAAGTTTCCCTGGCGACGTGACTTGATGGCACTTTCCCCTCCCATTCTCCCATCTATATATTCGTCACGAGCAGGTGCGGGCTGCTGTAATCGCCCTTTCTCATAAAGTTGGAAAGCTCGTACCAACAATGTAGCGACTTGTTAAAATCTTCAATGGCCACTTTAGCATTTCAGCTGTTTGCGCCTTCCTCACAAAGAACATGGGGAAACAGCAAAGAAAAATGGGGAAATTTTTCGAGCCCGTCATATGTAACAGCGCAGGCGTTGCATCAAGGAAAAGAAGCAAGAAAAATAAGTGTAAACGCGCGAGATAAAAGAAAATATCTTGTGAAAAGGAAAAGCCGCGAATTTATTTCTATGATATTTATTTTTTAATTCATAACAACAGAGCCGCAGTCAAGGTCTCATAAAAAGTGAATATTTATTTTAGAAGAACAAAATCTTTTTCTTATATTCATATAACTTTCTCTACTTATTCTGCAACAAACGATTCTTACAGAAGCTTATTATTTTATGTATTTGCTGCTCGACGAGATAAATGCAAGCAGAAATTTCTTTATAACTACCAGGGTCTGCTGATAAGTCCCGGACCTTTCAATGAAAACAGCATTTAACATTTTTTTCCTTTATTTCTCAATATAATCTCCAGAAAGGCTAATACATTTGTCATATCGGTGTTCTAGTTTAATTAAACCATCTCTGTAGTCCGATTTATCAAGGTCCTCAAAATGGATGTTTATCGCATCAATAACCTCCTCGTTGCTGTGAAAACTTCGTCCTCCAAGAACATTTTTTGAGGTTTGGGAACAGGTGGTAGTCACTGGATGCTAGATCTGGCGAATAGGGTGGATGTTTAACCAATTCAAACTTTTATTTTTCCCATTACAATGACTGAACGATGGGCCAGAGCATTGTCGTGAAGAAACAAGTTTTTTTTTTTTTTTTTTTTTTCCAAATGAGGTCTTTTTCTTTTCACCTCATCACTCAAACGTTGCAGTAAGCTTGCGTAGTAGTCACCAGTGATACTTTTACCCTTTTCCAAGTAATCACAAAAAATAATTCCCTGTGCATCCCAGAAAACACTCGCCATAACCTTGTTAGCTGACAAAATTGACTTTGCCTTCTATGGAGTTGGTTCACCTGCGCAATCCAATGTTTTGAGTGTGATTTGCTTTCTGGAGTGCAGTGATGTATCCAAGTTTCATCCATGGTAATAAGGTAATATTTAATCACTGCTCGTTTTTGAAATCCTCCGTTTTCGTGAAAACTCTAAAGTTGTCTTGTTTAAAATGCTGTCATTGGAAAACTAAACAAGCCATTGACCTGTAACTATGGATACAAGCTGGTCTAGAGTTAAAGTATACGATGCTACCGCCTAACTGACGTAATGGCGCCATATCTGTGTGAGGCCGGGGACTTATCAGTCGACCCTCGTATAACGGAAATAAAGGAATATACTAAGATGAGTGATATTCAAATGTTTTAAGTGCTGGTGCTTTTCTGACGGTTTTGAAATATTTCTCCTTAGATTAACGTGAAAATAAATGAAAGACGGCTACTCATTTGAGGAAAGTATACATATTAGAAAATGTAAACCAATAACAAGGAGCATAAAGAAATCCGATGTGTCCCATTCACATGACTTTCTCTACATCTCTGTAACAAATTACAAATATTTGTTAGTGTTTAACTCGATTAACGTAAAGTAGATACAAGAATAAGCTTTTTAACAATAATTTGTTGCAAAGAAGGTAAAGAAAGCCATGTGAATTATATACACTAGATTTTTTTTTTTTTTTTTTTGGTAGGATGTAGTTTAACTCTAATGATTTACCAGTTATATTAAGTTTGCCTTCGTTTTTTCATCTTGGTCATGTAAAGCGAACCGAAGTTCAATCACATAAAGACAGTTTTTAAAAATATTTGAATATCTATTATTTTCCTTGTACTTATAAGGAAGCAAGTAATAAGACCGTTTTTGTTTCAGTTCGCATGAAGTAGACATGCTTTTTAAACATAATTTGTTACAGAGAAAGACATGTGAATGGAACACATCAGACTGTTTGTGATAAGATTTAGTTTATGTCTTATGTTTTACCAGCTACCCATGTATGTTAAGTTTACTTTCGTTATTCACTTTTTCGGACATGGAAAGAGAACCGAAGTTGAGTCCCATAGCAACCACATTTTAAAACATTTGATTGTCGGTATATAGTGTATTCCCTTTTTACTTTCTCTACACCTACTATGTATAGAGAAGGTATTGCAGTTCACCCAAAAATTCCATACCGAGATTTCACCGGAAATACATGTTTTGGGTTCCCCTGAATCCAAAGAAGTATTTTTACAAAAAGGACCGTGTGTGTGCGCGTGTCTGTCTGTGTGTATGTGACCGTTGAATTCCAAACCTGGTATTTAAGTTTGGTTTCTTCCAAGGATACGAAACGAAGATTTTCAAGAAAATCCCCCATCTCCAACTACCCTTTACATGGAATTTTTTTAAAAAATTTTGATTTTCTCAAAAATAGCTATAAAGATTTTGATTAAAATATCGTATATCAAAGATATTTACCTGGCAAATAAAATGTATATCTTGAATTTTCTGGGAATAGCCTCTGAAGACTACTTTACTCTGGATGAACTTTACGGAATTTTGCATACCTGCTAAATCGTATGAGATACACAAAAACTTACCACAGAAAAAATGTAGAGCACATTAAAAATACAATTTATGTTATATACAATTTTTTCGTGGGGTTCATCCTTTTTGAGATATTCCTTGTTATTGGTTTCAGCCTTGAAAAACATACTTTTGTCATACCGGAATTTGTCAACTGCTGTCAATACAAACAAAGGAACTTCAGTCACATAGCAAATATTACTTTAACCTATGGTACTCCCTTATTTCACTTCTACTTACAAGGAAGCAGGTAAAAGCCAATGATGGGTGAAACGCTCCGGAACAAATGGAGTGGTCCAAGAGGTTCCCGGCCAGGGTGGTCCGTTAGAGAACGTTCGTCGTGTATCAAGTTGTCGAGAGTTGAGACTATCGGACCTTCACATCGTCGTCATCCATCACTCGGCTCTGGTATTCCTTAATTGTCCTGCTATACACCGATATCATCTCCACGTGGTCCCTACCTCGGAATTTCAATACCAGATGTCGCTCTAGCATCCTTCATTCATAACTCTTTCGCTCATCAACACTCTGGGTACATGGCTTACTCAAATAACACATGGCCTTCTCTACATATTCCGTTACAAATGATTGCTAAATATCTTATTCTTCTATCTACTTCATGCTAATCGAGATAAACATTAGCAGAAACGGTCTTATTACTTGCTTCCTTGTAAGTAAAAGACAAATAAGGGAGTACACTGGGATAAATCGACAGTGAAATGTGATTGCCCTGGGATTGAAATCCGTTTGTTTACGTGGCCAGCTGTTGACAAATTCCCATATGTGAAACCGTATTTTAAAACTGATTCCAATGACAAGGAATATCTCAATGATGGTCAATTCTACGAAAAATATATATATGATATAAATTGTGTGTATCAAAGAAATCCGCATATTTTGTGTTGTAAGTTTTTGTCTATCTCTTATGGAAACTTTATCCGGAATAAAGAGGTATTGAAAAGCTGTTCCCAGAAAATTCAAGATATACATTTTATTTGTCTTGTAAATATCTTAAATGTACGGTACTTTACTTGTCAAAATTGTTGGAGCCATTTTTGAGAAATTAAAATTTTGGAATTTTTTTCCAAATAAGGTGTAGTTTGGGGTATGTTCCTCAAAATCTTCGTCTTTCATCCCTGGAAGATATTAAACTTAAACACCAAGTTTGATATTTTACCGACTTTTCGTTTTTGAGTTATCTATCGTGTTCACACGCAGATCTTGTACTGGAACCGTGTTTTTTCCGCGAAATATGTGATGGACCTTGTCTACATACGTGTGCATGTTATAGCTGAGATGTGAACCACAGCTACCTGCCGACACAGACTCGCGTTTTCTCTCTGAACTACCAGAAGATCTCAAACTACTTTGATATCACAATGTCGTAAAGGTTCGCTTAAGTAGACGTCACGAGTTCGAATCTCGCTTAACTCCTTTTCCGGGGTTTTCCCTTATCCTGAGAAGACGAATGTCGAATAACTTTAAGCTCCATGGACCCCGAGATCATTGAACATCATTTCACCAATTTCATTCATTGTCCAATATGACCAACCAGGTTAAAGGACGTTAAGCTACATTAAAAAAAGTCTGATGTGTTACACTCACATGACTTTCTCTAGCTACTCTACAAATGAACTTCTAACGAAAGATAATTCTTTTTTCAACACCATGCTAATCGAGATAAACATTAGCAGAACTGTATTACTTAGTTCCTTATAATTAGAATGGAACTAAGAGAATGCACTAGGCTAAAGTGATAGTCAAATGTTTTAAAATCTGTCGTTACGCGATTGTCATTACAAATCGCTTCTTTGCTTTGCCAGGAGTATAAAAAGGAAAACGGACACTTCCTATCTGAGAAAAGTATAAGTACTTCACAATTGAAACTAATAACAAGGAATGCCTCCAAAACGTAAGCTCCACGTAAAATCACGTACATGACATAGCTTCTGTATTTCAACAGGATCTACATTTTTTGTATCCTAAGTTTTGTCTATCTCTTACGGTTTACTAGTTATTCCAAACTAAGCAAAATTCATCCAGAATAAACAGGTCTTTAGAAGCTATTCCCAGAAAATTCAAGATATACATTTTATTTGTGATAGAAATGTCTTACCATGTGATATTTTAATCAAAATCGTTAGAGCCATTTTTGAGAAAAACAACATTTTCGAAAATGTTTCCATGTAAAGGGTAGTTAGGGTAGGGGGATTTTCTTGAAAATCTTCGTGTCGCATCCTTGGAAGATACCAAACTTACACCCACCCTTTACATTTTCGTTTTCTTAAAAGTGGCTCTAACGATTTTGATTAAAATCCCTAATATTTAAGATATTTACTTACCAAATGAAATGTATATCTTGAATTGCCTGGGAATAGCCTCTGTAGGCTACATTATTCTGGATACATTTTACAGAATTTTGCATAACTGCTAAACCGTAAGATGTGGACAAAATCTTACCACACAAAAAATGTAGACCACGATAAAACACACAATTTATGTGAACCAATTCTTTTCGTGCAGTTGGTCGTTTTTAGGTATTGCCAGTTATTGATTTCACCTTTGAAAAAAACACTTTTCTCATACAGGAATTTGTCAACTCGTGTCCATACAAACAGAGGAACTTCAGTCACATAGCAACCAAATTTTGACTATCACTTTAACCTAGTGTACTCCCTTATTTCGCTTCTGCATAAAAGGACGCAAGTAATAAGAGTATTTCTGCTAATTTTTCTGGATTAGCAAGAAGTAAATAGAAACATAAGTTTTTTAACAAAAATTTGTTGCGGAGATGTAGAGAAAGTCATTTGAATGGAGCGCATCAGATTTTTTTAACGCCTGAACATGCAAGGACACCAGAATTTCAACGTGAAACACTTAAAGATGTGACTTCTGGTCTAGACTATCGATCTATTTTCCTAGCACGAACTGTGTGTGAGTATAGCATATTGTTAGAATGGGTTTTGAAAAAACTTGTACTAAAACATGGCAAGTCCGCTTGTTTACAAGGAGACAGCTGGGCCCCAAAAGAGACAGTGTTCGTGGTTTTGGGAAGTTAAACACGCACAAGCAGTGGTAAACGTTTTCGTGTCACAAATTTGTTCATCGCGTGGCAGCTACAGCGAGAGTAAATTGTGAAACAAGCGCAAGGAGGCGGAGGAATACCAGAGCAAAGATGACGACGTCGTGGATTAGAAAGCATTGTTGGGGCGTATAACAGCTGCCATATGCTTTCATTACCAGTAAGCCACGTGTTTTGGTTATAGCAGTACAGGTAACCGATATTCCACGTCGCTAGAGGGCGCTTTAAACATCTACAATTTTATCGTTTTATTACTTCCCGCTATCCCGTCTGCCTAACTTGAAAGAGAATAACGCCAGGGAGTACCTACACAAGTTTTACTTCCCCTAGCACGTATACAATGTATATAGTAGTTAGAGAACATATTGTATTACACCCAAAAATTCGATGTCCAGATTTCACCGGAAAATAGTTTTTGAGGTCTCCTGAATCCGAAAATACTTATAGAATTAATTGTTTTTTCACACAAGCTGTGTGTAGGACAGGAGTTGGGTAGGTGGACTCAAAACGAAAATTCAGTGCCATAGCTGGGATTTGAACCACGGATCTCCCGGTCTTTAGCCATGTGTAGGACAGGAGTTGGGTAGGTGGACTCAAAACGAAAATTCATGCCATAGCTGGGATTTGAACCACGGATCTCCCGGTCTTTGGCCATGTGTAGGACAGGAGTTGGGTAGGTGGACTCAAAACGAAAATTCAGTGCCATAGCTGGGATTTGAACCACGGATCTCCCGGTCTTTGGCCATGTGTAGGACAGGAGTTGGGTAGGTGGACTCAAAACGAAAATTCAGTGCCATAGCTGGGATTTGAACCACGGATCTCCCGGTCTTTAGCCATGTGTAGGACAGGAGTTGGGTAGGTGGACTCAAAACGAAAATTCAGTGCCATAGCTGGGATTTGAACCACGGATCTCCCGGTCTTTAGCCATGTGTAGGACAGGAGTTGGGTAGGTGGACTCAAAACGAAAATTCAGTGCCATAGCTGGGATTTGAACCACGGATCTCCCGGTCTTTAGCCATGTGTAGGACAGGAGTTGGGTAGGTGGACTCAAAACGAAAATTCAGTGCCATAGCTGGGATTTGAACCACGGATCTCCCGGTCTTTAGCCATGTGTAGGACAGGAGTTGGGTAGGTGGACTCAAAAGGAAAATTCAGTGCCATAGCTGGGATTTGAACCACGGATCTCCCGGTCTTTAGCCATGTGTAGAACAGGAGTTGGATAGGTAGAGTCAGACTGAAAAATTCAATGCCAAAGACGGGATTTGAACCACGGATCTCCCGGTCTTTGGCCATGTGTAGAACAGGAGTTGAATAGGTAGAGTCAGACTGAAAAATTCAATGCAAAGACGGGATTTGAACCACGTATCTCCGGTCTCTAGTCGTGTGTAGAACAGGAGTTGGATAGGTAGAGTCAGTCTGAAAAATTCATTACCAAAGACGGGATTTGAGAGGGGGAGCCGGGAGATCCGTGGTTCTAATCCCGGCTATGGCATTGAATTTTTCAGTCTGACTCTACCTATCCAACTACTTATTTATAATGTAGGAACGTAAAGTTATGGTTTTTGATTCAAGCTAGAATCAAAAAGAAAATTGACGTTCGCATATCATATGTTTTTTATTCTGTTAAAATTAAATGTTAAAATTAAAACAACGAAAGATGAAATAAATTTGAGGTTAAGTTTGGGTCAGTCACCAAGGGCTATAGTTGGTTATTTATTTCACATTGATGGGCGTGATGATGGTACGGTTATAGCAGGAAATGACTATATTGGTGTTCTGTGAGAAATATGATATCCTTAGAGCTGCGAAAGAATATTTGGCACTTATTGACGTTGAACATAACATTATATCGTGCACGACTAATTTTAATTGTTTGTCTGTTGATCAGTGATGTATACACACTAATATCGTGAATTATTTTGGCGAGCGTAAAGTTGGAACAAAATTACTTTACGCTCGCTGCACTTCTTTGCGCGTGGATTCCGTAAAAATCAAGTTTGCGATCTGAAATGAGCTCGTGAACTACTCAATTACGCTCGGTCATAGAAAAAAGAATATTTAGGAAAACATCCATATGTGTGGACAGCATAGTTCTAAAACGAAAAGACCGTTAAATATCAACCTTTGTATCTAAGTTTAATATTTTCCAAGGGTTCGACACAAAGATTTTCAAGAAAATCCCCATACCCCAAACTACCCTTTACATTGAAAAAATTTTTTAAAACTTTATTTTTCTCAAACATGGATCTCACGATTTTAATTAAAATACCAAATATTAAAGATTTTTATATTGCGAATAAATAGTATATTTTGAATTTTCTGGGAATAGCTTCTGAAAACCTGGTCATTCTGGATGAACTTTACTGAAATTGGGTAAACCGTAAGAGATAGATAAAAACTTACTGGCCAAAAATTTTAGATCTCGTTAAAACATACAATCTATATTATATATTTTTTTTCGTGGCGTTGATCGTTTTCGAGATATAACTTGTTGTTAGTTTCAGTTTTAAAACACTTGAACATTTCTCATACGGGAACTTGTCAACTCCTGGCCACGCAAGAAATTCCATAGCAAGCACATTTTAAAACATTTGTCTATCACTTTAGCCTAGTGTATTCCCTTATTTCCCTTCTACTTACAAGGAATCAAGTGATAAGAGCATTTCTGCTAATATTTATCTCGATTATCATGATGTAGATAGAAGAATAAGCTTATTAACAATAATTTATTACAGAGATGTAGAGAAAGTCATGTGATTGGAACACATCGATTTTGTTTTTTTCTGTAGCTTAACGTGCTCTAACCTGGTTGTTCATATCGGACGAAATGGTGAAATGTTGCTCAAATGATCTGGGGGGGGCCATGGAGCTCTGAAGTTGACTGATTGGAATGAAAAGGATGTAAAATTAAGAAACAAGAATTTCGGGAAAATGGAGTAACATCCCCGCCTGGTGACCCGGAAAAAAAAAATGGGCATGGGTCGGCCGCGGGGATCGAACTCACACTCTGCCCAGCCTGCCAGTCCCAGACGAAACGCTTGAGCCAGTTAGTTGGGTTTCTCAAACGGGAAGTCGTCATTCGTTTTTCCCCCCTTTTTTTTCTTTCTTTTTCTGATGTTTTCACC
The DNA here is from genome assembly GCA_030762935.1 of Hymenopus coronatus. NCBI lineage: Eukaryota > Metazoa > Arthropoda > Insecta > Mantodea > Hymenopodidae > Hymenopus > Hymenopus coronatus. The sequence goes on from CM060890.1 coordinate 148,172,376, forward strand.
CTAGTCATTGAAACTGAACGGAAGAGCAACATGATCAATTAGCGACCTCTTTTAAAAAGTTGACTGTCGCTTTAAACTAGCCGGTAAAACATTTCTGACAGTGTTTATCATAAACAAGATATAAGAATGAGCTTTACAATAATTTATTACAGAATATAGCAATTTCGAGCAACACTCATTAACGAAAGTTATCTCAAAATACAAAGAAATTCTACAATTTTTACTTTCTCTATACGTACCATGTACACAGTGTATAGAGAAGGTATTGCACTCAATCCAAAAATTCGATACCGAGATTTCACCGGAAATATATGTTTTAGGGCCCCCTTTATTAAAAAAAAAGCATTTTCAGAAAAAGGTCCGTATGTGTGTGTCCGTATGTCTGTGAACACGATAGCTTAAAAACAAAAAGTCGGTAAAATACCAAACTTGGTATTTAAGTTTAGTATCTTCCAATAATGGGACAAAGATTTTCAGAAAAATCGCCCCTCCCTCAACTTTCCTTTATATGGAATTTTTTCGTAAACTTTGATTTTCTCAAAAATGGCTCAAGGATTTTAATTAAAATATCATATATTAAAGATATTTACCTGACAAATAAAATGTATATCCTGAATTTTCTGGGAATAGCCTCTAAAGACTACTTTATATTGGATGAATTTTACGGACTTTTGAATAACTGCTAAACCGTAAGAGACGTACAAAAAATTACCAAGCAGAAAATGTAGGGCATGTTAAAACACACAATTTATGTTATATACAATTTTGCATGGAGATGATCGTTTTTGAGATATTCCTTGTTATTGGTTTCATCTTTGAAAAACGTAGTCTTTTCTCATACAGGAATTTGTCAACTCTTGTCCATACAGAGAAACCTCAGTCACATAGCAAGCAGCTTTAACCTATGGTACTTCCTTATTTTGCTCCTACTTACAAGGAAGCAAGTAATAAGACTATTTCTGCTAATTTTTTATCGATTAGCCTGAAGTAAATAGAAGAATAAGGCTTTTAACAACACTTGCAGAGATGTAGAGAAAGTCATGTGAATGGAACACACCAGGTTTTTATTGACATGTGCCCTTAAGAAAAGTTTGTGGAGCCAGGAGCCAGGAGCAGGAACTAGTCGCCCGAGTGTACTCGGGCGGGGGCAAATCACCACGGTACCTATCCGCTTTTCTTGCGGATTTACCCGTGTGATATAGTAGATGTAGTCTTATGCAAGCGTTTTTGTCAATGTCAAAGTAGTTGGGCAGGGTGTTCCCTCTGTGCAGCCGGCGCGGGCTGGCTTACCTACTGGATATAGAGGCAATTGCGAGCTCAAGACTTTCCAAAGAACTGTTGTGGCTTCTTGTAAATTTAAAAGCGCGATATTGTTGTTTGCTGTTTTGTGTTGAATGATGAACTTTCAAAGTTAGTTTTTATTTTTCTTTATCTCCGGAACACATTATATTCTGTGAACAGATGTTGCAAACTTTGGAAAATGATCCCGAGATATTATTACGTTCCCTTCTTCCTGCTTGATAAAGTTTTGCTGCGGTCCAGAGAGCTTAGTGGCAAGAAAAGATGCAACCAACTTGGAATGGAGTCTAATTTAAACAGCGGAAGAGAATAAGAAGAAACTCCATCTTACATGGAACTTTCCCCGTCGACTTGATGGATTTAAAAAGAAAAGTTAGGCGCATTCTTGTTCACACATAATGGTACGAGCAGCAGATGATGTCGCCAATTTTGATGCAGAGAAGAAAGAATGAAATGTGGTAGAAGCTTAGAGGGAGAAAATGTGTCGTGGACAAAACTTCTGGAACAAGATTGCGTCTTACGTAGAATAAGACTAAGCACCGAGCCTGAGTTTATTGTACGCTCAGCGACAAAGAACATCTTCGGTAGATTTGTAGCATTTTCTGGGGTCTTTTGATGCGTGTCCTGCACTCGTCGATAATATATGGCTACCATTCATGATAAGAGATTTTTATGACAAATAATAGTGAAATGTAAGAGACATTTTGAACTAATAAATATTTAATGTGAAGATAAGTGGGAGAGGGAGAGAAGAGACGAAGCATGAAGGCGAAAGAAGAAGGTGCCGGTGTGGTGAATAGGATCACCGCAGTTGAATTGATAGCAACAATAGTGAGAGAGGAAGGAGATGAAGAATAGATATGAGAGAGAAGAAGGTGCCGGTGTAGTGAATATGAGTACCGTAGCTGCATTGACAGTAATAATGATGAACAAAGGAGATGGAGAATGGATATGAGAGAGAAGAAGGTGCCGGTGTAGTGAATAGGAGTACCGTAGCTGCATTGACAGTAATAATGGTGAGCGAAGAAGGAGAAGAAGAATGAATATGAGAGAGAAGAAGGTGCCGGTGTAGTGAATAGGAGTACCGTAGCTGCATTGACAGTAATAATGGTGAGCGAAGAAGGAGAAGAAGAATGGATATGAGAGAGAAGAAGGTGCCGGTGTAGTGAATAGGAGTACCGTAGCTGCATTGACAGTAATAATGATGAACAAAGGAGATGGAGAATGGATATGAGAGAGAAGAAGGTGCCGGTGTAGTGAATAGGAGTACCGTAGCTGCATTGACAGTAATAATGGTGAGCGAAGAAGGAGAAGAAGAATGAATATGAGAGAGAAGAAGGTGCCGGTGTAGTGAATAGGAGTACCGTAGCTGCATTGACAGTAATAATGGTGAGCGAAGAAGGAGAAGAAGAATGGATATGAGAGAGAAGAAGGTGCCGGTGTAGTGAATAGGAGTACCGCAGCTGCATTGACAGTAATAATGGTGAGCGAAGAAGGAGAAGAAGAATGGATATGAGAGAGAAGAAGGTGCCGGTGTAGTGAATAGGAGTACCGTAGCTACATTGACAGTAATAATGGTGAGCAAAGGAGATGGAGAATGGATATGAGAGAGAAGAAGGTGCCGGTGTAGTGAATATGAGTACCGTAGCTGCATTGACAGTAATAATGATGAACAAAGGAGATGGAGAATGGATATGAGAGAGAAGAAGGTGCCGGTGTAGTGAATAGGAGTACCGTAGCTGCATTGACAGTAATAATGGTGAGCAAAGGAGATGGAGAATGGATATGAGAGAGAAGAAGGTGCCGGTGTAGTGAATAGGAGTACCGTAGCTGCATTGACAGTAATAATGGTGAGCAAAGGAGATGGAGAATGGATATGAGAGAGAAGAAGGTGCCGGTGTAGTGAATAGGAGTACCGTAGCTACATTGACAGTAATAATGGTGAGCAAAGGAGATGGAGAATGGATATGAGAAAGAAGAAGGTGCCGGTGTAGTGAATAGGAGTACCGTAGCTGCATTGACAGTAATAATGGTGAGCAAAGGAGATGGAGAATGGATATGAGAGAGAAGAAGGTGCCGGTGTAGTGAATCACACCGTCATTGCTGAAGTTGCAGCCATGGTGCTGAGGAAGGAGTAAGATAGTGGAAATGCTGAAGACTTACTATACAAATGTAAGGACAATTATAGAAAAATAATTTGCTGGTATAATGTAATATTATATAAATACAACGATGTGGAAAGTAATGTAGTTAAATACATATATATATATATATATATATATATATATAAATAAATTAGTAGGTAGAATAAACATAGTGTGGTAAATATACAATTTGAGGGTGCTGGATATCAGTAATGTGCTGTACAGTATAGAATAGGAAGCATCTGACCAGCTTGCTGGTTTTCCAGTAATATTGTTGTTTTACAACATTATTATATTTTACACTTCAATTTTTTTTTTATCCCAGATCCTTTTTTACCGATTTTAATTTAAAATATTAGTATATAGATTAATTAATTACTGAATACATATAATTATATATTATTATATAATATAATTTGTAATAGTTGTTTTTGGAAATGAATTTAAAGTTTAAATACATGCCCCAGATTATTTACCTAGATGCCCGGCTACCATGTTTGGATTTTATTTATTTATTTGGCAAACCGAATGCATTCACTGTACCTCTTAAAAGACGTGTCCAGAAAGTAAGTACCGCTTTAGAAAAAATCTGACGTGTTCCATTCACATGATATTCTCTACATCTCTGCAAAAAAATATTATTAAAAAGCTTATGCTTCTATTTACTTCATGCTAATCGAGAAATAGTCTTATTACTTGCTTCCTTGTAAGTAGAAGCGAAATAAGGGAGTACCATAGGTTAAAGTGATAGTCAAAAGCTGGTTGCTATGTGACTGAAGTTTTTGATGTATGGACAGGAGTTGACAAATCCTTTGAATGGAAAAAATCTGAAAATTTTGTTTTTATCTGGCCCTAACGATTTTGATTAAAATAGTATTTTAAAGATATCTACCTTACAATTAAAATGTATATTTTGAATTTCCTGAAATGCCTCTCAAGATCTCTTTATTTTTGATGAGTTTTGCAGAATTTTGGGAAACTGTTAAAGTCTTAGAGGTAGAAAAAAAAAACCTACAGCATTAAAATGTGGATGTTCTTAAATAACACAATTCTTTTGTAGAGTCGGGGATTACCCAGCTATTTTTATTTTATAATTATTTTTTTTTTTGTAGCTTAACGTACCTGGTAGGTCATATGATACGATGAATGAAATTGGTGAAATATACCTACTCAAATGATCTCGGGGTCCATGGAACTTAAAGTTACTCGACATTCGTCTTCTCAGGATAAGGGAAAACTCCGAATAAAACCTTATCCGGGCAACTGATCCTAAGCGAGATTCAAACTCACGACCTTTTGAATGTGAAGCAGACACGCTACCACCACGCTACCCAGATAGACAGCTATTTCTTGTTATTCGTTTCAGTTTTAAGCTACCTAACTTTTCTCAAACAGAACCATGCAATTTGAACCAAACCTCAATTGTTTCACATAGCTACCAGTTTTTAAAATATTTGACTATCACCTTAGCCTAGAGTATTCCCTTATTTCCAATCTGCTTACAAGGAAGTAAGTAATAAAGCGCTTTTTGTTAATATACAGGGTTACTACAAAAGAAATAGACAACTTCAACTGCCTGTAAAACAAAAACTATTAGAGATAGCAACCTAATTATTTTGGGATACTCTCAAAGTTTTGTTTGTTACTATTGGTATCGCTGTGGTGTTTTGCTTGTTGTTGCAGAAGCTGAAATGGCGGAAAATCCTGTGGAAAAGGCAAATTGAGTGTTGGAATTTGCTAGAACGCAATCAGCAACTGTTGTCCAACGACATTTTAGAACACGTTACCACAAAACGCCACCGACTAGACAGTCAATCTACGACTGGTATAGAAAATTCGAGACAGCGGGATGTTTGTGCAAAGGGAAGAGCTCGGGAAGACCAAGAGTTTCGGAAGAAAACGTTGAACGTGTTCGTTCTGCCTACATAAGAAGCCCACAAAAATCGACATCAAGGGCAAGCATGCAATTACAAATTCCACAGCAAACTGTATGGAAAATCTTGCGGAAGCGACTGCACATGATGCCTTACAGATTACAGATGTTGCAGTTTCTGAGTGAAGAAGATAAGGTCATACGGCGTGACTTTTGCATCGACATGTTGCGACATGATGAAGACGATGCTGGTTTTTGTGAGCGCATCATTTCATTTTTGTGGTAACGTGTTCTACAATGTCGTTGGACAACAGTTGCTGATTGCGTTCTAGCAAATTCCAACACGCAATATGCCCTTTCCACAGGATTTTCCGCCATTTCAGCTTCAGCAACAACAAACAAAACACTACAGCGTTACCAATAGTAACAAACAAAGCTTTGAGAGTTTCTCAACATAGCTCCAAAATAATTAGGTTGCTATCTCTAATAGTTTTTGTTTTACAGGCAGTTGAAGTTGTCTATTTCTTTTGTAGTAACCCTGTATATATATATATATATATATATATATATATATATATATATATATATATATATATATATATGTGTGTGTGTGTTAATGAACTATACCGAGATATTTTCACAGAATATGTAGATTACTTAAATAAGTAATTTGAGATAGGAGATTTATGGCCTGTATATTGAAATTTCCAAGTAACGGCTATAGGTTTCTGAAGTGCCAGTACGCCACTGGCTAATTTATCAACCATTCGAGAGCATAACACGAAAAACGAAGGGACATATTACAGCGTACCTCTCTAGCGTAGTGGTTATCATACTGGCTTTCAAGTGACAGATAGTTTCCGAGTTCGGGTCTCGTTCACGTATCGCGGCACTTCGTCTGGAATGAAAACAATAATAATAAACATTTATTCTATGACAGGAATGGAAGTCATGTCCTTTGGGGTAGCAGCTTCCCGCGTTACGCATTAAGCCACCAGAGCAGTTGAAAAAACGCCTCCAGAGTAGACTACATAACTCAAGCACGTAGTTAATGAATGCTCAGTGTCGCACTGTCAAGTGATTAGTTGGAGATTTTACAGATTTTGCGACATTAAATCTTGAGAACGCTAGTAACGAGCTGCTAAAAATCTCTATACTTTTTTTTTACCTTGTTTTTCTGTATTATTACTGGATTGCTGTTTTTCTTACTTTTACAACACACACATAAACACAAACATATAGCACCCATGCCCAAGGCGGGACTCGAACCACGATCCACGAAGCACCAAAGCGGGATGCCTTGGCGAGCGCGGCCATGGGGACTGGCATGCTCGGAGATCAGCAGTTTTAAAGACATTCTAAGCCATTTGCTTTGCTTTAACACCGACTTATCAGCACCTGATACCCACACGTTTAACGTTATGTTTATCCGGGCATCGCCGATCTCAAATTACTTATATCAGTATATACTTCGATGTAGTATAGATTAGTACCGTTGAAGTGGAGAGGAGAAAGGCATATGAATGGAGCACATCGGAGGGAAGTGGTGCCTACGTCACACAGTAAACCCTTCGCCAGGTTGGTCGGTACAAGGATTTTAAACGTAATACCTGCCTAGTGTTGTTCGAAGGCTCGCAGATTAACGTGCTACAAAGTAAAACCCAAAAACAACCCCACAGGGATTTTCATGTCCTCGCTACTACACGAGTCTTAATCTGCTCTTGTGACCTCCCCAAAAAATGGGGAGCTGGGGCATATATCACCACATGACTTCCGGGATATCTGCTTGGTATGCGTGCTGTGGACAGGAAGAGGGAAAAGTGCGTTTATGGAGTGGAATAGCTTGGAGTCGGACCGCCTAGCTCGCTCGTTACAGGAGGCTAAGCAAATGTCTATACTGCGAACCAGCTCCTTCATATGAACGACTCTTCTACAGGAACTCCTTCTATTCCATTCGTTCTTTTTCAACAAACACTTTCTTTTTACTTTCTCTACATGAACTATGTACATAGTGTAAAGAGAAGGTATTGTATTGCACCCAAAAATTCGATACCTGGATTTCATCGGAAATACATGTCTTCAGGACCCCCTGAATCCAAGAAAAGCATTTTTAGAAACATGTCCCTATGCCTGTGGGCAGTGCAGCTCAAAAACGAAAAGTCGGTAAAGTACCAAACTTGGTATGTAAGTTAAGTACCTTCCAAGGATGCAACACGAAGATGTTCAAGAAAATCCCCCACGTCAAACTATCCTTTACATAAAAATCTTCTCTGTTCCATTCACATGACTTGCTCTACATCTCTGCAACAAATTATTCTTAAAAAAGGTTATTCTTCTACTTACTTCATGCTAATCCAGAAAAAATTAGCAGAAGTAGTCTTATTACTTGCTTCCTTATAAGTAGAAGCGAAATAAGGGAGTACCATAGGTTAAAGTGATAGTCAAAAGCTGGTTGCTATGTAACTGAAGTTTCTTTGCATGGACAGGAGTTGAAAAATCCTTGTATGAGAAAAGTAGAATTTTTTTCTAAAGCTGAAACCAAATACAAGAAATATCTAAAAAAAAAAGATCAACTCCACGAAAAAAAATTATGTAACATAAATTGTGTGTTTTAACGTGCTCTACATTTTTGTGAGGTACATTTTTGTCCATCTCTTACGGTTTAGTACTTAGGCGAAATTCCGTAAAATTCATCCAGAATAAAGTAGTCTTCAGAGGCTATTCCCAGAAAATTTAAAGATACACATTTTATTTGTCGTGTAAATATCTTTAATATACGACATTTTAATCAAAATCGTTACAGCTATTTTTAAGAAAATCAAAATTTTCAAAAAAAGTTCCATGTAAAGGGTAGCTGGGAATGAGGGGATTTTCTTGAAAATCTTCGTGTCGCATCCTTGGAAGATAGCAAACTTAAATATCAAGTTTGGCATTCAAAGGTCTTTTCGTTTATGAGCTATGCTGTCCATAGACATGCACACACACACGGATCTTTTTCTGATTTTTTTTTTTTTTTGTATTCAGGGATCCTAAAACATTTCTGGTGAAATCTCGGTATTGAATTTTTGGGTGGAATACAGTACTTCCTCTATACACTATGTACATTGTATGTATAGAGAAAGTAAACATTTTCGAAAATTTTTATTTTCTCAAAATTAGCTATAAAATTTTTGATTAAAAGATATTTACCTCCCAAATAAAGTGTGTATGTATAACTGCTAAACCGTAAAATATAGACAAAAATTAACTACTCAAAAAAATTTGATGTGTTTCATTCATATGACTTTCTGTACATCTCTGTAATAATTTATTGTTAAAAATTCATCTACATCATGCTAATGGAGATAAATCTAACAGAAATTGTCCTTTTTACTTCGTTACTTGTAAGTAGAGGGTAAAAAGTCTTAAGTGTTCCATGTGCTCTAGCTTTTCGGTAAACAAACCTGATATTCAAAACATTAATCTGTTATCTACATCATGATAAACACAAGTAGAATTAGTCTTATTACTAGCTCCTTGTAGAAGGGAAATATGAAAATGCACGGGCTAAAGCGATAGTCTGATCCTTTAAACGCCTGTCACTATATGAAACAGTGTAAGTTCCAGGAATAAACAAACAAGAAGAGAAATGTCTTACCGTTTGAGAAAAGTTAAAGTGGTAAAACCTGAAACCAATAATCCGGAATATCTTGGAAACGGTTAACTCTACAAAAAATTATACAGCACAATTTGTGTGTTTTAATGAGATCTATATTTTGTGTGTAGTATCTCTCTTAGGTTTTCCAGTTATACAAAAGTCATCCAGAATGAAGAGGCTTTTCCCAGATCATCCAAAAATATACATTTCGTTTGTCATAAAAACATCTTAAACATAAGGTATTTTAATCAAAATCTTTAGACCGTTTTTGAGAAAAATCAAAATTTTCGAAAAATGTTCCATGTAAAGGGTAGTTTGAGGTGAGGAAATTTTCTTGAAAATCTTCCTGAAAATCTTTTAAATTTGTAATTTAGCGATCTTTTTGTTATTGACCTTGCTGCCCACAGAAGCGTAGACACACACACACACACACACACTAGTAAAAGCGGGTGTTAAACCCTACCAAACTCACACACGCATACAAACACATCTGAAAATGTCCGTTTGGATTCAGGGCGACTCAAAACATGAACTCTCAGCATGAAATGTTACAATACGGGTGTTAAACCCTACCAAACTCACACACGCATACAAACACATCTGAAAATGTCCGTTTGGATTCAGGGCGACTCAAAACATGAACTCTCAGCATGAAATGTTACAATATCTTCTCTATACACTATGTACACAGAGCGCAAATAGTAATAGACGTCGAATTTCTTGTGTGTAAGGAATTTTTAGGGCGTGTGTTCTGATATCCGCTGGCCGCTCTAATTGGGGAAGGCTGTAGCTTACTGTTGCAGTACACGTTACCTAACCTCAGTTCCAGTTGAGGAAGGTCAGCCAATGAAATACAAACATGACGTAATAAAGTACCCTACAAACGGTAAGGATGGCGGTGTGCGGAACAAGATAGTGCGGATTTCTATCTGTGCCTTGTGTACATAGTACGTGTAGAGAAAGTAAAAATGTAGATCACGTCAAAACACACAGTTTATTTATTTTACATTTTTGTTTTGGAAGTAACCGTTTCCAAGATATTCCTTATTATTCTTTCTGGTTTGAATTCTGTTTATCTTTCTTTCTTTTTTTCCTTTCTTTCTTTCTTTCCTTCCTTCTAACTCTGCTTTTCTCGCTTTATCTGTTTGTAACTTTTTCTCTCGCTTTCTGTCATTATTTTTTTCTTTGTTTCTTTCGTACTCTATCTTTCTTTTTCTTTCTCTGTTTCTTTCTCTCTTTCTTTCTCTGTTTGTTTCTCTCTCTCTTTCTTTGTCTAATTCTCTCTCTTTGTTTATTTTTCTTTTTCTCTCTTTCTTATTTATTTTTCTTTCTCTCTCTTTCTTTCTTTGGTTTTCTGTTTCTTTCTGTATTTTTCTTGCTGCCCTTTTCGCTTTCTGTCTTTCTTTCACTGTGTATCGCTTTCTTTCTTCTTTTCTCTCTTTCTTTCTTTCGTTGTTTCTTTTTTCTCTCTTTCACCATATTTTTCTTTCCCTCTATATCTGTCTTTAGTCCTTTCTTTCTCTGTTTCTTTGTCTATTTCTCTGTGTTTAATTTTCTCTCTTTCTCCCTTTCTTTCTTTCTCTCTTTTTTTCTTCCTTTTTGTAAATAATACTTTGTTTATCTTTTTATGATTTGCTAATTACACAAACTTGAGCAAATTGAGGAAGTATCGAGTGTCACCTAGCAACCAATAAGGTGGCACTGTAGGTACCTACCTTTTTATTACTGGCACGTGCACTACAACACAAGAAAGTATTTCATTTTCTTGGTGGTTCTCCCCGTAGCAAGATCCCGGATTGCTCCCCAGGGAAGAGGGCAGCAGCAGCAGCAGCTTGCTTCTCGTGTTCTGGAGATTTGATGCCTCTCTCTCTCCGCCTAGAATATTCACGGGATGAACCCAAACCCGTATATTGTCGTCTTGGGACTTCACAAGGAAACACGGCAGCAAAAATCTATATAACCCCATTGTATCTCTAAGATACGCTGATAAATATCCTCCGACTTGTAGTCTTTTAAAAAGTTGGTACATTCACATGATCTTCCCTACCTATCACACTTTCCTTGCAGATACTAAAGACGAAGAGCGGATAGTCACATATTTTAAGAGTTGTGAAAACTCTTGTGATTTTGCTTTCTCTAATCAAGGCATTACTGACCCTTTAAAATGACAGTCTTGTTCTGGTTGCCTTTGCTTTCTCTAATCAAGGCATTACTGACCCTTTAAAATGACAGTCTAGTTCTGGTTGCCTTTGCTTTCTCTAATCAAGGCATTACTGACCCTTTAACAGTCTTGTTCTGGTTGCCTTTGCTTTCTCTAATCAAGGCATTACTGACCCTTTAACAGTCTTGTTCTGGTTGCCTTTGCTTTCTCTAATCAAGGCATTACTGACCCTTTAACAGTCTTGTTCTGGTTGCCTTTGCTTTCTCTAATCAAGGCATTACTGACCCTTTAAAATGACAGTCTTGTTCTGGTTGCCTTTGCTTTCTCTAATCAAGGCATTACTGACCCTTTAACAGTCTTGTTCTGGTTGCCTTTGCTTTCTCTAATCAAGGCATTACTGACCCTTTAACAGTCTTGTTCTGGTTGCCTTTGCTTTCTCTAATCAAGGCATTACTGACCCTTTAAAATGACAGTCTTGTTCTGGTTGCCTTTGCTTTCTCTAATCAAGGCATTACTGACCCTTTAAAATGACAGTCTTGTTCTGGTTGCCTTTGCTTTCTCTAATCAAGGCATTACTGACCCTTTAAAATGACAGTCTTGTTCTGGTTGCCTTTGCTTTCTCTAATCAAGGCATTACTGACCCTTTAAAATGACAGTCTTGTTCTGGTTGCCTTTGCTTTCTCTAATCAAGGCATTACTGACCCTTTAAAATGACAGTCTTGTTCTGGTTGCCTTTGCTTTCTCTAATCAAGGCATTACTGACCCTTTAAAATGACAGTCTTGTTCTGGTTGCCTTTGCTTTCTCTAATCAAGGCATTACTGACCCTTTAAAATGAGTATTGTTCTGGTTGCCTTTGCTTTCTCTAAGCAAGGCATTACTGACCCTTTAAAATGACAGTCTTGTTCTGGTTGCCTTTGCTTTCTCTAATCAAGGCATTACTGACCCTTTAAAATGACAGTCTTGTTCTGGTTGCCTTTGCTTTCTCTAATCAAGGCATTACTGACCCTTTAAAATGACAGTCTTGTTCTGGTTGCCTTTGCTTTCTCTAATCAAGGCATTACTGACCCTTTAAAATGACAGTCTTGTTCTGGTTGCCTTTGCTTTTTTAAGTGAAAGTAGTGAAGATTTGAACCGAATCCAATAGTTTATCTTGTTTCCTTATTTATTGATTTTTGTGCATGTTTAGTTTGAAAATAGAATAGACCCATCACATAGATTCTTAGATTACTGCATTTTGTATCTAATTAAACAAAATTTAATACTCTCGAGGGGGAAAAAATTGTTTTTTTTTTTGTTTTTTTTTTTTTTTTTTTAAATTTAGCATCCTTTAACCTGGTTGGTCTTATCGGACGATGAATGGAATTGGTGAAATGACGCTCAAATCATCTCGGGGTCCATGAAGCTTAAAGTTACTCGACATTCGTCTTCTCAGGATAAGGGAAAACCCCGATTAAAACTTTATCCGGATAACTCACCCTAAGCGAAATTCGAACTCACGACCTGTTGAATATGAGGCAGAACCTCTACCACCATAAAAAACTTGTACACTGGACAGAAACATATTGAAAATTAAAACAATCAGTGCTAAAAGAAAACAAACATTTAACTTTGAAATGTGCTTTGCATAACTTTCTGAGGTTCAAAGCATTCCACACGGATTTAAAAATGTCTCGAACCAAAGAAAATAACGTTACAATGATTCCTTAACTATTTAAAATTTTAAAAAAATAAATATTTTAGTATATATGTTTTCTGCTCAACCAATAAAGCATTATTTTTACTTTCTCTACAGACACTGTGTACACAATGTATACAGAGGGTATTGCATTCCACCCAAAACGTCGATACCAAGATTTCATGCAATATATGCTTTAGGGTTCCCTGTATAAAATACAACATTTTAGTATGTATGTGTGAACACGATAATACAAAAACGAAAAATCTGTAAAATACCAAGCTTGGCATTTAGATTTAGTATCTTCCAAGGATGTGCCACGAAGACTTTGAGGATCCCCCCCCCCAAACTATCCTTTACACGGAAAAAGTTCGAAATGATTTTTCTCATATTAAAGAGTTCTTAAGAGGATATTCTCAGAAAATTGAAGATGACATTTTATTTGTGGGGTAAATACGTTAAATATATTTTAGTCAAAATCAATACAGGCATTTTTGAGAAAATAAAATTTCCGAAATATTTTGCATATAAAGGGTAGTTTGGGATGGCGCGATTTTCATGAAAAGCTTCGTGTCGCATCCCTGGAAGATACTAAACTTAAATATCAAGTTTGGTATTTTAGGGAGTTATCGTTTCATGAAAAGCTTCGTGTCGCATCCCTGGAAGATACTAAACTTAAATATCAAGTTTGGTACTTTAGGGAGTTATCGTTTCATGAAAAGCTTCGTGTCGCATCCCTGGAAGATACTAAACTTAAATATCAAGTTTGGTACTTTAGGGAGTTATCGTTTCATGAAAAGCTTCGTGTCGCATCCCTGGAAGATACTAAACTTAAATATCAAGTTTGGTATTTTAGGGAGTTATCGTTTCATGAAAAGCTTCGTGTCGCATCCCTGGAAGATACTAAACTTAAATATCAAGTTTGGTATTTTAGGGAGTTATCGTTTTTGAGTTCTGCTGCAGACACACACACACACATACACATACAAGAATCTTTTTCTTAAAATACTTTTACTTTCTCTTTACGCTATGTACTGTAAGGAATTGTAAGACACCCACAAATTTGATACCGAGATTTCACCGGTAATAAATGTTTTGAACTCCCCTAATCCATTAAAATCAGTTTTAGAAAAACGTTCGTGTATGTGTGTGTCTGTCAGTGGAAACATTTTCAAAAATGGATGTAACGATTTTTATCATAATACCGTCCATTGCAGGTATTTACATGACAAATAAAATATACTTCTTGAATTTTCAGGGAATAGCCTTTGAAGACTTTTTTTTTCTGGATGAATTTTGCGGCATTTTGCATAACTGGTAAACCGCAAGAGATAGACAAAAACTTACTACACAAACATGTGGAGCTCGTTAAAACACACAATTTATGTTATACACCTTTTTTTCGTGGAGTTGACCGTTTTTGATATATTTCAAGTTCTTGGTAAGTTTTAAAATACACTTTTCTCATCCGGATATTTGTAAGCTCATGGCAAAGGAGCTTCAATGACATAGCAACCAATTTTTAAACTATTTATCCTAGTGTATTCCTTTATTTCCATTTTACTTATAAGGAACTAAGTAATTAGAAAATGTCTGCGTAAGAAGTTTGCATTGATTAGCATGTTGTAGATAGAAGAATAAGTTTTTTAACAATAATTTGTTAAGAGGGATGTAGAGAAAGTCTTGTGAATGGAACATATTTATGGGTTTGGAGACAGGGGAACCCAAACATATATTTCCTGTGAAATCTCGGTATTGAATGTTTGCGTACAATACAATACCTTCTGTCCTTACTGTGTACATGGTACGTACGTGTAGAGAAAGTAAAACGTCTGAGTGTTGCGTCCCAGCATCACAACAAGAATGACACTCCATTGCCCCGCGCTGGCAGAGATCGATACACGAGAGAATTTGATATGAAGGTAAGATAGGTCGATATGACACCGTCCCAAAGCGAACTGGGTCAAAAGTTAAACATTTCTCAAGCAGGAAATTACAGAATCCGGTAAAGGTAACTCCACACTTGTAGTATTAGTGTTTACCTGAGAGGAGGAACCGCCTGCCAGTGTACACAAACATTTTATTGCCTTCCCTCTGGCAAAAAACATTTATACTCACCTTTCGCAGCAACACGCCGACTGCCTCCGTGGTCGAGTGGTCAGTGAGCTGACTTCTCATCCGGCGGTCCCGGGTTCGATTCCCGACTGGGGCGAGGAATTTTCCTCTAGCCAGAATTATTCCCTATCCCCCACAGAGTCTGGAAGTTTGTATGTGGGTGTGAATGTGTGCATGCTTGAGTAAAACAAAAAGGATTTAAACCAACGTAAAAGTACCTACATACAACGAGTTGTTTCAAGTAGAAAGCCCCCGATATGACCTTAGATGTTAAACATTAAAAAAAAAAAAAACAGCAATGATTTTAGATAAATAGCTGTGTGTCTTTGAATAACATAGCTCAAAAATAAAAGATCGCTAAATACCAAACTTGGCGTTTAAGTTTGGTATCTTCCAAGGATGCGACACGAAGATATTCAAGAAAATTCCCTTTACATGGAAAAATTTTCGAAAAGTTTGTTTTCCTTAAAAATTGCTCCGATTTTGATTAAAATACCACATATTAAAGTCATTTCTATGACAAATAAAATGTATATCTTGAGTTTTCTGGGAATAGCCTCTAAAGATTACTTTATTCTGGACGAATATGGTTTCTTTGGCATAACTAGTAAACTGAAAGAAATAGGCAATACAAAACGTGTAGATCTTGTTAATATACACAAGTTATGTCTTATATATATTTTCAGGTATTCAATGTTATTAGTTTCAATTGTGAAACAATGACGTTACATTGAGAAACAGAGTAAGGTAGTGTAGCTTTGTAAATAAAGTTTTGTGTTGATAACTTTCGATATTGTTTAGTTACTTTCTGGATGAGCCTCTGAAGTCCAGAAATGAAGCAAATGTTGTTAATTAACAATACACTCCTGGCTGTAAGAAGCTCGCTCTATAACAAAGTTTATATTAGACATACGAGAGAGTATTCTGGTGTTCATGATATCGTGGCCTGAAGACGTCCTCGACTTTAATTTTAGAAGTGACGTGTAAAAGTAATCCATCAAAATGTCGTTGTTGAGATTTTGGTGTCAGAAATGAAGATCAGTGAGCCACTACCTGAATCAACAACAAAAGTCATTAAACTTCTAGAAACCTCTTGTACCCTTCACGCTACATGTAACAGTTCATTTAAACGCAGACTTCCCCTACATTTTTATGACACGCTCCTCTCGGTGAAGATAGTAACTTTTGCATTCCACCCAAAACCTCGATAAACAGACATCGGCGAAAACGTTTTCTATTCTCATGAATGTCTATACATCTCTGTAACAAACTATTGTTAGTGAGCTTATTCTTCTAGCTAATCGAGATAAACATTAACTTGCTTCCTTATAAGTAGAAGGGAAATAAAGAAATAAACTAGGTTAAACCGACAGTCAAATGTTTTAAGATGTGGTTGCTATGGGATTGAACTCAATTTCTTTGCGTGGCCAGGAGTTGACAAGTTCATGTATGAGAAATACTTAAGTATTTTAAAACTGAAACCAATTAGAAGGAACATCTTGGAAGCTATTCCCATAAAACAAGATATACATTTTATTTGTGATGTAAATAGCTTAAATATACGGGATTTTAATCAAAATAGTTAGTCATCTTGAAGAAAATGAAAATTGTCAAAATTTTTTCCATGTAAAGGGTAATTTCCGGTGGGAAGGATTTTTTTTTTCAAAATCTTCGTTTCGTATCCCAGGAAGATCTTAAACTTAAATACCAAGTTTGCTATTTTACGAACTCTTCGTATTTGAGTTATCGTGACACACACACACGCACACTTACAAACGCACAGGAAGGTTTCTCTAAAAATGTTTTTTTTTTATACGGACATGCATTTCTGGTGAAATCTCGGTACCGAATTTTGGGTGCAATACAATACCTTCTCGATAGACTACGTGCATAGGGCGTGTAGAAAAAGTAAAATTATAATGTATCAGAGATCACAGATGTATGTACGACATCATATGGTTGCTAAGTAAAAATGTAAATAGCGTGTTATTTATGGACTCTCTTTAACTGCTGCGGTTCTCAGCGTCCAACTCAATACTGGGCGTGAAAGACCGCTTAATGATGCTCAGAGGCCTCTTTATCAATCTGGTGTTTTATTGGTTTCAACACTTAGAGGAAAATGAGAGGTAATAAAACTATTGTATTACGTTTGACATTTTGAACGAAGCCAAGAGTGCTCCGAGTTTAATAATTGCAGAAAAATCAAAGATATTTACGAGAAAGAATATGACAAGTTTTGTGGATGGGGAAAATGTGTTAGTTTAATGAAGAAAATTAGGATGGGTGATGACGTCATAGCTGTCTTGTTCCATGGTAATTACGTCACTGATTTTCTGCTAACATTTTATAAAAAGTATCTTTACGTGCTAAACATTATCAGAAATGGGGCTTTTTACATATCACAAAGGAGGTAAAACACAAACTAGGCTAAAGCGGTACTAAAATATTAATTTCTCTACACATACTATGTATATAGTGTATAGAGAAGGTATTCTATTGTACCCAAAAATTCAATACCGAGATTTCACCGGAAATACATGGTTTGGGCCCCCCTGAATAAAAAAAAGCATTTTTAGAAAAATGTCCAAGCGTGTGTCTGTCTGTCTGTCTATGTGTGTGTCTGTGCGTCTGTGGCCAGTATAAAAAACGTAAAGACCGTCTAACAACTAAATTTGGTATTTAAGTTTGGTATGTTCCAAAGACGCGAAACCAAGACTTCGAAGAAAATACTCCCACCCCAAACTCCCCTTTACATGGAACTTTTTTCGAAAGTTTTGCTTTTCTCAAAAATGACTCTAACGATTTTGATTAAACTATTGTATATTAAAGATATTTACCTGACAAATAA
Organism: Hymenopus coronatus; assembly: GCA_030762935.1. Classification (NCBI taxonomy): domain Eukaryota; kingdom Metazoa; phylum Arthropoda; class Insecta; order Mantodea; family Hymenopodidae; genus Hymenopus; species Hymenopus coronatus. The sequence goes on from CM060890.1 coordinate 148,190,129, forward strand.
AGCGTATATCTTGAATTTTCTGGGAATAGCCTCTGAAGGCTACTTTATTCTGGATGAATTTTACGGAATTCTTAATAACTGGCAAACCGTAAGAGATAGACAAAAAGTTACCACACAAAAGATGTAGAGCACATTAAAACACGCAATTTATGTTATATACATCTTTTTCGTGGAGTTGATCGTTTTTTAGATATGCCTTGTTTTTTGTTTCAGTCTTGAAAAACTGGTACTTTTCTCATACAGGAATTTGTCAACTCCTATCCATACAAACAAAGGAACTTCAGTCACATAGCAACCAGCTTTTGACTATCACTTTAACCTATGGTACTCCCTTATTTCGCTTCTACTTACAAGGAAGCAAGTAATAAGACTACTTTGCTAATTTTTCTCGATTTGCATGAAGAAAATAGAAGCATAAGCTTTTTAACAATAATTTGTTGCCGAGCTGTAGAGAAAGTCATGTGAATGGAACACGTCATACTTTTATAAAAATTTTCGCGTGTACAGCATAACTCAGGAACGAAAAATCGGTCAAATACCGACTTAGGTATTTAAGTTGAGTATCTCCCAAGGATGCGACACGAAGATTCCTAGGAAAATGTCCTGCCCCACTGCTTTCCTTCACACGGAAAATGTTTAGAACAGTTTTATTTACCCAAAATTGCCTCTAATTAAAACATCGTATTTTGAAGATATAAATGGCAAATATCTTGACATTTCTGGGAATAGCTGCTGAAATGTGCTTTTTTTCTGGTTGAATGTTGCATAACTGATAAAGCGTAACTCCTCGCCATACAAAGAAATGGATTTTAACCACATGGCAACCAACTTTAAAACTTTTCATTATGGTTTTAGCCTTGTTTATTCCCTTATTTCGCTTCTACTTACAAGAAAGCAAGTAATAAGACAATTCCAGTTAATGTTTATCTCGATTAGGATGAAGTAGAATAGAAGAATTATCTTTTGAATAAAATGTTTGTTGGCGGAACAGCTAGAGAAAGCCATGTGAATGAACAAATAACAGTTTTGTGTGAAATTTTGGATGGAATCCAAATATTTCCTTTTTTGTATTGTTTCATTTGTATAGCCCCCTTTAACACCAATGCCTTGTGAAACATTAGGTTAATAAACTTTATATTACTAAACACACGCATAGTCACTTCATAGTTTCAGACTCTATGGGGGATAGGGAATAATGCTGGTTAAAGAAAAATTTCCCGCACTAGCCGGGACCTCCGCGTAAGAAGTCAGCTCGCGGTCACGGAGGCTTACTATAATAGTAGAGAAAATATAATACTTCGGTGAATAGCTTCAGTGTGTGAAACTTGAGTGTACTTATAAATTTCGTGCCAGATTTAAGTTATATGTAATGATTTTGGTAATTTTAAAATGTTGGGAGCCCCTACAATTTGATTTGCAGTTGACCCACGGGATTCATTTTCCAAGCTGGACATTGGCTGCGCTGCATGCAACCGTTCTCTATATAATTACACAAATGGAAACAGAAATACGAAACAAAGTACGTTATGTTTAATAGTGCTCAAAACGTGCATTGCGTGGCAGCTCAAAACATGCAACACTTCGTGTCAATATCGCTACAAATCACATTTGCTTGTCAATGCTTACCCCTTCATGATAACGTTACGTAAACGATTTGTGGCATGCGGCATAGCATTACGAATATCCGAGTTCCACTGATGCAGCAATCATGTGCGCGGTTAATGATAGGCAACTTCCAGTCGCTTTCAGTGGCGTGCAGTCAACACTTTATACGAGGTCCATCCAGAAAGTAGCCAACGGTTAATGATACGATGCAACTTCCACTCGCTCTCAGTGGCGTGCAGTCAACTCTTTATACGAGAACCATCCAGAAAGTAGCCAACGGTTAATGATACGATACAACTTCCACTCGCTCTCAGTGGCGTGCAGTCAACTCTTTATACGAGAACCATCCAGAAAGTAGCCAACGGTTAATGATATGATACAACTTCCACCCGCTCTCAGTGGCGTGCAGTCAACTCTTTATACGAGAACCATCCAGAAAGTAGCCAACGGTTAATGATGTGATACAACTTCCATTCGCTCTCAGTGGCGTGCAGTCAACTCTTTATACGAGGTCCATCCAGAAAGTAGCCAACGGTTAATGATATGATACAACTTCCACCCGCTCTCAGTGGCGTGCAGTCAACTCTTTATACGAGGTCCATCCAGAAAGTAGCCAACGGTTAATGATATGATACAACATCCACCCGCTCTCAGTGGCGTGCATTCAATTCTTTATACGAGAACCATCCAGAAAGTAGCCAAGGTTAATGATATGATACAACTTCCACTCGCTCTCAGTGGCGTGCAGTCAACTCTTTATACGAGAACCATCCAGAAAGTAGCCAACGGTTAATGATATGATGCAACTTCCAGTCGCTCTCAGTGGCGTGCAGTCAAATATATAAGAGAACCATCCAGAAAGTAGCCAACGGTTAATGATATAATGCAACTTCCACTCGCTCTCAGTGGCGTGCAGTCAAATCTATAAGAGAACCATCCAGAAAGTAGCCAACGATTTCACATAACAAATAATAACGAAACATATCAACTAAAATCTGATGTATTACATTCGCATGACTTTCTCAAACTGTTCTACAAACAGACATTTTAAAAATATTATTATTACTTTCTCTACACGTACTATGTACATAGTGTATAGAGAAGGTATTGCACTCCACCTAAAAATTCGATGCCGAGATTTCACCGAAATATATATTTTAGGCTCTCCTGTATCCGAAAAAGGTATTTTCAAGAAAGGTCCGTGTGTGTGTGTGTCACTGTGTGTGTATGAGTGTGTGTGTCCTGTAGTCCGTGTGTCCGTGTGTCTGTGAACCGATAACTCAAAAACAAAAAGTCGGTAAAATACCAAACTTGGTATTTAAGTTTAGTATCTTCCAGGGATCCGACACGAAGATTTTAAGAAAAATCCCCACACCCCAAACTACCCTTTACATGGATGTTTTTTCGAAATTTTTTATTTTTCTCTAAAATGTCTCTAACGATTCTAATTAAAATACCGTATATTAAAGCTATTTACCTGACAAATAAAATGTATATCTTGAATTTTCTGGGAAAAGTCTCTAAATACTACTTTATTCTGAGTGAATTTTACGGAATTTTTCATAACTGCTAAACCGTAGGAACTGGATAAAAACTTACCACATAAAAATGTAGAGAACATTAAAACACACAAATTACGTTGTATACATTTTTTTCGTGAAGTTTATCGTTTTTGAGATATTTCTTGTTTCTGGCTTCAGCTTTGGAAAACTTAACTTTTCTCAGACATGAATTTTTTAACTCCTGTACATACAAATAGCAACGAGCTTTTGACTATCACTTTAACCTATGGAACTCCCTTATTTCGCTTCTACTTACAAGGAAGCAAGTAATAAGACTATTTCTGCTAATTTTTTGTCGATTAGCATGAAGTAAATAGAAGCATAAGCTTTTTAACAATGATTTGTTGCAGAGATGTAGAGAAAGTCATGTGAATGGAACACATCAGATTTGTTTTCTTTATACTTCATACTAATCGAGATAAACATTAGCAGAATGTTCTTATTACTTAGTTTCTTATAAGTGAAAGGGAACTAAAGGAATATGCTATGCTAAAGTGATAGTCAAATGTTTTAAAAGCTGTCGTTATGCGATTGTCATTGAAATTGCCTTCTTTGTTTGGCCAGGAGTAGAACAAAAGAAAATCGGACACTTCCTATCTCAGAAAATTGAATGGAATAACAAAGAATAATTTGGAAACGGTCAACTCTATAACAAAAAGGCAAATGAGATAAATTGTGTGTTTTAAGGAGAACTACATTTTTTGTTTAGAATCGGTTTAACCGTTATGCAAAATTGTGCAAAAACCAACCAGAATAAACAGCTCTTCAGAAGATTTTCCCAGAAATGTCAAAATATACATTTTATTTCTTTTGTGAATAACTTTAATATAAGAACTGTATTTAATCATAATCGTTACATTCATTTTTGAGAAAAACGATATTTTCAAAAATATTTCCATGTAAAGGGTAGTTTTGGGAGGATTCTGAAAATCTTCGTTTCGCATCCTTGGAAGTTCATAAACTTATATACTAAGTTTGGCATTTAACGGCCTTAAAGTGTTTATCTATGCCATCTACATATACACACGGATCTTTTTCTAAAAATGCTCCTTTTTGGATTCTGGGAGTCTCAAAAGACATATTTTCAGTGAAATTTTGGGTACATAATATTACAGTATTTACAAAGTTACAGTACTGTATTTCTCAACGTACTTACTCTGTATTCTGTCAAAGGCATTAAGACGGGATCTTTTCGGTGACTACGCCCTCTTAAAAGCGTATTGGACAGGCCACGTTACCGAAGGGAAACGGATAAACACGAAACGTAACTTGCGACAAATGAAGTTCTTAGTTGCCAACTGGTGATCTCTAAACTTTCAGGTTGGACAATAAACCACCTCTGTCACCAGGTGATACAAAATGAGGTTAATATTTTCTGTGCTCTACATACTGAAAGTCTAATACCAAGGTAGCACGTGCACGGGATGGACTAAATTAACACACTGTAATACAAGTCATCCTGTTCTGATGGAGCATCGAGTGGCTTGAGGGTGAAAGGGTGGACTAAATTAACACATTGCTAATACAAGTAACCCTGTTCTGATGGAGCATCGAGCGGGTTGAGGGTGAAAGGACGGACTAAATTAACACAATGTAATACAAGTCACAGCATCGAGCGGGTTGAGAGTGAAAGGGTGGACTAAATTAACACACTGTAATACAAGTCATCCTGTTCTGATGGAGCATCGAGTGGGTTGAGAGTGAAAGGGTGGACTAAATTAACACACTGTAATACAAGTCATCCTGTTCTGATGGAGCATCGAGTGGGTTGAGAGTGAAAGGGTGGACTAAATTAACACACTGTAATACAAGTCATCCTGTTCTGATGGAGCATCGAGTGGGTTGAGGGTGAAAGGGTGGACTAAATTAACACACTGTAATACAAGTCACAGCATCGAGTGGGTTGAGAGTGAAAGGGTGGACTAAATTAACACACTGTAATACAAGTCATCCTGTTCTGATGGAGCATCGAGTGGGTTGAGGGTGAAAGGGTGGACTAAATTAACACACTGTAATACAAGTTATACTGTTCTGATGGAGCATCGAGTGGGTTGAGGGTGAAAGGGTGGACTAAATTAACACACTGTAATACAAGTCATCCTGTTCTGATGGAGCATCGAGTGGGTTGAGGGTGAAAGGGTGGACTAAATTAACACACTGTAATACAAGTCATCCTGTTCTGATGGAGCATCGAGCGGGTTGAGGGTGAAAGGGTGGACTAAATTAACACACTGTAATACAAGTCATCCTGTTCTGATGGAGCATCGAGTGGGTTGAGGGTGAAAGGGTGGACTAAATTAACACACTGTAATACAAGTCATCCTGTTCTGATGGAGCATCGAGCGGGTTGAGGGTGAAAGGGTGGACTAAATTAACACACTGAAATACAAGTTATACTGTTCTGATGGAGCATCGAGCGGGTTGAGAGTGAAAGGGTGGACTAAATTAACACACTGTAATACAAGTCACCCTGTTCTGATGGAGCATCGAGCGGGTTGAGGGTGAAAGGGTGGATTTCCCAATCGGTTTTCTATTTTCTTACACGCCTGCTATGTTCTTCTACCAGAATGAAAATTGACGTAAGACCCGAGTCCCCGTCAAACGTTTACTTTTTGACTGAAGTCACAGCGCTGGACGTATTTTTATTCTCTTGAAAATCTTCGTGTCGCATTGTTGGAAGATGCTTAATATAAGTACCAAGTTTGGTAATTTACGCTTTTTTCGTTTTTCAGCTATGCTGTCCACAGACACATACACACAGCCTTTTCTAAATGTGTTTTTTACGGATTCAGAGGACCTCAAAACATTAAATATATATTCGGTAAAATCGTGATATCAAATTTTTGTATGGAATACAATACCTTCACTAGCTACTATGTATGTACATAAAGAAAGTAAAGCTGGTGTTTTGGTTCGAATGCAAAGCCGGGAAGGAAAAAGGCGTAATAACGTGGTGGTGGACCTGAATGAAAGAAATTGAAGCAAACGGTGTCCTAATTCCCGAGAACAGCGGGCAATGGAGAATTACTGCGCCACAAAATGAAAAGAAACCTTGCCACGATTTAGAGGAAGTGAGTGAACAAAGCCAGGTTTTAGAGCTTCTTGGGCCAGTAGCGGTTACTGTGCGTAAAACCAGAGGTAGCGAAATCAGATGCGTGCTCACTCTATAAATCTGATTCATTGCGAGGGAAACCTAACATTTCGGGAAGGTCGCACAATGAGCAGGCAGCCCGAAACAAAAATCTCCCCCTTTTGTTTCACCTCAGGCGCTTCCAGGTTCCGAACCGTCAGTGGCGTCCAGCATGCCATGCACAAAGGTAGCTCTAGCGAGAACTGACGTCAATGCTCGTACACTTAATGACAATAAAAATATGACATTTTAATTAAAATGTTACAGCCATTTTTGAGAAAAATCAACATTTTCGATTTTTTTACACGTTAAGGGCAGTTCGGGGTGGGGAGATTTTCTTGAAAATCTTTGTGTCGTATTCTAAACGTATTCTAAACTAGTATTTAACGGACTTTTCGTTTTTGAGCTATGCTGCCCAAAAGACACACACGCGGGCATATTTCTCTAATTTCTAAAGTGGATTTGATATTCTTATCACAGGTAAAACAATCGGTTTTCACTTTGCGCACATAGTCACACTTGCAACAAGACTTCACGCTCTTGGTCACAACATTATATCACAGTGGGGTGCACAATTAAACGAAAAACCTGTATAAAGAATATTAAACTATGAGAAATTCTCCGCAGACGTTTTGAATGTTTGAGTAGTCATTTCGCAGGCTGTATTGTCCAACAGAAGAAGTGTATATGTTAAGTTAAGCTTTATGGCTAGTAGTTTAGTGTTGATGCACTGGTAGTTACCCTATGTGGCACATAGAGGTAGCTACACCAACATACATCTGTTGATTACATTTATTGTTCTTGTTGCTTCTTGCTGCTTGGCCAGGAGGAGTGTTCGACGAGAAGACTGTCATCGTAGGTGAGTTGCTTGTAGCCTTTGGTGTTGTGACCTGCATGCCCTGCTCTTTTCTCTACACTAAACTTAGCAAAGCTAATGTAAACAGCTTTAGATATGTAATATTAATTTGTTGAGTTGTTTTTTAACACTACGTCACTTTGTTATTATGAGGGACTAGTTTCGAAAGCTCTCATTTTCAAGCTCACGGGTCCTACTACATATAGCTCACTAATAAGTACACTAATTGCAGTGCTTCTTACGAGAGCTACACTATCATAAATAATTAATTGTTGAGTGTTATAGAAAGTTATGTTATGAGCTGTAATTATACTAAACCCAGTGTGTCTACCTACTGAGCTACATATTTCACATGTGAGGAGAAACCGAACATTTTTAGAAAATAAATCAAGGATTAGTTGTAAAAATTAAAATTATTTTATTGTTTTTTTAAAATATTCTGCTTTAACATCAATGGGTTTTTGCTTTCAGTGAAAGTAACCCTCAAAACAATGTCACTCTTCGCGAGGCTCTTCAGAAACAAGATTCTTGTATAATCTTCCATTGCTTCAACTGATGATGAAAAGGAATTGACACGTATTTTTGAAAAAAACAAACAAACAAGAAACGTATAAGCTGCTAGGCCCAGGGCTGTAAGGAGGAGAGTCTATGGGCTAAGCTGCAAACCATCCACCACTCTCACTTGTTAGATTTCCGGTTCTTAAGATTTTCCTTTTTGGCGTTTTCATAATTTCTGTTACATATTTGGGTAAAGAAACATGTTTGTACCAATAAACAGCAATGGTACGTCAGTTCTGATTCTCTATTATCAATGTGACACTATTAGAAAAGCAGCAACCTTCCTCTCAGAAGCACTGCAAATTCGATGGACTTAATGTAGCCTTAGGTTTTGTTGAAAACATCCATTGAGCCGATTTCATATTCTTTTCATGATCCTAACAATAAATCCAAGTTTCATAAACTGCAGATGTTCCAAACCAAATTTGAAGTTCCACCATCGAATTTAGTCAGTGCTTTTATACCACTCAGTATTTTGTACGGAGTCAGTTTATGTGGAATCAATTGAGAACAAAGTATTCTCACTGTTGATTTAAAGTGTTTCCAATTTTACTCATACTAATGTCGCCCAAAAAATCCATAAAATGTTCGTCAATTTTCTTAAAGCATTCCTGAACAGCTACAATATTTGTAAACTGTACTAGCCCCAAATGTGTTACTAAGAAAATAACTATTTGTTTAAAATTCACTGTACCAATTGTAGGGTGTTGCCTTTACCAGCTACATTGCTAAACCAATATTCACATAGTTTAACACATTGGAGCCCACGGCCGAGTATTTCAAACGTGCAATTCCACGACTGTAACTCGGTCTTGGGCTATGCGGCAAAGAACATACATCAGTTATTGTTTAGTATAATATAGTTTATCTGATGTGTGCTACCATCTGTTTTCGCTTTAGTCAACTATTAGGAAATTTAATAATATTAATTGCTCTCGGGTAATCACGCCATTTTCCTTGAAGGTGGTAATCTGTTTGTTACGTTTTGTGCTCTTAAATGTTAAAATGCTGCATTTTCCTCGATTTCTGTGAACTGAAGCTGAAGTTCAGATAAAAATGAAGCTCTGGAAAATGCTGAAACCGAGGGAGAGCTTTTCGAACTTTCAATAAATGGAGTGTAAGCAGCTTTACGCCGATTGTTTCAAACTCATATTTGATACTTGTTGTAAATTTAAAACAAAATATCAATACGGAAGTTTTGACTATTTTCTAACTTGTTGAGAAATCCTTGAATGCCATACTTTAGATTGTCCCAATACTTTTGGGCAGATTTGATTGATGTACTGTAAATAACTCAATGTTGGTGTAAAATCCCCGGGTTTCTTGGCACCACAACTAAAGAAATGCCCGGGCTTCAATGTGTTGAGCGTAAATGACGATCTAAAAGTGTAAAAAATCAAAACCTGGAAAAGTTCTTTGTGAAATTCCTTTTTGGTTAATCACAAAATTTTAAGTGATGATAATTAACAAACTGCTAGCGCAAATTAAATGAACTGCACGGCAATCAACTCGCAGAATTTTATAAAGTAGCTGTCAGATGAAAACAAATTTGATTCTGTTGCCAATGCGGTCGAATGGTCAGTTTTATGACCTTTTACCCCAGAGGTCCCTGGTTCGATTCTCAGCTAGGCTTTAATTACAGCGGTTCCCTATCCCCCTCAGAAAGCATGTGAAAGTAAATGCGTGTATGTTAAATCTACAATAATGAAAAACAAATACAAAACCCTTTAGATCATCAGTTGTTTCATAAACAAAGTTTTAATTTCTTATCTAATTTTTATATTAAAATGTTAAATTGAATGTAACAGTTTTAAAAAAAGATGATTCAACGAATTAAATATATGCTAAATGTAAATCTTAATAAAGAATTAAGAACAAAAATTTAATAAAACTTGAGAAACTACAAAACATAAAAGTGCAATGGTCATTAATCCATTTATTTCAAATTATTCCACAATTTCCTGATGCTTGCTTTTATCCTACTTCATGTGAACTTACACAAGAATAATTTATATTTAAATAAAATACTTCTAAATAATAACAAACTGTTAATTTTACGAAAAAGATGTATATATAAATTTAATATCTTTAAAAAATAAAAAAAATGGTTGCATACCTTACGCCAAGATGTGGAAAATACGCTAAATTTAAACGCCAGGGAGGTAAAATTGGGCTAAATAAATGAAACAATAACAAAATTATTTTTTTACCTTCTCTACACGTACTATGTACATAGTGTATAGAGAAAGGTAGGTAGTGTAATGCACCCAAAAATTCGATACCGAGATTTCACCGCAAATACATGTTTTGGGACTCCTTGAATCCAAAAAAAAAACAACATTTACTTTCTCTATGCGCACTATGTACATAGTGTATAGAGAAGGTATTGCACTCCACCCAAAAATTTGATACCGAGATTTCACACGAAATACATTTTTAGGGTCCCCTTTATCTAAATAAACCATTTTCGGAAAAAGGTCCGTGAGTGTGTGTGAACACCATAACTCAAAAACGAAAAGTACGTAAAATACCAAACTTGGAATTTAGGTTTAGTATCTTTCAGGGATGTGACACGAGGATTTTAAGAAAAATCCCCACCCCGCAACTACCCTTTACATGGAACTTTTTTCGAACATTTTGATATTCTCAAAAATGGCTCTAACGATTTTGATTAAAATTTCGCATATTAAAGATATTTACCGGACAAATAAAATGTGTATCTTGAATTTTTTTGGGAATAGCCTCTGAAGAGTAGTATATTCTGGATGAATTTTACTGAATTTTTAATAACCGCTAAACCGTAAGAGATGGACAAAAACTTACTGCACAAAAAATGTAGAGCACGTTAAAACACACAATTTATGTTATACACATTGTTTTCGTAGAGTTCGTCGTTTTTGAGACATCCCTTATTCTTGGTTGAGCTATGAAAAACTTATAATTTTCTCATACAGGAATTTGTCAACTGCTGTCCATACAAATAAAGGAAGTTCGGTGACATAGCAACCAGCTTTTGATTATCACTTTAAGCTATGGTACTCCCTTATTTCGCTTCTACTTTCAATGAAACAAGTAATATGACTATTTCTGCTAATTTTTTACTGATTAGCATGAAGTAAATAGAAATATAAGATTTTTAAGAATAATTTGTTGCAGAGATGTAGAGAAAGTCATGTGAATGGTACACATCGGATTTTTAGAAAAATGTCCGTGTGTGTGTCTGGTCAGCATAACACAACGAAAAGTCCATTATAAACCAAAGTTGGTATTTAGGTTTCGTATCTTTCAGGGATGCGACATGAATATTTTGAAGAAAATCCCCCACCCGAAGCTACCCTTTACATGGAATATTTTTTGAAATTTTTGATTTGCTCAAAAATGGCTCTAACGATTCTGATTAAAATATCGTACCTATATTAAAGATATTTACATGCTAAATAACATGTATATGTTAAATTTTCTGGGATAAGCCTCTGAAGGCTACTTTATAAAATCTACGTAATTTTGCGTAACTGCTAATCTGTGAGAGATGGATAAAAACAAAACGGTAGAGCACATTAAAACACACAATTTATGCTATATACCTTCTTTTTTTTTTTTTTTTTTTTATATTCCTTGTTTTTGGTTTCACCTTTGAAAAAGTTATATTTTTCTCATACAGGAATTTGTCAACTCCTGTCCATACAAACAAAGGAACTTCAGTCACATAGCAACCAGCTTTTGACTATCACTTTAACCTATGATACTCCCTTATTTCGCTTCTACTTACAAGGAAGCAAGCAATAAAGTATTTCTGTTATTTTTTTCTGATTAGCATGAAGTAATTAGAAGCAAAAGCCTTTTAATAATATTTTTTGCGTAGATGTAGACAAAGTCATGTGAATGGAACACATCACATTTTCAGTGTCACGCTCATTTAGGCAGATGGAAGTGAAGTTAACAGGTTTTTGCTGCGTGAGAAACTTTGCTCTGAATTAAGAAGGTTTGTAAGCAGTAAATAGGTACACTGACAGTTTTGCTAAAAAGCAGCTCGTGTAGAACGGCCTTAATCTCTGCTATCACAAAATGGCAGAACACAACAAGTTTGTGACACGGTAGCTCAGCAATAGAGCTCACTGTGTAAACTTTTGCCTGTCGTGTTTAACTTTGAACAGGTTCCTTTGTATCGTGCACACTCAATTCCTTATGAGCCACTCGCTCGCCTCTATCCGCTTTAAGCTGCCCTCATATTGATGTTTCATTGCCTCCTCTCTAATTACGCAGTAATTTATGAATCAAACCTACAGCGAGTTTTATTTAATAAATCTTCAACATCCACACTCCTTACATCCATTAATTCTTATTTCTGTGTTAATTAATTGCGTCATGGTTTTTGCGAAGAGAAGGTCCGCTTTAACTGAGGTCTGCAAATTAAACTGGCCCTTGGAAACACTTTCACTTAATGGTTAATGCTGTTCTCGAAACAGACACGAAAACTTTAGCTTTTGATGTTAAAATTAAGTTTGTCTCTTAAGTGGTACTCGGAGTCGTTAAAATAACTTCCAAGGGATCAAGAAATTCACTTCAACATCCAAATGATGAAGCTCACAAGAATTGAAAGCCTTTACACAGCCATTCATTCATGGAAAATAACTTTTTTTTTAATCTTCGAAATACATTTACATCTTATTTTATCAAGGTAAATTCAGCAATGAAATTTGTCCTTTTAGACTCAAAATATAGTTAAAAATAAAGTCTTAAATTCAGTGCTGCAAATAATTCACTAGCTCTTTCGACACGTAGATAGCTTACAGCTGCACGCCATCCATGGCTCACGCTCCACTGCGGCCTAACACTAACACTCACTTCCCAGTACAATTCACAAAAACGGCTAGTAATTGTCCCCCCTTTTATAGCTCAAAAGTAACATCACAGAACTTTGTGGAAACGTGTAAAAACCAAATCTTCCAGAAACATCTCGAAACTCGAGAAGAACCATATTCTCCGTTCCGAAGATCTGTTATACATAATAACTAATATTTGTGCACTGTTAATATAAGGATTATTTAAATAATATGTATTTATTGCATAAACTTACAGGTCATGCAAATTTCCTGTAGAATGAAGAAAAATTTCAAGTACGACATTTCAATTAGCATAAAATACTTTTAATATACTTATATAGTATTTTAATTAATATGTTTACGGAAATTTTCTAAGAAAAACGAAAAATGTTTCTGTAAACGTAGTTGTGGGTGGGATCGATTTCTTAAACATTTTCGTGTCGCGTCTTTGGCACATAAGATCCAAAGTTGATATGACATTAGGACTTTTCAACAAAGTACTCGTATAGGAAACATTAAAAAAAAAATGTGGGTTGAGCACCTTGTTCAAAATCTTCATATCGCATTCTAGGGACATACTAAACTAAAATACCAAATTTGCTTGCTAACGATCTTTTCGTTTTGGAACTATGTTGTGTATACACACACACGCGCGCGCGCGCAATGGCACTCGAACATACACACACGCGCGAACTCAGCACACACACGCAAGCACATACACACCGCGCGCGCACTGACACATACACGAACGCAACACATGTACACGTATACACACGCACGCACACAGATATACGTGCGAGAACCTTTTTATAATTTTGTGTTATTCAGAGAAGCACAAAACATATATTTCCAGTGAAATCTTGGTATCGATTTTTGAGTGCAATACAATACCTTCTCTATATACTATGTACATAGTACGTGTAGAGAAAGCAAAAATATAGTATTGCAAATCTGTTTGTAAAGTCATTTGGTGTAAAAACAGCTCATTTTTATTAGAATAATGATTACACAAATAACCGAGCAGGGTATATAAAATCAGATTTGAGCATCACCTTATGACGGGTCTTTATCAGGAGAAGTGTGAAGTTGTAGGTGCGATATAAATCCTAACCATTGTCCGAGATGTCCCCTGCAGGATCTGGCACGTGACCAGCTCTACACCACTTCACAATGGGCACCCTGCAGAGAGCCATGTTTTCATTCCACCCCAGCGAGCTCCAAATTTCCATTTTCATATTCTGCTTCACAAAATGTCGTCGATACTTTGTGTGTTTTCCTGCACGAGATAAAGCTTCTTTCATCAAAACAATGGAAAAGATTAGCTAAAAAGCTTTTACTTTCTCTACACGTACTATGTACATAGTGTATAAAGAACATATTGTATTCCACCCAAAATTTCGTAACCGAGATATCACAGGAAATACATGTTTTGGGACCCCATTACTGAAAAAAAAGCACTTTTAGAAAATGTTCCGTGGGTGTGTGTCTGTGGATAGCTCAAAAACGAAAAGTCTCTTAGGTACCAAACTTGGTATATTTAAGTTCAGTATCTGCCAAGAATGCGACACGAAGAAATTCTCCCAAACTACCCTTTACTTGGAACATTTTTCGAAACTGTTGCTTTTCTCTGAAATAGCTTTAACGATTTTGATTTAAATACAATACAGATATTTCGATAAGAAACAAGATGAATAGCATTAATTTTTTTTAAATAGCCGCTGAAGACCTCTTTATTCTGGATGAGTTCTGTATAACTCGAAATCCGGAAGAATAACCAAAGTCATACTGCACAGAAAAATTTAAATGTCCTTAAAAGACGCAATTTATTGATATACAATTTTTCACGGAATTGAACTTTTCGAGATATCCCTTATTATTGGTTTCAATTTTAAACTATTTAAACCTTTCTCAAAGGGGTAGCAATAATTTGTCATATCGCTTTTGTTTTACTCCTAGCCACACGAAGGGAACTGAATTTCAATTGATTCACAAAGTGGTATCTTTGAAAAGATTTGAATAACGCTTTAGCCTAGTGCATTCCTTTATTTCTCTTCTACTTACAAGGAAGCAAGCAACAAGACAGTTTCTGACATTATTTATCTCGATAATTGAATAATCTTTTGTAAGAAAGGTTTGTTTGCGGAACAGATTGAGAAAGTCATATGAGGAGTACAGCCTATAGTTTACTCAAATTGGAAGTCGTTATTCATTTTGTTCATGTAAAGATAACAGATTTTAAGCCACCACATAGCGACCAGCTTTTAAAAGATTCTACTTTTACTTTATGCACAACGGTAAATGTAATCATTTTTTTCTCCTAATCTTCATCTTGAGCAGCATGAAGTAGATAAGAATAGTTTGTTTGTAGAACAGATAGAGGAAATCATGAGAACGGAACACGCAACATTATATGTTTATGAAATGGGAAGTAGTTGTTCATTCTAGTTACATATAGACAAAGGAATTTAATGACCACTACATAGCAACCAGCTCTTAAAAGATTTTATTATCACTTTAGACCAGCATTCCTCTATAACTTTCGTACCTATCTACAAGGGAATATGAAATCAAATCTTCTCTCCCAATGTTTATCTTGATTAGCAGAAATAGATAAAAGAATATCTTTCGTGAGAATAGCGTTTTTGCAAAAAAAGATAGAGAAAACCATGTGAATGGAACATATAACATTTTTTTCTATCTATATCTATCCTTTTCTCAAATGAGAAGCAGTTATTCATTCTGGTCGTGTGAAGATAACAGAATTTCAGAAGCGCCACATAGCGACCAGCTCTTAAAAAAATTAATATAACTTTAAGCTAGTGGATTACCTTATCCTCTTGAACCTTCCTGCAGGGGAATATGTAATATAATCGTTTCTCCTAATGTTTATCTCGATTAGCAGAAATAGATAAAAGAATATCTTTTGTGAGAATTGTTTGTTTGTAGAATAGGTAGAGAAAGGCATTTGTATGGAATACAACAAAAATATTTTCACCTATACTTATAATTTTCTGAAATGGGAAGTTGCTATTCATCCTGGTCATACGAAGATAACGGAATTTTATTGTCGTCGCATAGCGACCAGCTCTTAAAAGGTTTTAATATCGCTTTAATACCTTATCCTCTTGAGCCTTCCTGCAAGGGAATGTGTAATAAAATCTTTTCTTCTTGTTCGTTGTAGAATAGGTAGAGGAAGTCATGTAGGTTTTAATATTCTGGATTAAGAGGTTCATCTTTGGATTCAGCACGGTATAGAAACCGGCCGATTACGACAAAAGGGAGAGAAATGCTTAGGGATGAGCGACTATTGAAAACGAGAACATCTGCAGTAGGAGAAAGCTCAAACTAAATGGAAATTGAATAAAAATGAGGGAGATATAAAGGAAGGGGGAATTTCCCATTTTCTCACACCCTTACGCCATTCCCTGCCTTTCCTTGTTCTCACACACGTGGATAAAAACATCAGCGTTCAACAAAGGAAATGTTCCGTTTGTTTGTAACTTTCTCGATGGTATTTACAGTTTATATGTAACTTTTCCCTGCAAACACGAATTTATTTTAAAACCTGTTACAAAGGCTATCCACATATGTAGTTGTACGTGCTTTAGTAATTTATCTCCAGAGAATATCCGGGTCTGTTTAAAACTAAATAAGTAATGAGGGGTCGTTCTTATACTGAAGCCCCGCGACGTGGCCATTCCAGTAAAACTCCAACCAATCACACACGTACTATAGAGCAGATATTGCACTCCACCCAAAAATTCCATACCGAGATTTCACTGGAAATATATGTTTTAGGGTCCCCTGTAACCAAAAAAAGCATTTTCAGAAAAAGGTCCGTGTGTGTGTCTGTGAACACAATAACTCAAAAACGAAGAGTTGGTAAAATACTAAACTTAGTATTTAACTTTAGTATATTCTAGGGATACGACACTACCTCAAACTACGCTTTACATGGAAAAAGTTTTGAAAATTTTGATTTTCTGAAAAATGGCCCAACGAATTTGATTAAAGATATTTATATGCCAAATAAAATGTATATATTGAATTTTGAGGGAAGCCTCTAAAGATCTCTTTTATTCTGAATGAAATTTGCTGTATTTTGAGTAACTGGTAAACCGCAAGAGATAGATAAAAATATATAGTTCAAATTAAAACACACAATTTATGACATATACCTTTTTTCGTGGAATTGACCATTTCTAAGATATTCTTTGATATTTGTTTCAGATTTTTTTTTTTAAAAATAAAATACTTTTCTCATACGGAAAGTTGTTAATTCCTAGCCCTGCATAGAAACGGATTTCAACCACATGGTAACCAGTTTTTAAAAGATTTGACTTTTAAACCTAGCGTATTTCTTTACAGGGTGTACATAAATGAATATCGGGGTTTTAACTCTTTATAATATTTATTACATTCAACTTACAGTTATAAATGATATGTCAAATGAAAAAGCAACTCAAAGAGTTTTGTTTGTTGGCACAACGGCGCATGTGTGTACAGTGTTTCTGCCGCAATCCGCTAGACAGCGGTGGTAGCAAAGCTGGCGACTAGTAAACAGAAAGCGTTTTGTGTTTTGCAGTTTGCAAAGACCGAATCTGTAGTTACTGTGCAACGTGCGTTCCGTAGTAAGTTCGGTTGTGATCCTCCTAGTGATAAAAACATTCGTAGATGGTATAATCAGTTTGAAGATACTGCCTTTGTAAAGGGAAGAGCACGGGACGACCAAGAGTAAATGAAGAGACTGTTGAGCGAGTGATACAGTCGCACACTCGTAGCCCAAAGAAATCAGTCTGGAAGGCTAGTCGTGAATTACAAGTTCCTGTGTCGACTGTTTGGAAAGTTGTAAGAAAACGCCTGCAGTAGCTTACCGTTTACAGTTATTAGAAGCTCTAAAGCTCACAGACCACGGATTACGTGACAAATTCGCAAACGACATGTTGTTTCATGACGATTTTGTGGTTTGTGTTGTCTTCAGTAATGAATCGACCATTCACCTTAGTGGACATGTTAACACTCATAATGTGCGCATCTGGGGTTCAGAAAATCCTCACGAGATGGTACAAATGCAACGAGATTCCCCTAAAGTGAATGTTTCTTTGTGCCGTATCCCGGCGAAAAGTTTATGGGCCTTTCGTTTTTGGTGAACCTACTGTAACTGGCACTTCTTACCTTGATACACTAGAACAATGGCTCTTCCCTCAGTTGGAAGAAAATGAACTTCATTTTCCAGTAGGATGGTGCGCCACCTCACTGGCATAACGAAGTACGCGATTGGTTGAACGTCACTGTACCCGAGCGCTGGATAGGCCGCAAGGGCCCCAATGACAGGGCTTGCTATGCATGGCCTCCACGTTCTCCTGACCTAACACCATGCGACTTTTACCTTTGGGGCTTCATCAAGGATCGTGTGTGCGTGCCTCCGCTACCAGCTGACCTCCCTGAATTAAGAAACCGGATTGAAGCAGCTGTTGCTACAATTACTGAATACACACTTATCAACGTTTGGGAAGAACTCGTCTATAGACTTGATGTGTGCCATGTGACAAAGAGTAGTCACATTGAACATTTATAACCTTCTTGGTAAAACTGCTTGAGTTGCTTTTTCATTTGACGTATCTTTCATAACTGTAAGTTCAATGTAATAAAGAGTTAAAACCCCGATATTCATTGATATACACCCTGTATTTCTTTCAAGTTAAAAGGAAGCAAATAATTAATGCTAATGTTTATCTCGATTGTCATAAACTAGATAAAAGAATGAGTTTTTTAACAATTATTTGTTACTGAGATGTAGACAAACTCCTGAGAATGGAGCACGTCAGACTTTTTTATCACACCCAGTTACAAATTGTTTTCTCTTCTGAATATCAGTGTCCCGTACATAATGGCGGAAGTTCCAATAACCACATTAATTGCAACCATGCTTTGCTAAGCCAAAATAATAGAGCGTAGCTATACAAAGAGATGTAATATATGGTTGTAATGATTTTGGTGCAGATATTCGTCAATACAAATGGAAAATTATTCTTCGTGTTATCCATATAGACTAACATTGTTATTTTATTCATCTTATTAAATGCAACTCGAGCTACAACTTTTCTCGTGATAAAATTTGGAGATCTCGTTATATTACTTATGATAATGTAGCTCAGCAATTAAAGCACCAATGGAATGGCCGAGTTTAAGCAATTTCAACCAATCGCGGTCTTCTGACTGGAGCGATATTCTCGAAACATTTTATGGCAGCTGTTGTTCATTTCTTTGATATCTTGTCGCACCTGCCGTTCCTTTGTTTAATCTCCTGTCTTGGTAATTGGTAACAAGATGATAATTCAGTGAGCCAACCTCCACTTTCAATAACTGTCAGTTCCACGATAGTACTTTCAATTACAGTGTTTATTTAAACTGTTATACAGTTTAGTATGTATAAAGCTCATAAAAGGAATGAAAATAAATGTTATTTGTATTTCCTAAGTATGAGATGAGTGCAATAACCTCAAGTAAAATAACATTTGTTTCCATTTCATGTATTAGTTATTAAAAGCTGAAATAAAATAATTGTGTCCTATTTCTATTGTTCCTATCGATATTCGTACATTGGGTTTAGACGCGGTCGGCCATATCATAATTCAGGAGCCAGTGAAGAAAGAAAAAATATTGTATAAATAAAGATGGTCGTCATGTACCATTTGAGAACTAATGTAAGTATTACAATGATAACCTTCCTATGTTATATTATAACTTATTAATAGTCTATTTCACTGAATTGTCTTATCAAATACAACTCGACAATTCACTCCGATCGTGAATTATTAACAAAATGAAAACACTCACGCTATTAGTTATGACAATAATTAAACAAAATACGTTCTCTATCTGTTCTACAAACAAACTATTGTTAAAAAAGCTTATTCTTCTATCCACACAATGCAAATCGATTTAAATATTAGCACAAATTGTCTAATTGTTTGCTTCTTTGCAAGTAGAAGGCGAATAAAGGAGTACACTAGACCGATAGTCAAATTGTAATATTCGTATGTCTTTCTCTGTCTATTCTGACAGACATTATTCCTACAAATCTTCATTCTTCTATTTTATGTTGATTGAGAGATACTCTTGCATAAATATTTTTACTTTCTCTAAACGTACTCTGTACATAGTGTAGACAGAAGGTATTCTTTTGAGACCCCCCTGAATTAAAAAAAAAAAACATTTTTAGAAAAATGTCCGTATGTCTGTCTCGGTATTGTGTCTGTGTGTGTGTGTGTGCCTGTGGGCAGCATAGCTCAAAATTAAAAAGCCTGTTAAAAATCAAACTTGGTATTTAGGTTTGGCATCTTCCAAGAATGCGACACGAAGATTTTGAAGAAAATATCCCTACACCCAACTACCCTTTACAGGGAACTTTTTTTTAGAAAATTTTGATTTTCTCAAAAATGGCTCTAACGATTTTGATTAAAATATCTTATACCAAAGATATTTCCCTGTCAAATAAAAGGTATAGCTTGTATTTTCTGGGAATAGCCTCTAAAGAATCTTTATTCTGGATGATTTTATTGCATTTTGCAAACCGTAAGAGATGGAAAAAACTTACTACACAAAAATACTTTCTTTTTTCGTGTAGTTGATCCTTTTGTTAGATATTTCTTGTTATTGGTTTCAGCTTTAAAGAACACATTTTTCTCATACAGGAACTTATCAACTCCTGTCCATACAAACAAAGGAACTTCAGTCACAAGGCAACCAGCTTTTGACTGTCACTTTAATCTATTGTACTCCCTTATTTAACTTCTACTTACAAGGAAGCAAGTAATAAGATTATTTCTGCTAATGTTTATCTCGATTAGCATGAAATAGAAGAATAAACTTTTTAACAATAGAGATATTATAGAGATGTAGAGAAAGTCATGTGAAAGGAACACATCAGATATTTATCACATATTTCTTATAATAAGAGTATATCCTGTAACGTTTATGAAATTTAACATGATATAGATAAAACAATAGATGTTTTGTAAGAGCAGTTTGTTTGCAAAGCTGTTAAAGTCATTTGAAGGGAACATATCAGAATTTTTTAAAATCTATTTTTAGGATCAGTTATGTATCCAAACCGGAATATAACCTCAGTATTTTATTATAACTAATACATATATTGGGTTGCATTCAAGCAACTTTCTCAAAAAAAAAGAAACATCCGCAAGCATTTTGTTCACAAGACCTGAAATACTCTGTAAATAGAAACTGACATGGTGACCGGTTTCGTTTTAATTAATAACAATGTTATCAATTATTGAAAACCAAACCTAATTAAAACTGCTGTGAATTAATCATGAAAATTTCGGTTGTAGCTTTGGGAATTAAAATTTCATTACGTACCGTGGGGTTTATTTATAAGCGACAAATCGAAGTGTTGTATAACAGTAGGCCATGATCTGTATTAGGGGGCTTTGTTCATTCACATGCTTTAGCAAAGTAAATGACTATTTGTCCTGTAAATATCTTTAATATACGGTATTTAATCATTTTTGAGAAAGGCAACATTTTTTAACTTTTGTTCCATGTAAAGGGTGGTTTGCGCTGGAGGGATTTTCCTCAAAATCTTCGTGTTGCAGTTTTGGAAGATACTAAACTTATATACCAAGTTTGGTATTTTATCGACTTTTCGTTTTTCAGTTATCGTGTTCACAGACACTCGGACACACACACACACACACACACTCACTTGCGCGCGCGCGCACACACACATACACGGGCCTTTTCAAAAATACCTTTTTTGGGCACAGGAAACCCTGATAATCTATTTCCAGTGAAACCTTGGTATTGAATTTTTTACTACAATGCAATACTTTCTCTATACAGTATGTACATAGTACGTGTAGAGAAAGTAAAGGGGAAATACATATATTATTGTTGATGTGTGTAACAATCAAACTGATTCGCAGGAAAAGTTACAGGGAAGGGCTGTAACATTCATAAAGAGAGGTAAAGATGGAAGAGGATAAATGGGAGCCGCTAAAAGACAAAGGTTAGTCGCACTATTTAAACCTTATACTGGTTTAAATGAACGTTAAAAATATGTTAGAAAACTCAACATACTACAGACGAAATGATCATTTCTATAAAATTAAGGGTAGAAGGTACAGAAGTGACGTAGGAAATTTTTCTTTTGCTAATAGGACCGTTGAAGAATGGAATGAATTGTCTGTAGTAGCCTTTCAGGGCTGCCCTCGGACCTTAAAGAAGTTCAGGGATAATTTAAAGAGAATAAATGTCAGATAAAGTAAATATTGTGAGGTAATGAATATTTGTAACTATTAATGTTGATAGTGAC
Source organism: Hymenopus coronatus (assembly GCA_030762935.1). NCBI lineage: Eukaryota > Metazoa > Arthropoda > Insecta > Mantodea > Hymenopodidae > Hymenopus > Hymenopus coronatus. Next base: position 148,212,000 of record CM060890.1, read on the forward strand.
TGTTTATAAACATGCTGTAACTGCTATACTGAACAATAAGTGGTTAGATATTACATGTATATATAGTATGCTAGTTGTATTAACATTATTATTGTAAGTGAATTTGTACATTGAACTCAATTGCAGAGAATACATACATTGTGACGTTATAGCTGTCTTAAGTATGTGACGTAGGTGTTTTGTGTCGTTCCCCACTGTGTATATTCAGCATGTACTCCCCTACCCAATCACCTATAGCAGATCACTCCACGCACCTGTAGCTATGGTGCTGCCTCAGCTTTGCTCAATCTCCGCTGATGTCGGCCGGCTCCTCCTGCTGGACTGACAATGGCGGTAGTTAGCAGTTACACTTCTAAATATTAAAACACAATTTAATATCTCAATTTATTCGTGACTAGAATCATTTTACTATTCAGAAAGGCACTTTGCCTCACATACTAAGTTACCTCAATTTCTATCACTTCCTGTAACTTTCTATCTTCGACGACTTCTACTTTGTGGAATTAACATCAGGTGGTGCGCCTATGACGTATATAGCAACCGAGCTTCACTTGTGCATTGCAACCGAACTTAACATTGAGTGTCCCAACAGCCTTGAAACTCATACTTACCTATATAGTAAAATATGGTGTCATGGCTGCATCATTTCCATTGGTCACAAAGACCGCGAACTTGGCGTCTGTGTGTCCCATAATGTATATCTCCTTACCCATAATGCATTATAAATACCACGTGACTGCCTCAATACAATGAAGGAGAACTCACTTCTTAAACATTTAAGGCTTCCCCAAATCGCTTTCACTTGTTACTCTGCTGCACGCACATGCATAAAAGATTACGTGACCTATACCAGCGGTCTCCCTCACAACAGAATCTCCCTTTATGCAGCCACCTAGTTTCGTAAACAACCTGAGCTGTGCTTCCTTCAAGATAGCTTTCTACACATATTAAGGGATGTTTTATTTGTACGTTAAATAATAATAATAGTAACGAGGCCAACTAACGGTCTCAACATAATTCTTAGTTTGGAAAAGATTACTGTATGCACTATCAAAGTCTCGCTTAATTATACGTAATCGTTTTTTAGAAATATCAAGTCAAAATCACCACTCAAAGAATAGACAGACACTTGAGGTATCAGGAACAATAATACAGGGACGTTTAAATAACTCCTTACAGAAAGAAGAACAAATTATGTTGATAAATTTTTTCTACTTTTGAACTAATCTCCTTTTAGCTCGACACACGTTTCCTAGCGTTTCTCCAACTGTTTTAAGCCTTGCAAAAAGTAAGATTTCGGAAGGTCCTCTAAATAAGCATCTGCTTGGAAGATGAGCTGAATGGTATTCCGCCAAGCCACTTTTTCAAGTTTGCAAATAATAAGAAGCACTCGGGCCAAATCTGGTGAATAGGTGGATGTTGCAGTAATTCGAAACTTAATTTTACAATTTTCGCCATCAAACCTAAGCAGGTGAGCGTCCTTGCATTGTCTTGATAGAACATATATATTTTTCTTTATCAGAGGAGTGCGTTTCTTCTTGATTTCTCCGTTCAACCGGTGCAATAACGATGCTTAATACTCTCCATTTATCGTTCTTTATTTCTGCAAGTAATCAATGTAGATGGTTCCACGTGCATCCCTAATAACCGAGACCATCACCTTGTCTGCAGATTTCACCAGGTTTGCCTTCTTAAAACCCGCTGTTTCGACTATACTGTTGTCTCTGGAGTGTGGTAGTTAATACATGTTTCATCTACAGTTATGTATCGACGCAGAAACTGGTCAGGATTGCGATGAAAAAGTACCAAAACCAGCTCCCGAATCGATCACATGTTTGCGTTTATTCTCCATAGAGAGCAAACGCGGCACCCATCTCTTCGAGACCTTTGTCAGACCTAATTTTTGGTGCAAAATTGAGAACACTGTATCTTGTGATGTGCCTGTGGCCACTACTATTTTGCTAACTCTGATTCGTCGATCACTCAAAACCATATCCTGTATTTTGTCAATCATTTTGGAGGAAGTCACATCTACTGGACGTCTGGAACGATGTTCATTATTTGTGGATGTACGGCCACGTTTAAATTAATTTATCCAATGGCGAATTGTTGCAAAAGCAGGAGCAGATGTGCCATGAACTTCATCCAACTCGGTTTTTATCTCTTTCGGTGTTAAGCATTTTAAATAGAAGTGTTTAATCATCACATGAAACTCGTTTTTACTTTGTCTACACGTACTATGTACATAGTGTATAGAGAAGGTATTGAAATGCATCCAAAAATTCGATACCCAGATTTCACCGTAAAATAATGTTTTGCGTCCTCCTGAATAAAAAAAACTATTTAAAAACCTCCGTATGTGTGTGGAGGGGGGGAGGCAGCATAGCTCAAAAAAGAAGAGTCCGTTAAAATCCAAACTTGGTAATTAAGTTTGGTATCTTTCAAGGATGAGACACGAAAATTTTCAAGAAAATCCCCGTACCCCAAACTACCCTTTACATGTAACATGTTTTGAACAAATTTAATCTTCTCAAAAATGATCCTAATGATTTTGATTAAAATATTTTATGTTTAATATATTTTATGACAAACGAAATGTTTATCTTGCATTTGCTGAGATTATCTCTGAAGACCTCTAGATGAATTTTATAAAACTGACAAACCGTAAGATATACACAAAACTGTAAATCTCATTAAAACACACAATTTAATTTATATACTTTTTTTTTGTAGATTTAATCCTTTTTTAGACATTCGGATTATTGGTTTAATTTTAGCCATTTGAACTTTTCACGAACGGAAAAATATCGTTCTTCTCGTTTCTCATTTGTTTATTACTGGCAAGAAAGAGGTTGGAATTTCAATTGTTTCACCTAGCGACCTTTCTACTTATAAGGAACCAAGTAATTTTTAACTTGATTAGCATGAAGCAAATAGAAGAATAAGCTTTTTTAATAATAATGTGTTGTAGAGATGTAGAGAAAGTCATATTAATGGAACACATCAGATTTTTTCCATCTTTCTAAAGATGTACAAGATTGTTGATTCAATCGCCTAAGGCAACGAAACCACGTGATGGATATAGCTGAAACTTCACCTGCCATCTAGTAAGAAAATAAAATTGCGTGTTATTTATTGATGCTCTTTAAATTTACGACACGGGACCAACGGCTTTACTTCCCTGACGAAAGGAAGCCATGCTAAGAATTTTTACGCCCTAAAAAATTCATCGTGCTCCGCTGGGTTTGAACCCGTGACCTTGGGTATATGAAGTTAGCACGGTAACCACGGAGGGCGATCATCTGGTAAGAAACGACGGTTACAAACGTTTTTGATGCTAGTTTCTTGTATTTTGTAAGGAGTTATTGAACAGCGCTGGTATTGTGGAGAAGTAGAGGTTTTTCGCGGCCCCAAACGCTAAACCCCCCTTGCTATTAAGGTAAATGACTGTGGAATTAATTGGGATATCGCACAAGTCGATAGCCATTAACATCTTGCCGTGTTATTACAGTGCAAATACGCTAAACCCCTCAATTTATAGCGTTGCTCCCAGCATGCATTGCAACAGTTTGTTTTTCGCCGCTATAAGCCTCATATTTTCCTTACTCCAATCGGAAGCCTTTCATTAAACCGAAATAGCCAAACCACCGGTTGAAATCCGCCTTCTGTTTTCGCCATGAATATGCCTCAATAAAAACATTGCGGCCGCTAAACCATTTAAAACCAAATTATCGACTGACTTTCAATCCTTTAGCATTAGAAGCTCCAAACTTATAAATAGACTGTATAACCACCAACCATTACAGACACAAAAATCTCATCTGATACTTTCACGTGGCTTTTTTACTTTCTCTACACGTACTGTGTATATACGAGAAGGCATTGTATTGCACCCAAAATTCGATACCGAGATTTCACCGAAAATACGCGTTTTAGGGTCTCTGCTATCCAAAAGATCTTATGTATTCCGCTCACATGACTTTCTCTACATATCTGCAACAAATTATTATTAAAAAGCTTAAACATTTATTTATTTCATGCTCATCGAAAATATCGCCCTCCATGGCGTAATGGTTATCGTGCTAACTTCATATACCTAAGGTCACGGGTTCAAACCCAGCGGAGGACGATGCATTTTTTAGGACGTAGGGAAGTAAAGCCGTGGGTCCCGTATCGTAGATTTATGGCACGTAAAAGAACCTCAAGCCTCATAGAGAGGCCTCAGAACAACATTAAGCGACCTTTCACGCCCAGTATACAATGGGACGCCGAGAACCATAGCAGTTAAAGAGAGTTCATAAATAAAACTACATTTTTTTTAATCAAGAAAAAATTAGCAGAAATTGTCTTATTACTTGCTTCCTTGTAAGTAGAAGTGAAATAAGGGAGTACCATAGGTTAAAGTGATAGTCAAAAGCTGGTTGCTATGTGACTGAAGTTCCTTTGTTTGTATGGACAGAAGTTGACAAATTCCTGTATGAGAAAAGTATAAGTTTTTCAAAGCTGAAACCAATAACAAGGAATATCTCAAAAACGATCAACTCCACTAAAAAATGTATATAACATAAATTGTGTGTTTTAACCTGCTCTACATTTTTTGTGTGGTAAGTTTTTGTCCATCTCTTACTGTTTAGCAGTTAGGCAAAATTCCGTAAAGTTCATTCAGAATAAAGTAGTCTTCGGAGGCTATTCTCATAAAATTCAAATATACATTTTATTTGTCAGATAAATATCTGTAATATACGATATTTTAATCAAAATCGCTATAGCCATTTTTGAAAAAATCAACATTTTTAAAAAAGTTCCAAGTAAAGAGAAGTTGAGGGTGAGGGAGTTTCTTGAGAATCTTCGTGTCACATCCTTGGAAAATAGACAACTTAAATACCAAGTTTGGTAAGCAACAGTCTTTTCGTTTTTGAGCTATGCTGTCCACAGACACACACACGCACACACCGACCTTTTTCCAAAAATGCTATTTTTGGCTTCAGAGAAACCTAAAACATGTATTTCCGGTGAAATCTCAGTATCGAATTTTTGGGTGCATTACAATACCTTCTCTATACACTATGTAAATAGTACGTGTAACCAAAGTGAAAAAGCATTTTTAGAAAAAAATCCGCCTGTGTGTGTGTGTGTGTGTATGTGTGTGTCTGTGGACAACATAGCTCAAAAACGAAAAGACTGTTAAATACCAAACTTGTTATTTAGTTTCAGCATGTTTCAAAGATGCGACACAAAATGTTTCAAGAACCCCCCCCCCCCCCCCACGCCTAACTACGCTTTACATGGAAAAACTTTCGAAAATGTTGATTGTCTCAAAAATGGCTCAAACTAATTTGATTAAAATATCCTATATTAAAGACATTTATATGTATATCTGGAAATGGCCTCTTAAGACAGCCTTACTCTGGGTGAATTTTGCGGAATTTTCCATAACTGGTAAACCGTAAGAGTTAGCCAGAAACGGACTTAACAAAAAATGTAGAACTTGTTAAAACACACAATTTATGTTATATGCATTTTTAGTGGAATTGGCCGTTTTTGAGATATTCCATGCTATTGATTTCAGTTTTAAAATATTTTTCTCATACGGGAATTTGCTGACTTTTGGCCATACAAACAATGGAACTTCAATCATAGTGCAGTCACATTTTAAAACAGTTGACTATCGTTTTATCCTATTATATTCCCTTATTCCCCTTCTATTTGCAAGGAAGCAAGTAATAAGACCGTTCTGTTAATGTTTATCTGGATTAGAATGACGTAGATAGAAGAATAAGCTTTTTCTTTGGGGGAGGGGGGGGTGCCACAGCACAATACTTCTCTCAGTTTTAGGTCGGTTGCAAAGAACTTAAAAACGTTTCTTCAGATTTGATGATAAACGTAGAGGTCGTACAGTTTTGGGAACACGATATAGTACTGCAATTAGCAGAGGCATATGGCGCCCGACCGTGTATCGCCCACACACGACTCAACCCACGTAGCAATACGTCACTGCAAAAAGCGGGACAAAGAAAAATGGGGCAGTATCATATCTCATAGAAATCTTTATACCGCGTCTCCAGCAAATATCTTACTGTACCAAGCGAGCTTCATTTGTTACGTCTGCGAGTAGGAGGTTATAAATGGGGCTGTATCATATCTCATAGAAATCTTTATACCGCGTCTCCAGCAAATAACTTACTGTACCAAGCGAGCTTCATTTGTTACGTCTGCGAGAAGGAGGTTATAATTGAGGCTGTATTATATCTCATAGAAATCTTTATACCGCGTCTCCAGCAAATATCTTACTGTACCAAGCGGGCTTCATTTGTTACGTCTGCGAGAAGGAGGTTATAAATGGGGCAGTATCATATCTCATAGAAATCTTTATACCGCGTCTCCAGCAAATATCTTACTGTACCAAGCGAGCTTCATTTGTTACGTCTGCGAGAAGGAGGTTATAAATGGGGCTGTATCATATCTCATAGAAATCTTTATACCGCGTCTCCAGCAAATATCTTACTGTACCAAGCGAGCTTCATTTGTTACGTCTGCGAGTAGGAGGTTATAAATGGGGCTGTATCATATCTCATAGAAATCTTTTTACCGCGTCTCCAGCAAATAACTTACTGTACCAAGCGAGCTTCATTTGTTACGTCTGCGAGTAGGAGGCTATAAATGGGGCTGTATCATATCTCATAGAAATCTTTATACCGCGTCTCCAGCAAATATCTTACTGTACCAAGCGAGCTTCATTTGTTACGTCTGCGAGAAGGAGGTTATAAATGGGGCTGTATCATATCTCATAGAAATCTTTATACCGCGTCTCCAGCAAATATCTTACTGTACCAAGCGAGCTTCATTTGTTACGTCTGCGAGTAGGAGGTTATAAATGAGGCTGTATCATAACTCATAGAAAGCTTTATACCGCGTCTCCAGCAAATATCTTACTGTACCAAGCGAGCTTCATTTGTTACGTCTGCGAGTAGGAGGTTATAAATGGGGCTGTATCATATCTCATAGAAATCTTTATACCGCGTCTCCAGCAAATATCTTACTGTACCAAGCGACCTTCATTTGTTACGTCTGCGAGAAGGAGGTTATAAATGGGGCTGTATCATATCTCATAGAAATCTTTATACCGCGTCTCCAGCAAATATCTTACTGTACCAAGCGAGCTTCATTTGTTACGTCTGCGAGTAGGAGGTTATAAATGTTGCTGTATCATATCTCATAGAAATCTTTATACCGTGTCTCCAGCAAACATACTGTACCAAGCGAGCTTCATTTGTTACGTCTGCGAGAAGGAGGTTATAAATGGGGCTGTATCATATCTCATAGAAATCTTTATACCGCGTCTCCAGCAAATATCTTAGTGTACCAAGCGAGCTTCATTTGTTACGTTTGCGAGGAGGAGGTTATAAATACCCATAAAAGTACCTCTTCCTAATTAACCTTTTACGCTACGCGAGACATGATTCGCTTGTGTCGTTTTGATAAAAATCGTGATTTACTGCACTACTACCATATTTTACTTATTATGTAATAAGAGCGAGTAAATTAACGTATAATGAAACTTTTTTCTCTCTCAGTTGTTTTATTTGACTTAATTTTACTAAATGTTCTATTCGCGATGTAACTGTTAGCAGATATTTTGTGTGGTAGAGAGTTAGCATTCTAGGTCTCATCTCTTACCATAGCATTTTTCTTCTTGACTGTTTGGACAGGTCGATTAGTCTTACTTTTAAACTGGGTTCAGTAACCGGGTGAAACTTAAAATTAAAGATTTGTCATGCGAATACCTTAAACATTCACAGAGCCTTATGAAAGTCTGCTCCACGCTGACCGTGCACTCTGGCTCTGAGGTGCTCTATGTATATAAGGTTCATTCCCCTTCCTTATCTTTGCAGGCAGATCGATTTCTACGAGTGAAACTCGCTTCTTGCTGGTTGAGGCAGGTACCGTTGTAGTGGCATTCTTCCGACGGTCTCCCGGCGCCTGTACATATAGCCTGCGTGGCGAACCAGGACTGTTAGGGACTTCCGTCGCTTCCTGGTGTTTCGCCTCCCCTCATCCCTTCCCCCGCCAGAGATGAGCACTTGGTCGCAGTTGCCGCTAACGCACTCATACAGATCCTTAAAGTGCCTTATGAACGCACAATCTTTTGGACCTTTTAGTAAAAAAATCTGATATGTTTTATTGACATGCGTTTCTCTAGCGGTTCGCCAAACAAACCTTTTATTCAGAACATTAATCTTTTAGCTGCTTCATGCTAATTAAGATAAACATAAACAATCTTATTACTAGTTCCTTGTAAGTAGAAGGGAAATAAGAAAATGCACAGGCTAAAGCGATAATCTCGTCCTTTAAAAGTCAGTCGCTATGTGAGGTAATTTAAATACCAATCTCTTTGATTGCCAGGAATAAACAAACGAGAAGAAAGATGTCTTCCCGTTCCAGAAAAGTTTGTGGCTTAAAATTGAAAGCAATAAGCTGGAATATCTGGAAAACGGGTTAACTCTACCAAACAACAACAAAAACAATGTGTATATCAATTGTGTTTTAATGAGATCTACATTTTTTGTGCAGTAAGTTTTTGTGTATCTCTTACGGTTTACCAGTTATGCAAAATTCACCCAGAATAATCATGTCGTCAGAGGCTATTCCCAGAAAATTAAACATATACATTTCGTTTGTCATAAAATGTCTTAGACATAAGGTATTTTAATCAAAATCGTTAGTCATCTTTGGGGAAAAACACAATTTTCGAAAAATGTTTCTGTAAAGGGTAGTTTGGGTTGGGGGGCATTTTCTTTAAAATCTTCGTGTCGTATCCTTGGAAGATATTCAAATTAAACACCAAGCTTGGACTTTTCATTTTTGAGCTATGCTGTCCACAGACACACATGGACATGATTCTAAAAATGCTTTTAATGAGGTCTCAAAACATGTATTTCGGGTGCAATCTCACTATCATTTTTTTTGGGTGGAATACAATAAGTACTTTCTGTATACACTATGTACAAAGTTCGTGTAGAAAAAATAATTATTTTATATATGGGGCCTTAGAACGTGTATTTCCAGTTGAATTGTGGTATGTAATTTTAGGATGGAAAGCCATATGGTCTAAGTGGAGTTGTATGTGCACTTGGACGGTTTAGCCATGTTTACGTCACTGTGACGTAACTTTGAGAGGGTTCCCGCAGGAAATCACGGTGTAGTGTACTCGCTCATCAGCTGAGGTTTGTTTTCCTAACAGCTATGGATGGTCGCTGGACGCAGTGGTCATCTTGGTCCGCCTGTGGGCCAGACTGTAAGCATCACCGTCGCCGCAGTTGCACAAGCCCGCCACCTAGCAACGGCGGCAAGTACTGCCCTGGTAAAGACCTCCACACCACCAACTGTACCGGAGGAATGTGCCACGGTAAGATCTTCACAACTTGCTTTACCTAGTGTTATACCATGCTTTAGTTCGTAGTTACTAGGCAACAAAACAATATCAAAACATAAAATACACTTTAATGTTCAACAACTATACATTACTTTCTCTTCACGTACTATGCACATAATAAATGAATGAATAAGTGCATTTATTGATATAACAATATATACATTGAACTTCAACAATCGCACGGGTCCACACGAGCTTTTGTAATACACAAAATAAAAAACAATATTATAACAACAACAACAACAACAAAGAATTAAAAGAGTAAAAACGAAAATAAAAAGACAAAAATATTCAAATACTGCAATTTAAATTTACAGCACAGAGTACACCTTCATAAATGTACCCTCTTATAATAGATAAATACACTTAAAGAAATATATAACATAATATATACACAATATATAAAACCATAACACAACAATGACCTAAGTATAACATAAAATATATCTATGTAAAACATTATAGTCACTTTTGTTTAGTTGTTCTTATCCCCCCCCCCTTTCTCTATTTTGTCAGATCTCAGCTGTCTTGCCTTAAGTATAAATTTACCTAGCCCGTACACGTCTTCCGTGCCTGCCAGTAGCGCCCAACATGCTTCTAGCTCTACATTTGCGGTATGCACATTGTGTGTAAAGAAGGTATTGTAAAGAATCCAAACATTTAATAGCAAGATCACCGGAAATACATGTTTTGGGACCTCCTGAAAGCATTTTTGACACATGTCCTATGTCTGTGTATCAGTTTGTGTGTGTGTGTGTAGGCAGTACAGTTCAAAAACGAAAAGTTCGCAATAGCAACCCAACACTTCTTTATGACTCAGAAAGCTGTTTTTCTTTGTTTCATTTAAGGCTTTGCCTTAGAAACAACTCGTTGTCAGTAGGCTCTTTCTGTGAGTTTAAATCATTTTATTCTTCTCAAACACAAATTTTTCCAGACGCTGTGTGGGGGTAAGGAAAAATTATGGTTAAAAAACATTCCCACGCCCCAGCCGGGAATAGAACCCAGGGCATCTAGGTAAGAAGTCAGCTCGTTGACCTCTGGACCACGGAAGTAGTCTGAGTGCTATTATCAAAACATGAAAGTAGAATTACAAGTATAGAAATGTATAGGAAAAACCCTGCACGGACAGGTCGAGTCAGACTGAAACATTTAATGCCGGGATTTGAGCCACGGATCTCCCAGTCTCTAGCCAGTTGCTCTTCCAGTGAGCTACCATGACAATATACCGGCATAACATTGAACGTCTCAACTGACTCGCATGTTTCACGGTAAACCACAAGGTGTTCTCAAATTGTTTTGACAACTCTAATTGCGACTTACAATATTGTAGTATTTTAAGTCCCAGGACTCATAGTATAGCTAACTATTATCGTCAATTGATATTGATTTAATTTGTCAGTCTGACTCTACATATCCTACTCCTGTCCTACACACGGCTTGCGTGAAAAAAACAAACAATTAAATAACGATAAGAAACTGTTAAATAAGGAAAATCGTTAATCAAGAACCAGTAATAAAAATATAGAGACAAATGTTTTAGGACGGTTTGGACATATGGATGACAGCATGAAACCGAAACAGGTATTGGTGGTGTCGCTGTCCTCTTGTCCACCTCGGTCTGGATTAGCGCCAGTGAAATACTTCATAAACACGCGTGTGCATACCTCTTGAGAGTTATTTGATGCGCCGGCTATGCTCGTACAGGTAGAACACAAGTTTGACTCTCACTGAGGGGGGAGGAAGAATGACTGGGGTATGTGACACGGGTTATACTCAAAAATAGAAGTACTTCACTTGAGATTCCACTGAAGTAATGTTTTTATTCACCTTTGTTACTTGTTGAAGCACCAATCGTACGAGCGACTCCCGACACAGCAATTCTTGAAGACGTAGAAATATTAACAACTAGTGCTATGTTCTTCTGCTTGCTAAGCTCTTGTTTCGACGGTCATCGGCAATTACTTCCCTATTACGCGACAACTCAACTCGTGCGATAACTGTGTTTCTCGTAATAATATCACATACTCGGGCACTAACACGTACGTGCAACGTACAACCTATAGCGTACCGTCTACAACATTACAGTATAACAACAAGAAGAACCTGATTTCTTGTAAGCGCATCGCTTATATACATACTGTCCAATCTTGAAGCTCATTCCTGATTGGTTAAAATGACGCGTGAAAATAACGTCGTCACGTGATTATGTTGTAAATTCTTTGTATTAGGCTCACGTGACCGCTCTTTATAATGGAAAAGTGCCGAGCTGCTAACTTTTAGGAAAGAGACCCTGTTACTTATGTCTCTAATGCGCTAAAATCTTGCTCTTACAAAAGCCTTCATGTTGCAGTATTAACAAAGAAAGTAACCTTGACGTATACAATGGCAACTCCTCACCCTAAGGTTTTGTGTTCTGCAATCTGTTCAGTCTTGGCCACTGAAGTAGATATGTTTCTTATATTAAACCTGTGTAAATTATTAATAAAACTAATAAAATAAAAAGCGTACTAATATATTGTTGCAGTGGCCAGAGGGGAAGGAAGAAGAGGGAGACAGAGAGAGGGGGGGTGCGAAGGAGAATAGAATAGGTGATTATGCAGAGAAAATAGTGAATAAGAAAGGAAAGACTTGAGGGAACTAACGAGAGATAGGACAACATATAAGAAATGGACAATGACCAATTGAGGAAAGCCGACGCATAAAGAAAAACCTAAAACAGCCGTCTCAGACAGGAATTAAGTCTATGGTTTATAAAAGTAATTTATATATTAACACAACTACCACAGCAATCTTCATTTGAAAGATATTAATGCTAGATCGTGAATGTCCATATCGAACTCGCCTAAATAGCGTGGCGTGATGACGTAACGAGCGCAATCACATAAATTTGACACGGTGCCCGTATCCTACCGGAACTACTACGTAATTCATACTCTTTTATATTTTAGGTTATAATTTCTGGGTGTCAGAATAGACACTTTAAAAGAGTCGAGGGAGGCAAGAATAAGGAGAAGAAAAAAAAAAGACGTCCGGGTGTGGTGCTGGTTGAGGGGGCGTGACTGTATTTAAAAGCTTGAGCAAGACTAAATGCATTAGACAGGTCTAGGGGGCGCCTCAAGATGAACGACTGTGAGCAGGAACACGATTTGCTTTTGTTTCAATATTGCGTACATATCAGCAATAACACACATCACCTCTGCGCATCGTTACACACCACCATCGCCTGTTGGGGAACTAAAACTCTAATTGCAGGCCTTTTACTTCCTCTACACGTACTATTTACATAGTTCATAGAGAATGTATTGTATTGCACCCAAAAAATTCGATACAGTGTCTAAGGCCAGCATAACTCAAAAACGAAAAGACCGTTAAACACCAAACTTGGATTTTAAGGTTGATATCTTCCAAAGATGCGACACGAAGATTTTTCAAAAAGATCTCCCCAACCCCAACTACCCTTTACATGGAAAAAAAATAGAACATTTTGATTTTCTGAAAAATGGCTCTAACGATTTTGATTAAAATGTCGCATATTAAGCATATGTTTATGACAAATGAAATGCATATCTTGAATTTCTGAGAATAACCTCTAAAGGCTACTTTATTCTGGATGAATTTTACGAAATTTTGCATAAGTTGTAAACCATATAAGATAGACAAAATCTTACTATACAAAAAATGTAAACCACAATAAAAAGACGCAATTTATGCGATATACATTTTTTCGGGGGAGTTGATCGTTTTTTAGATATTCCTTGTTATTGGTTTCAGCTTTAAAAAAACTTTCGCTTTTCTCATTCGGGAATTTCTCTACTCCTGTCCATACACACAAAGGAACTTCAGTCACATAGCAACCAGCTTTTGACTATCACTTTAACCTATGGTATTCCCTTATTTCGCTTCTACTTACAAGGAAGCAAGTAATAAGACTATTTCTTCTATTTTTATCTCGATTAGCATGAAGTAAATAGAAACATAAGCATTTTAACACTAATTTGTTGCAGAGATGTAGAGAAAGTCATGTGAATGGAAAACATCAGATTGTTTTTATAAAAACGGCTGTAACTATTTTAATTCAAATGCCGCATATTAAAGGTATTTACATCACAAATAAAATGTATATTTTGAATGTTTTATAAATAGTCTCTGAGGACCTGTTTGTTCTCGATCAATTTTGCATAATTGGTAAACTATAAGAGATACATAAAAACTTACAACATAAAAAATGTAGATCGCGTTAAAACTCTCAATTTATGTCATATACTTTTTTCTTCGAATTTACCATTTATGATATATTCCTTGTTATTTGTTTCAGATTTAAAATACTTTTCTCACACGGAAAGTTGTAAACTGCTGGCGCTGCAAAGAAATGAATTTGAACCACATGGCAACCAGGTTTTAAAAGATTTGATTGTCGGTTTAAACTAATGTACTCCCTTTAAAAAACGTTATTAACCAAATTGGTATTTATGTTTTAGTATTCTCTAAGCATGCGACATGAAGATTTTCAAAAAAAATCCCCTCACCACAAACTACCCTATACATGTAAAAGGTTTTTTGAAAAGTTTGTTTTTCTAAAAGAAAAAATACTTTAACGATCATAGTTAAAATACCGTATATTCAAAATAATTACTTCACAAATAAAATGGAGGTTTTTAATTTTTTGGGAATAGTCTCTGAAGACCCTGGATGAGTTTTGCATAACTGTTAAACCGTGGGAGATGGACAAAAGCTTGCTATATACAAGCATGTAGATGTCGTTATAGCACTTGCATACACGGTTTTCTTGTAGAATTGACCGTTTTTGAGATATTTTTGTTACTGGTTTTACGCTACCTCAATTTTTCGCAAACGAGACTATGGAAAGCGAACCGAACATTAATTATTTCACATAGCAATCGCATTTTAAAGCATTTGACTGTCACTTTATCCTAGTGTATTCCCTTCTACTTACAAGGAAGTAAGTAATAAGACAACTTCTGCTACTGTTTACCTGGATAAACAGAACAAGCTTTAGTAAGAATAGCTTGTAATTGGAACAGGTAGAGAAAGTTATGTGAAAGGGAACACAACAGATTTTTGTTGTTTTGCAATGAAGCAACAAAAGACACTACTTCGGGAAGTTTGATAAACACGACCGTTAACTCCCTTATCGGCACGGTAATAAATTAGTTTGAATTTCACACACCAGGGAGTTTCCTTGGAAGAAAGAATGAAGGATGTTGGATTCCTCGTCTGCATTTTGAGCGGATCTTCTTCCCCTTGAAGTATTCAAAATATTCCTAAATGAGTTTCACATGAGAGTGAACAATAATACTGAAGAACAATTACTCGCGCCGGTGAGTCGTGCTGCTGAAGCTGAAGCTGACTGATGTTCGATTGTTTTCTCACACCCACACTCATGTCTTTGTTTAATAATTCCCGTCGTTATATAACCCGGGCTGACGGTCGTGTGCTAAATGTTTTTGTGCACAATTCAGCTCAACTATTAGAGCACCAATGCAAAAGCCGAGATTAGACAATTTCAACCAATCCGGTCATCTGAATGGAGTGATATTATCGAAACATCTCGCAGCTGATGTTCATTTCTTTGAAATCTTGTCGCACCTGACGTTCGTTTGTTTAATCTTAGTTATTGGTAACAAGGTGACAGCCAGCCTTCACTTTTAATAACTGTCAGTTCCACAATTTACTTTCAATTAATTCACTTACAAGTTTATTTAAAGTTTTATCCAGCTCATAAAGAATTTAGTTCAAAAATGGAGTGAAAATAATGATTATTAATATTTCTTAAGTATGAGATGAGACAATAACCTCAAATAAAATAACGTTTGCTTCCATTTCATGTATAGGTTATTAAAAACCGAAATAAAATAATTGTTTTCCCTATTTGTTGCCCACATCATAATTCAGGAGGCTCTGAAGAAACAAAAAAAAAAAAACAAAAAAAAAAAAAAAAAAAAAAAAACATTGTATAAATAAAGACGGTCGTCATGTACCATTTGAGAACTAATGTAAGTATTACAATGATAAAATCTCCCTTCCTATGTTATATTATAAATTATTAAAAGTCTGTTTCACTGAATTGTCTGATCAAATACAACTCGTGTTTTCATCTCTTAGGACAATTCGATCAGATGAAAATATTCGTGATATTATTTGTGACCGACAGCTTTTAAAACATTTGACTATCACTTTAGCATAACACATTCCTTTAGTTCCCTTCTACTTATAAGGAACTAAGTAATAAGAACATTCTGCTAATGTTTATCTCGATTAGCATTGTGTACAAAGAAGAATAATCCTTTATAGGAAGTTTGGAGAACATTTAGAGAAAGTCATGTGAGTGTAATATATCGGATTTTTACTTTCTCTATACGTATATTGTGAGTACAAAAGCTATTGTAATGAATATCAATATTCGATACCGAGTTTTCACTGGAAATACATGTTTTGAGACCCCCTGAATAAAAAACAACATTTTTAGAAAAATGTATGTGAGTGTGTGTGTATGCGCTTGTGGGCAGTTTAGCTCAAAAACGAATAAGTCCGTTAAAAACCAAAGTTGGTTTATAAGGATGGGACACGAAGATTTGAAAGAAAATCCCCTCCACATCCAACTTCCCTATACATGGAACTTTGTTCGAAAATTTTGATTCTCTAACGATTTTGATTAAACAATGTTATATTAAAGATATTTACCAGACAAATAAATTGTATACCTTGAATTTTCTGGGAATAACCTCTGAAAGACTACTTTATTCCGGATGAATCTTTTAGCATAACTGCTAAACCGTAAGAGATGAATAAAAACTTTAAAAAAATAATGTAGAGCACGTTAAAACACACAATTTATGTTATATACATTTTTTCGTGGAGTTGAGATATTCCTTGTTTTTGGTTTCAGTTTTGAGAAACTTACACTTGTCTCATACAGGAATTTGTTGACTCCTGTCCACACAAACAAAGCAACATCAGTCACATAGCAACCAACTTTTGACTATCACTTTAACCTATGGTGCTCCCTTATTTCCCTTCTACTTACAAGAAAGCAAGTAACAAGACTATTTCTGCTAATTTTTTCTCGATTAGCATGAAGTAAATAGAAGCATAAGCTTTTTAATACCTTTTGTTTTGCAAAAAAGCAACATAACAATAATTAAAATTTCTCCAATCCTGCCAAATTCTATGACTGGGCCATTATGTTAAGTTGGCGGCCTCTAAAAGTGAATTTTTTGGCAGGTCTAAACGTGCCATCATCCGTTTTGGAAATCGAGTTTGCCCGCTATCGATTTGCAATTAGCCACGCCGTCTTTGAAGCAGATAGACTCATTTGCAAAGCTCATGTTCAAGAAGAAGGGGCACATGTTCATCTCGCCGACCTATTATCATAATGAGCGGCAGTTAGGCTCGAAAACACTTTTGTGTTTTGTTCAACTAATTACATCCGGTATTAGAAAGCAAACCGGCTGTTTAGCAGAAATATCTTATTACTTAGTTCCTTGTAAGTAGAACCGAAATAAGGGAGTACCATAGGTTAAAGTGATAGTCAAAAGCTGGTTGCTATGTCACTGATGTTCCTTTGTTTGTATGGGCAGTAGTTGACAAATTCCTGTATGAGAAAAGTATAAAGCTAAAACAAAAAATAAGGAGTATCACAAAAACGATCAACTCCACGAAAAAAAGTATATAACATAAATTGTGTGTTTTAACGAGGTCTATATTTTTGTGTGTGGTAAGTTTTTATCCATCTGTTACGGTTTAGCAGTTATGCAAAATTCTGTAAAATTCATGCAGAGTAAAGTAGTCTTCAGAGGCTATTCCCAGAAAAGTCAACACACACATATCATTTGTCAGGTAGATATCTTCAATATACGATACGTTAGAGCCATTGTTGAGAAAATAAAAATTTTCGAAAAAAGTTCCATGTAAAGGTTTGTTGGGGTGCGAGGATTTTCTTGAAAGTCTTCGTGTCGTATCCCTGCAAGATACCAAACTTAAATGCCAAGTTTGATATTCAACGGTCTTTTCTCTTTTTTTTAGCTATGCTGTCCACAGACACACATTCACACATATACATACAGGCATACTTACACACGGGCCTTTTTCCACAAATGTTTTTTTTTTTTTTTGATTCATGGGGTCCCAATACATGTAATTTCCGGTGAAACCTCGGTATCGAATTTTTGGGTGCATTGCAATACCGTATCTATACACGATATACATAGTACGTGTAGAGAAAGTAAAAAGCGAAACAAGGGAATACATTAGCATAAACCGAGAATCAAATATTTTAAAAGCTGGTTGCAAAGTGAAACAATTGAAGATCGATTCGCTTTGCATGTAAAACAAGAAATGAAATAAAACGTGTTTGAGAAAAGTTTAAGTTGTTTAGAATTGAAACCATGACAAAGAATATATTGGAAACGGTCGACTCTGCATGAATAAATACGTAAGATAAATTATGTATTTTAACGAAAACTAGTTTATTGTGAAGTAAGCTTTTCTCTATCACTTACGGTTTAACCGCCATGCAAAAGTCAGCCAGAATGAAGAGGTCTTCAGAGGCTATTTCCAGAGAATTCAAGATTATTTGTGATGTACATATCTTTAATATACGGTATTTTAATCTAAATGGTTAGCGCCAGTTTAGAGAAAAACGAAATTAAAAGTCTTGTTTGTGATTTTCTTGAAAATCTTCGTGTCGGTTCCTTGGAAGATACTGAAGATAAATACCAGATTTAGCATTTTACAGCCTCTTCGTTTTTGAGCTATGCTGTCCACACACATACACACAATGACCTTTTTCTAAAAATGATTTTTTTCGATTCAGAGGCGTCTCTGAACATGTTTTCTGGTGAAATCTCGGTAGCGAAATTTTGGGTGCAATACGATACCTTCTCTGTACATTGTGTGCATTGCAAATACGGGCTAGAGAAAGTAAAGACTGTGTCTGATTCTTCAGCGCTGAAACAGATGACATAATAGTGTTGAGAACAGGAAATAGAGGGACAGGCATTTTGTGGGATTTAGGATTTGCCTGGGACCTGTGGAAAATGCTTGGGTGAGAAAGGCCGCGACCTCCCAAATGCAGGTGGCACGTTTCACTCGGCATGTAGAGTTATTCCTGATGGCAATTAGACACAGGGGATGATTTAATGCGGAGCTAATGCGTGGGTGAGAAAGGCCGGGTACGGGATTCAAACCCGCGACCACCCGAATGCAAGTCGCACGTTTCACTCGGCATGTAGAGTTATTCCTGATGGCAATTAGACACAGGGGATGATTTAATGCGGAGCTAATGCGTGGGTGAGAAAGGCCGGGTACGGGATTCGAACCCGCGACCACCCGAATGCAAGTCGCACGTTTCACTCGGTATGTAGAGTTATTCCTGATGGCAATTAGACACAGGGGATGATTTAATGCGGAGCTAATGCGTGGGTGAGAAAGGCCGGGTACGGGATTCAAACCCGCGACCACCCGAATGCAAGTCGCACGTTTCACTCGGCATGTAGAGTTATTCCTGATGGCAATTAGACACAGGGGATGATTTAATGCGGAGCTAATGCGTGGGTGAGAAAAGCCGGGTACGGGATTCGAACCCGCGACCACCCGAATGCAGGTGGCACGTTTCACTCGGCATGTAGAGTTATTCCTGATGGCAATTAGACACAGGGGATGATTTAATGCGGAGCTAATGCGTGGGTGAGAAAGGCCGGGTACGGGATTCAAACCCGCGACCACCCGAATGCAAGTCGCACGTTTCACTCGGCATGTAGAGTTATTCCTGATGGCAATTAGACACATGGGATGATTTAATGCGGAGCTAATGCGTGGGTGAGAAAGGCCGGGTACGGGATTCGAACCCGCTACCTCCCAAATGCAGGTGGCACGTTTCACTCGGCATGTAGAGTTATTCCTGATGGCAATTAGACACAGGGGATGATTTAATGCGGAGCTAATGCGTGGGTGAGAAAGGCCGGGTACGGGATTCGAACCCGCTACCTCCCAAATGCAGGTGGCACGTTTCACTCGGCATGTAGAGTTATTCCTGATGGCAATTAGACACAGGGGATGATTTAATGCGGAGCTAATGCGTGGGTGAGAAAGGCCGGGTACGGGATTCGAACCCGCTACCTCCCAAATGCAGGTGGCACGTTTCACTCGGCATGTAGAGTTATTCCTGATGGCAATTAGACACAGGGGATGATTTAATGCGGAGCTAATGCGTGGACAATGTCGGCGGCAAGAAGAATGTCTTATCCGCGTGTCAGGTCTGACAACAATTCCTCACATCCGGCCACGAGCGACAAACATCTTCCACTTTCCATCCCCAGCATGTTCCATTTCACGCTTTAAAATACGCAGCTGCACTGCAAAAAAAGGAGGAACGCGTCGTTATACTTCTTACACAGGCTGTTTAAATTACAACTTATATGTGAACAAGTCCGACTTCACATGACTTTCTCTAAGGGAGATCGTTAGGTTAAAGTGATAGTCAAAAGCTGGTTGCTATGTGACTGAAGTCCCTTTGTTTGTATGGACATGAGTTGACAAATTCCTGTTTGAGAAAAATATAAGTTTTTCAAAGCTGAAACAAAAACAAGGAATATCTCAAAAACGACCAACTCTACGAAAAAAATGTATATGACATAAATTGTGTCTTTTGTCGAGATCCACATTTTTCTATAGTAAGTTTTTGTCTATCTCTTACGGTTTACTAGCTATGCAAAATCCAATAAAAAGTATCCAGAATAAAGAGGTCTTTAGAGGCTATTCCCAGAAAATTCAAAATGTACATTGTATTTGGCATGTATACATCTTAAATATAAGAGAATTTAATCAGACTTGTTAGAGCCATTTCAAGATAATAAACATTTTCGAAATTGTTTCCATATAAAGGGTAGTTTACCGTGGAGGGATTACTTGAAAATCTTCGTGTCGCATCCTTGGAAGATACCCAACTTGAATACCAAGTTTGGTACTTAACGGTCTTTTCGTTTTTGAGCTATGCTGCAAACACACACACACTCACACGGAACTTTTTCCAAAAATGTTTTTTTTTTATTCAAGGGGACCCAAAACATATATTTCCGGTGAAATCTCGGTATCGAATTTGTGGGTGCATTACAATACCTTCTCTATACATTATGTACATAGTACTTTTAGAGAATGTAAACATATACATAGTTTTACTTTCTCGACCAATTTTTATACATATATATATATATATATATATATATATATATATATATATATATACACACACACACACACACACGCACACTCACAGTATACCTACATTGTAGTTAGGGAATGTATTCTGACAGTGCGCACTTCTGACACTAGTGTAACAAATGTCTTTTTTGACTCAACAATTAATTGCAAATACAATCTTTATTTCACTGCCACAAATAGATAATTCACTCGAGGTTTCGACGCATAGACAGTTTAAGGCTGAACTCCAACCATAGCTCGCGCCCTACTGTGCTCTTACACTCCAGTCACTCATGACTCAGTACAATTCACGACATAGCACCGCACTGCACTCCTCCCCCCTTTATAGCTAGAAAATTACGTCACAAACTTTCTGGACACTTGTCGAAGTACTAGAACCTGAGACTTGAAGAAGAATCGAGAGTCGCGATCTAGGACTCTGTTCCTCACGCCGTTAATCCGTTTTGCTTACGCATTCCAACTGTGATGACTCAAATTACCAAGGCTAACACGAGAACCACTGCATAAGACGGCACTGTCACACTATTGTATTCCACTCAAATATTTCATACCAAGATTTCACCGGAAATATATTTGCTATTTAGTTTTTTTATCTTCCAAGGATGCTACTTGAAGATTTTCCAGTTAATCGCACCGCCACAAACCACCATATACATGGACAAATTTTGAAAATTGTCTCTAAAGATTTTGATTAAATTGCCGTATATTAAATATATTTATACCACAAATAAAATTATATGTTTAATTTTCTGGGAATAGCCTCTGAAGACATGATTATTCTGGGTGAATTTTGCATGATTGGTAAACCGTAAGAGATAGGTAAAAGCTTACTATACAAAAACTGTAGATCTCGTTTTAGATATTTCTTGTTATTGTTTTCAGTTTTAAAATACTTTTCACATATGGGAATTTGTTAGCTTCTGGCAATGCAAAGAAACGTATTTCATCCACATAGCTTTTAAAAGATCTGACTATCGTTTTAGTCTAGTGTATACCCATATTTCCCTTCTGCTTACAATATTACAATTACATTTCTGCTAACGTTTATCTCGACTAGCAAAAAGTAGATAGAATAATAAGTTTTATAACAATAATTTATTACAGTTATGTAGAGAAAGTCATGCGAATAGAACACATCAGATTTTGATATGCGGAGGATCATATAACATGTATTTGCAGTGAAATCTCGGTATCAAATGTTTGGAATAGTTTAAAACTAACATTGTAACGTAAATATAAAGTTTCAATAGCTGTTTTAGATAGAATACCACACAACAACACAATAGTTATATACAATGTAAGAGCGTAAAGTGATTATATTTTATTAGAACGGGAATATTATATACACAAGAATCAAAAAGAGACTTTACGCTCGCGTATCATACAAGTATTTTTCTACGAGAATTTTCTGATACTAAAAGAAAGCAACGAAAGATGAAATAAATTTGAGGTTAAGTTTGAGTCATTCACCAAGGGTTATAGTTCGTCATTTATTTCGCATTGCTGGGCGCGATGTCGGTACGGTTATAGCAGGCCGTGACAAACCAATATTATTGTTGTTCTGTGAGAATTATGATATCCTTAGAGCTGCGGGAGAATATTTGTCACTTATTGACGTTGAACATAACATTATATCGTGCACGACTAGTTTTAATTGTTTGTCTGTTGATAGTGATGTATACACACTAATATCGTGAATTATTTTGGCGAGCGTAAAGTTGGAACAAAACTACTTTACGCTTGCTACACTTCTTTGCGCGTGGATCCCCTAAAAACCAACTTTGCATTTTGAAATGAGCTCGTGAACTACTCAATTACGCTTGTTCGTAGAATAAATGTTGTGTGTAACTGTTTCCCTTTCATTTGGTGATGTGTATAATATGTTAAAGTTTCTGATAATGAAATTATTTGGTGGTTGTTCTCAGCTACACACAGATAACTCAGTGGATGTTGTGTTCTGAATTAATGGCGATACAACAATCAGAAAGTGAGGATATAAATCTTCATTCTCACACCTAAATTTCTCACCTCTTTAGCCATCTTATTTATTACACGTTAATGAATGTGACATCTGAATAACGTGTCGTGTTTATTTTCTCTACACGTACTAAGCACACAGTGTATAGAGAAGGCATTGTATTGCATCCAAAATCTATAACGAGATTTCACCGGAAACATATGTTTTGGGAGCCCCTGAATCCAATAAAATATTTTTTAGGAAGGTCCGTGTGTGTGTCTGTGAACACAATAATTAAAAAACGAAAAGACCGTAAAATACTGATCTTGGTGTTTAAGTTTAATATGTTTTAGGGATGCGGAATGAAGATTTTGATCAAAATCCCCCCCACCCCTAACTACCCTTTACAAGAAAAAAATTGTGAAAATGTTAATTTTCTCAAAAATGACTCTAACGATTTCGATTAAAATAATTTATATTTCAGATATTTACATGTCAAATAAAATGCATATCTTGAATTCTCTGAGATAGCCTTTGAAGACCTAATTAACCTGAATAAACTTTGCTGAATTTTGCCTAAATAGTAAACCTTAAGAGATAAACAAGAACTTAGTACACAAAAAATGTAGAGCTCTTTAAACACACAGTTTATGTCACCTACATTTTTTCGTGGAGATGACATCCTGCGAGATATTTCTTGTTAGTGGTGCCCGTTTTAAACTATTTATACTTTTCTCATACAGGTACTGGCCGCCCCTTAAAAACGGATTTCAATCCTATAGCAACCACATTTTAAAACATTTGACCCTCGCTTTAGCCTAGAACTTGTCAGATTTTTTTATATACACATATATTACCGGTGAAATCTCGGTATCAAATGTTTCGGAAAGTTTAAAGCTACCATTGTAAGCTCAGATGGACAGCAAGAGCTTTATCACACAGCACTATAAAAGTATATTGCGTACTAATAATTATAATTATCGGGTCCAGAATACATATTGGGAAAACAAGACGTATAAGTAACTTACAATTCGTGGTTACCCAATTACTTTTTAAAATACTTGAAAAAACTGTAAAAAAAACAATAGATCAAAATTGCTTTTCAAAATTTTATTGAACATTAAGAAAATATGAATTTTCAATGTAAACAAATGAAAGGCTACATCTAAAGTATATGGACAAAGCCTTCTTATACACTCTTTTGTTAATGCAATAGATTCTTTATTTGAAGTAGCACATGTTACGCCATTTCCTAATTGTACTGTAAGTATTAATGACCTCTCAAACTCTTACAGTGCTGTTGCCATGACAATTAATAAATGAATTGTAATTTTGGTTACATTACAAAATATGAGTTCAGAAGTTACATATCAAGAATTCCAAAAAGGCTATTTTGTAAGTCTTTGCTTCTCATTTGTTAATGTGTGTTATATGTTCTGTGAGAATGAAATGAGATCACAATGTCATTCAGAGCCCCACACACAAGGCTCAGGTGGTTGTGTTGTGAATTAATGACGCCACAATTACACGCTTCTTCAACATACACAATCAGAAAGTGAGGATATAAATCTTCATTCTCACACCTAAATTTCTCACCTCTTTAGCCATCTTATTTATTACACGTTAATGAATTTGACATCTGAATAGCGTTTTGTTTTTTTTTGTTTTGGTTTGTCACAGATGAGATTCATAGATGGGTGGGCTCCCACTGAATAATAAATTTCCTTTTTTAGGGTACGTTATAGTTTCCTTTCGCCTGGTTTTATTTTAAGAAGAAGGAGACCATTGTGATTCGGTCATGTAATGGATATCTTATGTCCCCTCCTACACGGCCAAAGACAATGAATCATATCCTTTCTGCTCTTGGAAAAGCTTTTTATCTCTGTTCCCTGTATATCTTTATTTTCTTTTGGCACATACACGCTCTTCTCTTTGAGCGGGTTTCTTTTTCTACAACCCTCTTCCTTTCGCGTGACATACACGTCCCCTTTGTTGCTGGGAAATGGCGCTATCCAGTTGTTCTCTTCATCGATCAAGGCATTATTCTATGACCACCTCATCTCAGGTGTGTGTCTTCCCATATACACCTCTACCTTTTATCATCACGTATATAACACTAGAGTAGTTATTGCGTTCCACCCAAAGTTACATTCCGATATTTAATTGAAAATATCCACGTTTTGGGGTCCTCTGAATCGCAAAAGCACTATTAGTTAAAGCTTCTCTGGTGTGTCCGTGTATAAATCGTATGTTTAAGACATCTTATAGCAAACAAAACGTAGAATCCGTGGTCGAGTGGTCAGCGAGTTGATTTCCCACTCGGAGGTCCCAGATTCGATTCCCGGCTGCGAATTGCAACCGTGGGAGGAGAAAAACGCTACGTCCAATTAGAAGCGCTGACCTGTGTGCACAGTGATGTCAGCAGTTGAAGTCGTGTCGATACAAGAAGGAATATCTAGCTATTTACCATCTGGCAACATCTAATGATAGGGCTATTAAAAGCACTACATTAAGTATCTCATTATTGTGTAGCAACGATTTCATTATTCTTTGCTAAGTAACTGGCAAAAATGCACGCAGAAATGAAAGTCATAGTTATTAAAGCCATCAGTTGCGTTAGGAATTTGAATTTATTTTAAGTGTTCTGCTACGTCTTCATGGGTCAAAGAACTATAGTGTTATAACATAAGATTTGAGCTTTCAAAGGCTTAGGACCTCACCTCAGACTTATCAATATGGATTCCCACACAACTTAATTGCTATTTTCTTGTTTAACAATTAATTGAAGCATGTGCTATTTGAGATTGTTCTAAAAGCTGCAACAATGGTTGTTTGGCTTCGCTTCAAGCAGATTGACAATTATTTTGGATAATGAAGCAGTATTTTCTTCCCCATGCTAGACTGCAGAAAAATGATCATTTATAAACTTATTAATATGCGAATATACACAAAAATATATCTATTCTGTCATGTTATTACCGCGTCTTCCTTCTGTTTCCACTATCACGTCTCCTATTGGACGTTGCGCTTGACTCCTCCTACGGTTGCGATTCTGCATGACATAGGTGAAATTCGCTTCCCGGCTGAGAAGGGCAGTTTTTCTTTAACCACAATTACTCCCACACAGTCTGGAAGTATAAACGTGAGAGTGAAAGTGCCTCCAGGGATACCACTCACCAAAAATGAATGTTTTGCTGTATGCCGACGATGCAGCAATTAAACAAAATAATGAAAAATAGTTACAAAGATTACTTTATAAACTGGAAAAACTTATAACTTAAAAATAACAAAGACAAAAACAAAAGTAATGACTCATCGTAGAAAATTTCCTATACATTCTAAAATAGTAATAGAAAAATCAAACATTAGAACAAGCCTCGACTTTGAATATTTTGAATGCATCATAAGCTGAGATTTTGATAGAGATATAGAAAATAATCTGATGTATTACATTCACATGACTTTCCCTACATCCCTGCAACAAATTATTGTTAAAAAGCTAATGCTTCTGTTTACTTCATGCTAATCGAGAAGAAATTATCAGAAGCAGTCTTATTACTTGCTTCCTTGTAAGTAGAAGGTAAATAAGGGAGTAGCATAGGTTAAAGTGAAACTTGCTATGTGACTGAAATTCCTTTGTTTGTATGGACAGGTGCTGCCAAATTCGTGTATGAGAAAAATATTAGTTTTTATTAGCTGAAACCAATAACAAGGAACATCTTAAAAAAAAAAAAAAAAAAAAAAAAAAAAAAAAAAAAAAAAAATGTATATAATATAATTTGTGTGTTTTAACGGTTAGTTGGGGTGGAGATTTTCTTGAAAATCTTCGTTTCACATTCTTAGAAGATACCAAATTTAAATGCCAAGATTGCTATTCAACGGTCTTTTCGTTTTTGAGCTATGCTGTCCTCAGATGCACACACGGACCTTTTTCTGGATTCAGGGGGACCAAAACATGTATTTCCGATGAAATCTCGGCAAAGGATTTTTGGGTGCCATGCAATACCTTCTCTATACACGTAGAGAAAGTAAACACACGTTTTGGGTTCCTCTGAATCGCAAAAAGCGTTATTAGCTAAAGCTTCGCTGTCTGTGAACCGTATGTTTAAATGGCAAACAAAATGTATTTCTATCAGGACTGTCTCCGTGGTCGAGTGGTCAGCGAGTTGTCTTCGCACCCGGGTTCGATTCCCGGCTGAGGCAGTGAACTTTTCTTTAACCAGAGTTATTCCCCAGTTCCCAAAGAGTGAGGAAGCCCCACACAGCTGTTACAGGAAGAGCGTCTGCAGTCTTATTCATTTTGGCTTACTTTTACATAAATATTATACACAAAAACTTACCATCTCGTTAAATCACATAATTACGTCATTTACATTTTTTTCTTTGGAGTTTCCGAGATATTCCTTGTTGTTGGTTACAATTTTAAAGAGATAATCGTATTGCTAGAAAAAAATATAAACTATTAGAGGTCGAGGTTTGCTTTTTGCTTAGTCATTATTGGCAACAATATCTGTACAAAGTATGTGACGTCATTCTGAATATATTAATTAATCTATATCAACTTTAAAAATAAAATTCAAAATTTACCTTTTCCAACAGATATACTACCCAAATGTTATTCCTTAAAAATATATTCCTTAAAACCTTTTTAATTAGATCTTTGATTGAAATTTGTCATATTTGATAGATTTACTTAAATTATTTTATACCACCAACTGAGAAAACGCAGAATATGATTATCTTATGATCGATATCAAAATTGGAATATATAATTTTATTGCACACATTTTGAAGTACCCTGAGGAAAATTTTCAGATCTGTAGCAGCATTTTTGTAGGGGAAGATAGATTCTGAATAGGGGGAGGGGGGGGGGCAACGAAAAAACTGAACTTGAGAAAAATGGCTTTAAGTTTGATATTGACATTCATTTAACCAGGCCAGCGCTTCAAAATGGCTCCCAAAATGTGTTACACCCGTCCTAGAAGAATCAAACATTCAAAATATTTATACTTTCTCTACACGTACTATGTACATAGTGTATAGAGAAGGTATTGTAATGCACCCAAAAATTCGATACCGAGATTTCACCGGAAATACATCTTTTGCGCCCCCCTGAATCCAAAATAAATCATTTTTACAAAAAGGTTCGTGTTTGTGTGTGTCTGTGGACAGCAAACCTAAAAAACGAAAAGACCGTTGAATACCAAATTGGTGTTTAAGTTTGGTATCTTGATAGGATACGACACGAAGATTGTAGCGATATTATGTTTAAGACAAACGAAATGTATATCCTGAATTTCTTAGAACAGCTCCTGAAGATCCCTTCATTCTATATTGCTGTTGTATGTATACCTAGCAAACCATAAGCGATATACCGATACTTAACTGCACAAAAATGTACATCTCATTAAAACCAACAGCTTTTGTGGAGTTAACCGTTTTCGACATATTTCGAGTTATTGGTTTATGTTTTAAGACACTTAGCTTTTCTCAAGCGGGACACATCTTTCTTTTCGTCTCTCTTCTGTTTACTTCTAGAAAGCAAAGGGAACTGAACCTGAATTGTTTCACACAGCGATTTTAAAAGATCTGACTATCGCTTTAGCTCAGTGTATTCCCTTGTTTTCTTTCTGTTTACAAATAAACAAGTAATAAAACCAATTCTGGTAATGGTATTTTGATTAGCATTAGTTAAAAGTATAATCTTTTGTAAGAAAGGTTTGTTTGTGGAACAGCTGGAGAAAGTCATGTGAATAGAACACATCAGATTTTTATTGAATTGTGTAATTGAGTACACATTTCACTATTGATTCATAATAAAACGAAATACTTCATACACCATCTTTGATATCAATACTTGTTTATGATGTAAGAGCGTAAAGTTATGGTTTCTGGTTCAAGCAGGAATATTGTAAAATGAGACGCAGTCGAGAATAATAAAACTTTACGCTCGCGTATCATACAATGTTTTTTCTACGAGAATTTTCTGATATTAAAAGAAATGCAACGAAACATGAAATACATTTGAGGTTAAGTTTGAGCCATTCATCAAGGGTTATAGTTGGTTATTTATTTCGAATTGCTGGGCGCGATGACGGTACGGTTATAGCAGGCCGTGACAAACCAATATTATTGTTGTTCTGTGAGAATTATGATATCCTTAGAGCTGCGAAAGTATATTTGTCACTTATTGACGTTGAACATAACATTATATCGTGCACGACTAATTTTGTTGATCAGTGATGTATACACACTAATATCGTGAATTATTTTGGCGAGCGTAAAGTTGGAACAAAATTACTTTACGCTTGCTGCACTTCTTTGCGCGTGGATTCCGTAAAAATCAAGTTTGATATCTGAAATGAGCTCGTAAACTACTCAATTACGCTCGGTCGTAGAAAAAGTAAAGACGTATAGTAGAAGTATTATCGTTTAGAAATGTTTTTAAATCGGCAGATTCACAACGGAATGAGTAAGTAATAAAGTTACGGCGGAAAGCTATGAGTTCAGTTAAAAGCATGTCGACTATTTCATGGAGATTTATCTTCGAGAAGGAAGGTAGTTATATATACTCGGACAGGAGTGGTCAGCGTGTCGGTGGCCTGGGGAATATTCCGAAGGCTCTTCATAATTCATGTACGAGCAAGAGAAACTGAATATAGATGCGCGTGAGGTTGTTTGTTCCGAGTAGGAAACTTGGTGCAAACATTCATCGTGGGTCATTAAGGTTCCGCCTATGTAATTAACGCAGTGGTATGATTCGTATAGATATGCCCCTGGAGAAGTTGGGCCCAACTCCTGTTTGCCCATCAACATGTAACATTTCTCCTGTTAAATCACGTCTCTCTATTTGAACGCGAATCAAAACTACATTAATTTCTTAATGTTCTAGAACACGGTGGATCAAACCAAACCCGGGGATTGAACCGCTTTTCTTTACGCGCCCAAAAATTTCAAATCATGTAAATAAAAGTGCGATGTGATTTTCTCTATTTTGTAACAAACTATTGTTATTCCTCTATTTACTTCATTCTAATTGAGATAAACATTAGCAGTCATACTTCCTTATAAGTAAAACGGAAAAAAATCTAATATGCTCCATTCACATGATTTTTCTATATCCCTGCAAAAAATATTTTGAAAAAGCTTATGCTTCTATTTACTTCATGCTAATCGAGAAAAAATTAGCAAAAATAGTCTTATTACTTGCTTCCTTGTAAGTAGAAGCGAAATAAGGGAGTAGCATAGGTTAAAGTGATAGTCAAAAGCTGGTTGCAATGTGACTGAAGCTCCTTTGTTTGTATGGAAGGAGTCGACAAAGTTTTTCAAAACTAAAACCAAGAACAAGGAATATCTAAAACAACGATCAACTCCATGAAAAAAAAAATGTATATAACATAAATTGTGTGTTTTAACGTGCTCTACAGTTTTTGTGTGGTAAGTTTTTGTACATCTCTTACGGTTTAGCAGTTATACAAAATTCCGTAAAATTCATCCAGAATAATATAGTCTTCAGAGGCTATTCCCAGAACATTCAAGATATACATTCTATTTGTCAGGTAAATATCTTTAATATACGATATTTTAATCAAAATTGTTAGTCATTTTTGAGAAAATCAAAGTTTTCGAAAAATGCTCCATGTAAAGGGTAGCTTGTAATGTAGGGATGTCCTTGAAAATCTCCCTGCTTCATCCCTGCAAAATACTGAACTTAAATTCCAAGTTTGGTAGTTAACCAACTTTTTGTTTTTGACTTGCTGAGACAGACATGCGCACACATGCACCAGCATGCACGTACAACGGGGCTTGTTCTAAAAATGTTTTCAGGGGTACTCAAAACGTGCATTTCCGGTGAAATATCGGGCTCGAAATTTTTAGTGAAATACAAAATCTTCTCTACCTGTTATACAGGCTATTAATGAACTATACCGAAATATTTTTTACAGAATATGTAGATTACTTAAATAAGTAATCTGAGATAGGAGACTTTTGGCCTGTTTATTGAAATTTCCAAGTAACGGCTATAAGTTTCTGAGGTGCCAGTACGCCACGTATCGCGGCACTTCGTCTGGAATGAAAATAATAATAATAATAATAATAATAATAATAATAATAATAATAATAATAATAATAATAATAATAAAAACATTTACTCCATGAAAGGAATCGGCCTCAAGACCTTTGGGATAGCAGCTACCCGCGTTACCCATTAAGCCACCAGAGCAGTTGAAAAAACGCCTGCAGAGAAGGCTACATAACTCAAAAACGTACTTAATGAATGCTCAGTGTCGCACTGTCAAGTGAATAGTTCGAGATTTTACAGATTTTTGCGACATTAAATCTTGAGAACGCTAGTAACGAGCTGCTAAATATCGATATTTTTATACTGGGGCAGCAGTTTTAAAGACATTCTGAGACATTTCTTCAACCTGTTTTGCCTTAACACCGACTTACCAGCACCTGATACCCACACGTTTAACGTTATGTTTATCCGGGGACCATGCATCGCAAATTACTTATATCAGTCACGTGCACAATCTCGCAAATTATTTCGGTGTGGTTCATTAACACCCTGTATGCACATATCAGTTGGTACTGAAGGCAATAAAGCTGGTGAAAAGCCCTCACTGATGTAATTCTCGGGATTTCTTGGAGGTAGCTCCAGAAGTAAATTAAAGAAATGTATTTTAACGAATACAAACTCCTTTTCTTGACCGTCCTAAGAAGTTTTCGTATTACTTTTCAAGTTGGAAAGGAAACACGAAAAGTTGATATAGTTTTTCTCAGAGAAACATTTGGGTGAAAGTTAATCACATTTATGGGTGTTCCTCGCAAGGATGCTGGGCTTACTCATCTTAATCTCTATTTACGTTTCTGCGCCGCTTGCTCAATAGATTCGCAGGTAGGGGCGGGCGGGCTGGCTAAGAGATAGCACAACCTTTCAAATTACAGAAAAACACAGTACACGCAGACAGTCCACCCACTGCTTCGAATTGATGATGGAAAATTACGGGAATTAATATCGTAGAGTTAGTAACGCGGTCGCTAGGTTCGCTGCTGTCGATATTAATCACCCTTCAGGATAAGACGCGAGGTATAATTTTTAGGCGTTTCCGTACAAGATTCCATTAATTCCTTCCTTCAGATCTTTTTACTTATTTTCTACGGTCACTGAAGTCAAAGGGCGTAAAATCATTTCACAACTTTCTTTACACGTTTTACTAATTTTCTTTCTTATTAGTTTCTCTACACGTACATAGAGTAGAGAGAAGGTATTGCATTCCACACAAAAATCGATACCGTGATTTCACCGGAAACTCACGTGTTATGATCGCTGTAAACAAAAAAAATATTTGTAGAAAAAGGTACGTTTGTCTGTGAACACAGTAACAAGTCGGAAAATACCAAACTTGTTTGATAAAAGTTTAATAAAGTTTTTTATCTTCAAAGAATGCGATACGAAGATTTTGAGAAAAATCGCCCAACATAAACTACCCTTTACATGAAGAAAATCAAAATTTGATTTTCTCAAAAATAATCTAACCATTTTGATTAAAGAAATCTATGTGGCAATTAAAATGTATATTTTGAATTTTCTAGGAATGGCCTCTAAAGAGCTCTTTATTCTGAATGAATTTAGCGTAACTGGTAAACCGTAAGAGATAGACAAAAACTTACTACACAACATTTTCGTTATTCAAAGGTGTACTACCCATCTGAAGAAAGAGTGCAGTTGTTAGGGGAGGTCGCTGGTGTAACATGGCACGGTTTAGAGTGGTCAGAGAAGACTGGAATATAGTGCAGTACTATATGTCTGACGAAAGAATGCAGTTGTTAGAGCAGGTCACTGGTGTAACATGGCACGGTTTAGAGCGGTCAGAGAAGACTGGAATACAGTGCAGTACTATATGTCTGACGAAAGAATGCAGTTGTTAGAGCAGGTCGCTGGTGTAACATGGCACGGTTTAGAGCGGTCAGAGAAGACTGGAATATAGTGCAGTACTATATGTCTGACGAAAGAATGCAGTTGTTAGAGCAGGTCGCTGGTGTAACATGGCACGGTTTAGAGTGGTCAGAGAAGACTGGAATATAGTGCAGTACTATATGTCTGACGAAAGAATGCAGTTGTTAGAGCAGGTCACTGGTGTAACATGGCACGGTTTAGAGCGGTCAGAGAAGACTGGAATATAGTGCAGTACTATATGTCTGACGAAAGAATGCAGTTGTTAGAGCAGGTCGCTGGTGTAACATGGCACGGTTTAGAGCGGTCAGAGAAGACTGGAATATAGTGCAGTACTATATGTCTGACGAAAGAATGCAGTTGTTAGAGCAGGTCGCTGGTGTAACATGGCACGGTTTAGAGCGGTCAGAGAAGACTGGAATATAGTGCAGTACTATATGTCTGACGAAAGAATGCAGTTGATAGAGCAGGTCGCTGGTGTAACATGGCACGGTTTAGAGCGGTCAGGGAAGACTGGAATATAGTGCAGTACTACCTGTCTGACGAAAGAATGCAGTTGTTAGAGGAGGTCGCTGGTGTAACATGGCACGGTTTAGAGCGGTCAGAGAAGACTGGAATACAGTACAGTACTACCTGTCTGACGAAAGAATGCAGTTGATAGAGCAGGTCGCTGGTGTAGCATGGCACGGTTTAGAGTGGTGGGAAGACTGGAATATAGTGCAGTACTACCTGTCTGACGAAAGAGTGCAGTTGTTAGGGGAGGTCGCTGGTGTAGCATGGCACGGTTTAGAGTGGTCAGAGAAGACTGGAATATAGTACAGTACTACCTGTCTGACGAAAGAGTGCAGCTGTTAGAGCAGGTCACTGGTGTAGCATGGCACGGTTTAGAGCGGTCAGGGAAGACTGGAATATAGTGCAGTACTACCTGTCTGACGAAGGTGTGCAGTTGTTAGGGGAGGTCGCTGGTGTAGCATGGCACGGTTTAGAGTGGTCAGAGAAGACTGGAATATAGTACAGTACTACCTGTCTGACGAAAGAGTGCAGCTGTTAGGGGAGGTCGCTGGTGTAGCATGGCACGGTTTAGAGTGGTCAGAGAAGACTGGAATATAGTGCAGTACTACCTGTCTGACGAAAGAGTGCAGCTGTTAGAGCAGGTCGCTGGTGTAGCATGGCACGCTTTAGAGTGGTCAGAGAAGACTGGAATATAGTCCAGTACTACCTGTCTGAGGAAAGAATGCAGTTGTTAGGGGAGGTCGCTGGTGTAGCATGGCACGGTTTAGAGCGGTCAGAGAAGACTGGAATATAGTACAGTACTACCTGTCTGACGAAAGAATGCAGTTGTTAGGGGAGGTCGCTGGTGTAGATGACACGGTTTAGAGTAGTCAGGGAACACTGGAATATAGTGCAGTACTACCTGTCTGACGAAAGAATGCAGTTGTTAGGGGAGGTCACTGGTGTAGCATGGCACGGTTTAGAGCGGTCAGAGAAGACTGGAATATAGTACAGTACTACCTGCCTGACGAAAGAATGCAGTTGTTAGGGCAGGTCGCTGGTGTAGATGACACGGTTTAGAGCGGTCAGAGAAGACTGGAATATAGTACAGTACTACCTGTCTGACGAAAGAATGCAGTTGTTAGGGCAGGTCGCTGGTGTAGATGACACGGTTTAGAGCGGTCAGAGAAGACTGGAATATAGTACAGTACTACCTGTCTGACGAAAGAATGCAGTTGTTAGGGCAGGTCGCTGGTGTAGATGACACGGTTTAGAGCGGTCAGAGAAGACTGGAATATAGTACAGTACTACCTGTCTGACGAAAGAATGCAGTTGTTAGAGCAGGTCGCTGGTGTAGCATGACACGGTTTAGAGCGGTCAGAGAAGACTGGAATATAGTACAGTACTACCTGTCTGACGAAGGTGTGCAGTTGTTAGGGGAGGTCGCTGGTGTAGCATGGCACGGTTTAGAGCGGTCAGAGAAGACTGGCATATAGTGCACTACAGTCTGACCATCAAAACATCAGCACAGTGCACGTAAACAGGAATAAACCAAACGATCCACTACAGGTTAAACTTGCTGTTTTCTTTATCACTGTTTTTTTCCACTTTGTGAGCAGCGGTGTTTGATTCGAACCCGCCCACTTAACTGCTGTATTCCAGTATTGTACAGGGCATGCACCGGGAGTGAAGACGTAATACCGCCTGTCTATTTGTGTTTACACAAGATTCCACAAGTGGTGGTCTGCATTCATTCTTAAGACAGGTAATATATGTCCGTCTCACTCTCTGTATGTCTATAAGTAGTATTCATGATATTTTTTCTACTTTTTCCTTTACATCCTATTATTGAAAATGTTTGTTTTTGTATCTGCTTCTTGTTTCTATGGCTAAACTAAACATATATCAGAACATTCTTTGCAGTAAACGTTAAATACTATTTTGTGAAATACTTAACATGTAAGTTAATCATTCTGAACAAATATTTGGTAATGTAAGATAAATTTACAATTCATTTATTAGTTGCCATGGCAACAAGCACTGTAAGAGTTTGAGAGGTCACTAATACTTACAGCACAATTAGGAAATGACGTAACATGTGCTACTTCAAGTAAAGAATCTATTACAAAATTCATTAACAAAAGAGTGTATAAGCAGGCTTTGTTCATGTAATTTAGATGTAGTCTCATTTGTTCACATCGAGAATTCATTTTTACTTTCTCTACACATACTATGTACATAGTGTATAGAGCAGGAATTGTATTCCACCCAAAATTCAATTCCGAGATTTCACCGGAAATACATGTTTTGGGTCTCCCTGAATCCAAGAAAAGCATTTTTGGAAAAAGGTCCGTGTGTGTCTGTGGACAGCATAGCTCAAAAACGAAAATGCCGTTAAATGCGAAACTTGAAATTTAATTTTGATATCTTCCAAGGACGCGACAATTTTCAAGAAAATCCCCCCACCCCTAACTACACTTTACATGGAACTTTTTTCAAAATTCTTGATTTTCTCAAGAATTGCTCTAACGATTTTGATTAAAATATCGTATTTTAAAGATATTTACTGACAAATAAAATGTATATCTTGAACTTTCTGGGAATAGCATATAAAGATCTGTTTATTCTGGATGATCTTTAGTGAATGTTGGCTAAGCGGTAAACCGTAAGAGATAGACAAAAGTTTGCTTTACAAAAAATGTAGATCACGATAAAATGCACAATTTATGCCATATACATTTTTTCGTGCAGTTGGCCGTTTTGAGATATTTTTTGTCATTGATTTCAGTTTTAAAATATCCAAAGTTCTCTCATACGGTAACTTGCAAGCTCCTAGGCATGCAAAGAAACGTATTTTAATTCCATAGCAAGCACATTTTAAAACATTTAACTGTAGATTTAGTCCAGTGTAATGTATTATTCTCCTTCTAGATAAAAAGGAACAATAATTTGTTACAGAGATGTAGAAAGGTCATGTGAATGGAACACATCAGATGTTTTTTGGGGTTCAGGGTCTCAATCATGTATTTCCGCTGAAATCTCGTTATAGAATGTTTTGAGTGCAATACAATACTCTCTATACACTATGTACATAGTACGTGTAGAGAAAGTAAACATGTTTCCAAACTAAGCTAATTATAAAAATATCGAGTACATCATTTAATTGATTGTGCGCTAAAACAATTAGTCTCCAAGCGACAGTTTGAACGGTTGTTTTATCAGGTTAAATTGATGTCATTTCATCAGCGTCAGTACAAACCTTTATATGGAAATTACTTCAATATAAAACTGTAAAGCTTAAAGGGCTCGAACAGGATTGCGTTCAATAAACTGCACTATAATGGTCCTCAACATGCCATATTGACACTTTTGCTTTCTCTGCTTTGTGTAGCAAGTAGAGGAATAAGAATTCTTAGAAAAAGGTCCATGTGTGAGTGTGTCTGGAAACAACATAACTAAAATATCTGATGTGTCCATTCACATGACTTTCTCTACATCCAGTAATAAATTATTGTTAAAAAGGTTATTCTTCTATCTACTTCATGTAATCAAGTTAAAAATTAACAGAAATTGTCTTATTACTTGACTGCTTGTAAGTAGAAGGGAATACACTAGGCTAAAGTGATAGTCAAATGTTTTAAAAGCTATAGCTATATGATCGAAATCCATTTCTTTGCATGACCAGGAATTCAAATATTGCAATATGAGAAAATAGCGAAAATGGTAAAATAAAATTATACTTTGATATTTAATTAGCTGATGTGTACGCTGTACAAGATCAGATAGAACAAATATGATTACAAATTTATAGCTTTTTTTTTTTTACTTTCTCTACACGTACAATGTACATAGTGTATAGAGAAGGTATTGTATTGCACCCAAAACTTCCATACCGAGATTTCACCGGAAATATATGTTTTGGTTCCCCTTGAATCCAAAAACATCATTTTTGGAAAAAGGTCTCTGTGTGTGTGGGGGGGGGGGGATAGCTCAAAAACGAAAAGACTGTTTAACATCAAACTTGGTATTTAAGGTATCCTCCCAGCATGCGATACGAAGATTTTCAAGAAAATACCTCCACCCGCAACTACCCTTTACATGGAACTTTTTACGAAAATTTTGATTTACTCAAAAATTGCTCTAACGATTTTGATTATAACATCGTATATTAAATATATTTGCGTGATAAATAAAATGTATATCTTAAATTTTCTGCGAATAGTCTTTGAAAACTACTTTATTCTAAATGAATTTTACGGAATTTTGCGTAACTGCTAAACCGTAAAAGATGGACAAAAACTTAGCGCACAAAAATGTAGAGAACACACAATTTATGCTATATATTTTTTTTTCGTGGAGTGGATCGTTTTTAAGATATTCCTTGTTATTTTTTTCAGCTTTAAAAAACGTATACTTTTCTCATGCAGACATTTGTCAACTCGTGTCCATACAAACAAAGGAACTTCAGTTACATAGCAACCAGATTTTGACTGTCACTTTAACCTATGATACTCCCTTATTTCACTTCTACTTACAAGGAGCAAGTAATAAGTCTATTCCTGCTGATTTTTTCTCGATTAACATGAAGTAAATAGAAGCCTAAGCTTTTTAACAATAATTTGTTGCAGAGAAAGTCATGTGAATGGAACACATCAGTTTTTTTTTATACTTAACTCTGATATTCCCGCCTAGATGTCTTTTCAACAATGTAATACGTCCATGCCAATAAAAAAAGGACAGTCGAGAGAGGGAAAAACGAGCATAACAGTCACTCATTTGAATGGTACGCACAAAAGCAAATGAATTTCATTAATTGCTTTTTCGACTGCTGGTTTGTGATGCTCAAGGTCCTTATTCCAATACGCATTAATTAAGTTCTTTTCCCCTTCTCTCGGCGGTCTGGTAGTTTTGTTGTATCTATTGACAGGAAAACGATTACTGAGAGATGGATCTATGTACATCTGTGCTGGTTTTCAAAGATCGTCATATCTCGTGTTACTTCTCTGTGGCTGAGCAACAAAATATAATTAACTGTATCTGACCGTGCTCTCAGGCCATTTTCTCGTCGCGTGCGTTTCATTCTAGCGCACAGAAATCATATTCAACCTCTTAATTAATATTTCGTGAGAGAAGATACACGAGCGCTCTCTGCCGGGTGGCCTTCGTTGCGTAGTTGTCTTGCTGTAACTTTCGCTGATTTATTTTTTAAAAGCAGAACGATTAAATCTTGCCCCAAAAGGGATTGAGGGATTTATTTATAAAATTTAACATAATTTAAGGATTTTAGAACTAATTAAATCAACAGATATTTTATAATTATATTTAAAAAAAATTTTGCTCTTGATTATGAGTTCCTTAGGTCATATCTCTGAGTTCATATACTCTAAACTTTATGAAATATTGTGTTGGATATAAACCAAAGTAGCTTAAACGCCTTTAAACTTGATTCGGTAGGTGTAAGTCATACGTCCGCTTAAGGGCATTCATTTATGTTTCTTCTCTTCTGGGGGAATAGACAGGGCGGCGCCCAAAAATTGGCCCCGAGTTCAAGCTGTTCGAATTGCTGCCCGCCACGAGCAGATATAACAAATAGATAGGCATGTAACTGTTAGATGATAAAGTAATAACAAATAAGCTTTATCTATATTTACTGAATTATCATTAGGTGCTCAAAATGGCTTTCTTCTGCTTCACTGCGCTTTTGCACATGTCCCAATATGCTAATAGAAACTCTGGTGCATCAATTCTCAAAATGGCATTACAAATATTGTCATAATTTTCTAGCGTATGGACTATTTGTCTACATTTTCCCCACAGGTAAGTGTCACAAGTGGTTAGGTCCGGCGATCGTGGAGGCCACATTCCTTTGCTCACAGTCCTTTATTCTGTGAATCACACGAATTCCTGAAATTGCTTGCATGAAGTGTGACAGGTCGCTCCATCCTGTTGAAACACGCCATACTGGGGGGGGGGGGGGCTCAACTGTGCGTAAAATTCCTCAAAAATTGCAATATAAACATCAGTGTTTGCTGTTGTTACAAAAAAATATGGGACCGACAGTCAGATATTTTCACCGTGAAGAGGTTCCTCTTTGGTCGTATAGGATTGTTTTTGACCAGAATACGGGAGTTCGCATGTCCTATCAGATGGAACCAGGCTTCATCACTCATGGAATATAACATTCCACTCTCAATTGTTTGACATAGTCACGTGACTCACGCGTTTTGCTTTATCTTCCTCCTTCAGTTTTGGGACATACGTTATTTTGCAAGGCTTCATCTCTGTATGGTGTAAAACACGTTGACAGGACCTACCGAAATGTTCTTTATGCGGCAATTTACATGTCAAGTTTCTTGCACCCTGGAGAGGGTATTGTGTTCCAACAAAAAAGTTGATACCGAAATTTCTTTAGATACATACATTGCATTTTTAGGAAAATCTGATGTGTTACATTCACATGATTTTCTCTACATCTCTGCAACAATTTGTTACTAAAAAGCTTATGCTTCTATTTACTTCATACTAATCGAGAAAATAGCAGAAATAGTCTTATTACTTACTTCCTTGTAAGTAGAAGCGAAATAAGGGAGAAGCATAGGTTAAAGTGATAGTCAAAAGCTGGTTGCTTTGTGACTGAAGTTCCTTTGTTTGTATGGACAGGAGTTCACAAAGTCCTGTGTGAGAAAAGTATAAGTTTTTTAAAGCAGAAACCAAAAACAAGGAATATCTCAAAAACGATCAACTCCACGAATAAAATGCATATGACATTAATTGTATGTTTTAAAGTGCTCTACATATTTTGTGACGTAAGTTTTTCTGCATCTCTTACGGTTTAGTAGTTATGTAAAATTACGCAAAATTCATTCAGAATAAACTAGTTTTCAGAGCCTATTCCTAGAAAATTCAATACATACATTTTATTACTCAGATAAATGTATTTAATATTTGATATTTTAATCAAAATCGTTAGAGACATTTTTGACAACAACAAAATTTTCGAAAAAAGTTCTAGGTAAAGGGTAGTTGGGGGAGGATTTTTCTCAAAATCTTCGTGTCGCATCTCTGGAAGTTACTAAACTTAAATACCACGTTTGTTATTTTACCGACTTTTCATTTTTGAGTTATCGTGTTCACGGACACACGGACACACACACACACGGACCTTTATGTGAGAATGCTTTTTTTGGATACAGGTGACCCTAAAACGCATATTTCCGGTGAAATCTCGGTATCGAAATTTTGGGTGGAGTGTAATACCTTCTATACACTACGTAAATAGTACAAGTAGAGAAAGTAAAACTTACCAAACTACTACTTTAGTTGAGTACCCTCCAAGGGCGCGACATGAAGACTTACAAGGAAAGCCTTCACTCCAACTACCGTTTACATGGAATATTTTTCAAAATGTTGATTTTCTCAAAAGTGACCTTAACGATTTTAATTCTAATACCATATATTTAAGATAAAAATCGCCAGAAATGAAATGTATATCTTGAATATTTTTTGGAAATAGTTTCTGGTTGACATTTGTATAACTGCTAAACGATAGACAAAACTTACTGCCTTAGAATGTAGGTAGATCTCGTAAAAATGATAATCCTATCACTTACTACTGTGTCAAGAAAGTCCCGGCAATTTGCTAGTAAAACACAAAAAATGAATTATTCATCCAATTTTATTTTATCGCCTTCAAAGTAGGCCCCTTCTGAAATTATACATTTATGCCAACCCAATCATCAAAATATTTTTTAGGCTCTTTTAGGAATCGATGTCAATTGTCGCCGCGAATTTTCCTTTATGTCTTCTATTGACTGAAAACGGGTGCCTCGAAGTGGTAACTTGAGTTTTGGAAAGCGAAAGAAATCAGTAGGAGCCAGATCAGGTGAATACGGTGGTTGTTCGATGAAATTTGTTGAGTTTTTGGCCAGAAATTCATTCACAGTAATAGCCTTGTGAGCTGGTGCGTTATCGTGGTGCAGAATCCATGAGTTGTCGTTCCACAAATCTGGCCTTTTTCGCCGTATGTGTTCTCTCAAACGCCGCATAACGCTCAGATAATAGGCTTTATTTACCATCTGACCTTCTGGCAAGAACTCTTGAGTGCACGACACCGCGATAATCAAAAAAACTGTCAACATGACCTTCAGTTTTGACCGAGTTTGACGTGCCCTTTTAGGTTTCGGTTCAGTTGGAAGGCGCCTTTCGGAAGCTTGTTGACTGGTTTGAGTGTCAAACTCGTAAACCCACGTCTCATCACCAGTTACAATGCGTTTCATGAATGTGGGGTCGGAACTGGCTCGTTCTAGCTTGTTTTCAGCAATCCTTACGCGATTGAGTTTTTGTAGAAAATTCAAGTCTTTCGGAACTAACCGAGCTGCAACGCGTGTCATGCCCAAACGATCGTTTAAAATGGTACGAATCGATTCGTGAGACACAGAAAGTTCAGCGGCAATCTCTCTCAGACCTAAATGACGATTTTCAGACACCATTTTCTTCACTTTAGCGATGTTCAATTCAGTTGAAACCGTTGATGGCCGACCAGAGCAAAGCAAATCTTCCACCACATCTCGACCATTTTTGAATGCACTGTACCACTCATATGCACGTGTTTTTGATAAAGTCGATTCACCGTAAGCCCTCTGTAACATTTTCAGCGATTCGGCACACGAAATACCATTTGCTGCAAAATTTGAGACAGATTCTTTGTTCAATATTTGTATCCATCGTAAAATCGCACATCATCTTTGAGATGAACTAACAAAATGGCGTACTGTAAACAAACTAGATGACAGATGACGATCAAACTCCATGTGGGTTTAGGGGAAAGTTGTACCAACTTAGCGACAACAATAATTTCGAATCCGCTTTTAAACAGGATTTTTAAGTGATCAATTCCAGGTATTTTTTTGACAGAATATATACACATTTTTGGGTATAGTTAACCCTTTCCGATATATTCATTGTTATTCGTTTTAAAGTTTTCTCAAACGGGAATTTGTTACTTATTTTAATCCTAACCATGCAAAGAAATGAATTTCTATCAAATTGGAACCAGTTTTTAAAATATTTGACTATCGCTTTAGCCTAGTGCATTTCTTATTTCCCTTCTATGTACAGGGAAGCAAGTAATAAGACAATTTCTGATAATGTTTATCTCGATTAATATGAAGTTTCGGGGCAATCCAGAAAGGGACATACGATTTCTAATAACTAAACAATAACGAAATTTATGAACACAAAACTTTATTTACAAAGTTACACTACCTTAATCTATTTCTCAACGTCATTGCTATCAAGGTATTTATTGTCACGTGGTACAGATGTTATACTCTTCCACCGCTAAAGATCTGAGCTAAGATGTCACTCTCACTTTGAGGTCTTCATGGCTGGGAAATCTTTTCCGACCGCGCCGTGGCCAAGTAGTTAGACCATTCGCCTCTCACCTTGACGGCCCGGGTTCGATCCCAAGCGA
Organism: Hymenopus coronatus; assembly: GCA_030762935.1. NCBI lineage: Eukaryota > Metazoa > Arthropoda > Insecta > Mantodea > Hymenopodidae > Hymenopus > Hymenopus coronatus. The sequence goes on from CM060890.1 coordinate 148,254,553, forward strand.
CCGCTGAGATTTATGGTGGACAAAGCTGTGCTGGGGCGGGTTTTCTCCGGGTTCTCCGGTTTCCCCCGCCATCGCATTCCACCGGTGCTCCATCTTCATTCATGTATCATCAGTGTCACCACCTGCCGTGCCATAAGTAGTTAAAGTGGGCGTTAAACACTACCAAAAAGGAATCTCTTCCATCCAAAAAGTCATGTACGGTGTCCAAAGTGAAACACCGGTTTTTCTGACTTCTTTTATCAATATTTGCTTTCAACTGCTCCATAACGATTGATGAACTTCCACTCCGGTCTTTATCGTACACACTGTTATGTTCTTCCTTGATTACTCGTAAATTATGTGTCATTTCCTCACTGAAGACTCGTTCATTGCATTATCTTTATACACTTGCGTTATTTGTCTATAACGTTCGATTGGCCGAACATTTTGTACATTAAAACAATCTGATGTGTTCCATTCACATGACTTTCTCTACTTTTCTGCAATAAATTATTTTTAAAAAAGCTTATGCTTACATTTACTTCATGCTAATCGAGAAACAATTAGCAGAAATAGTCTTATTACTTACTTCCTTGTAAGTAGAAGCGAAATGAGGCTGTAGCATAGCTTAAAGTGAAAAGTGTTTCAAAGCTGAACATGGAATATCTCTAACACGATCAACTCCACGGAAGAAATACATAGAATATAAATTGTGTGTTTTAACGTGCTCTAAATTTTTTGTGTAGTAAGATTTTGTCTATCTCTTACGGTTTAGCAGTTATGCAAAACTTCGTAAAATTCATCCAGAATAAAGTAGTCTTCAGAGGCTATTCCCTGAAAATACAAGATATACATTTTATTTGTCAGGTAAATATGTTTAATATGCGACATTTTAATCAAAATCGTTAGAGCCATTTTTAAGAAAATAAACTTTTTCGAAAAAAAGTTCCATGTAAAGGGTAGTTTGGGGTGGGAAATTTTTCTCAAAATCTTCATGCCGCATTCCTGAAAGATACTAAACTTAAATACCAAGTTTGGTGTTTTACCAACTTTTCGTTTTTGAGTAATCGTGTTCAGAGGCACACGGACACACACGGGTCTCTTTCTGAAAATGCTTTTTTTTTTCTTTTTTTTTTTTTTTTGATACAGGGGATCCTAAAACATATATTTCCGGTGAAATCTCGGTATCGAATTTTTGGGTGGAGTGCAATACCTTCTCTATACAGTGTACACAGTGCGTGTAGAGAAAGTAAAACCGAATAACTTCTTTGGCGATAGAAAAGTTAACATCGGCTTTGAAAAACCGGTACCACGTGATAATAGAGATTGCGTAGAGAATTAAGGTGTTTAGGTGTTGATAACTTTCGTTATTATTTAGAAATACCTGTTACTTTTTGGTTGGTTCTCATATATGGAAGAATAAGCTTTTTAACAATACTTTCTTACCGTGATGGAGAAAGTCATGTGAATGGTACATATCAGAATTTCTAGACAACAAATAAATAGAGTCTTATATTAAAGTATATTTTATGAGAGAGTTGTTTTGCTTTCTGGGACACAACTCCTTATCTGAGTTTCTCCTTTGCTTAGAGAAATGAAAACAAAGAGCAGTCGTTGTTTTTCATCACGTACCTAGAGGGGGCCAGTCGGCCAGTTTGTGGAGGGTCAAGGAAAACCCTTAAAACTTATGTATTGTTCTTTTTGCAGCTGGGAAAGAGGACCTTGCCAACTATGATGGAGGAGGAACTGCCGAGGAAGGTAAGAGATGTCTCTGCCTGTCGATATCGATGTTGTTCTTTCACTTTTTACTTTCATAATGCACCTTAGCCCTTCTTTTGTTTCTAGAGGCATGTGCAAAGTTGCCAACTTGGTGCTTTTCCCACCCACCGGCTTTAGTATTCCAATTCTTTATGTGGTAATCTTTGGGGTTTTTTGTCTATGAGGGCCGTCCAGAAAGTGACAGACGGTTTGGCAAAACTAATTAATAACGAAAGTTATCAACACAAAACTTTATTTACAAAGTTACAGTACCTTACTCTATTTCTGAACGCAATCTCCATTCGGTCATTTTTTTTTTTTTTTTTTTTTTTTTTTGTTCGGTCAATCGAATTTTATAGTCAAATAACGTAAGTGTATAATGATAATGCAATGAACAAGTTTTCAGTGAGGAAATGACACATAATTTACGAGTAATCAAGGAAGAATATAACAGTGTGTACGATAAAGACCGCAGTGGAAGTTCATCAATCGTTATGAAGGAGTTGAAAGTAGAGTTGAGTCGAGCGATTCGTTTTGAGTAATCGATTCATATGGTTGATTCATGCAATATGAATCGTTTCAGACGATTCGTTCACGATTCATTAATCGCCGCCATGCCTTTTCCGTGTTTGACTTAAATTGAACATGGAGATGATAGTCACATGGTAGCTTCTTTAGCATAAAAACAGTAATTTATATAAAAACGTTCTATTCTTTTCCATTTTAAACATATTTGGTAAAATGTTCCATTACTTAAAAAAAAAAAAAAAAAATAAAGCATGCAAAGTTTGCTTAAGTGTAAATTGACAGCTGAACTTGGACTGCATGACGGTGTTTGTGTAATGTTAACACGCAAAGTAATTATTATTCATCACTGTCGCGGCTGCGCGCCACTAACTCATGTAAATACGTCATTATAAGGCAACGCTATACCCAAAGTAACTATTTTCTTCAGGAATATTCGAGGTAATTTTAATGCATTAGAATATTATTTTCTGTACCTATTATTTTGGAGTATAGTTGCTTTATTTGTGGTAACATTTTGTTTCTGAAATTACATATTTTGCTAACTAGTGACGATTTAGCTGTGCATATATTATATTTAAGATACTGCAAAAATAAATAAATAAATATAAAACAGTTTTAAATTCTAATACTTGCTTTCACGTGTGCAATAGCTCATCCCTAAGCTGTATAAAGACGCTCGTGGTAGCTTCGGCAATGATCGGCAGTATTCGTTTTCTTATGTATATTTTATTCTATATATTTTGATATATTCTAACATTTAGCCTCATGGCCTCAGCATTATTTATTTACTCACAATAAAACAAAGGATATAAATCCCTGTACATATCATCGTGCGTACTCGGCAGTTTTCGTCGAAGCTCGGCTTGGTACTTCGAAAGGTGGAAGCAAAAGAAAAGCAAACCCCAATACATGATCACGATTCTTCAAATCTGCGAATCTTTTTGAACGATGATACTTGCTATGATTGACACGATTTTCGCGATTCTTTTTGAACGACGATTCATGTTGAGACTATCGCGATTCTTTTTGAACGACGATTCATGTTGAGACTATCGCGATTCTCGCAATTCTTTTTGAACGACGATTCATGTTGAGACTATCGCGATTCTCGCGATTCTTTCTGAACGACGATTCATGTTGAGACTATCGCGATTCTCGCGATTCTTTTTGAACGACGATTCATGTTGAGACTATCGCGATTCTCGCGATTCTTTCTGAACGACGAATCATGTTGAGACCAGCACTTTTCTCGCGATTCTTTATGAACGACGATTCATGTTGAGACTTGCACGATTCTCGCGATTCTTTTTGAACGGCGATTCATGTTAAGTCTTGCACTATTCTCACGATTCTTTTTGAACGACGACATCTCCTATGGTTGACACGATTCATGCGATTCTTCTTGAACAAAGATTCGTTTGAGACTAGCACGATTCTTTTTTAACGACAATTCATGCCAAAATTGACACGATTCATACGATTCTTTCCTTGTAGTCGTTCATATGAACGATTCGTTCATGAATCGCCCCATATCTAGTTAAAAGCAAATGCTGATAAAAGAATTCAGAAAAACCGGTGTTTCACTTTGGACACCGCACATGACTTTTTGGATGGAAAAGAAGACCTCAAAGTGATATTGACACCTTAGCCCATGTCCTTAGCATTGTATTAAACACCGACAAAACCAAATGTAAAATATTCTCTCTAAGACACTTCAACCTTCCTTCAGAAACCGCAGTAAAGTATCTTTGTCTATTACTTGATACAAAGTTAAACTGGAATGCAAATATACCCCAAAAAGTAATATTCGCCAGCACCACATTAAAACAGCTGTATCCTCTAGTTAAAAGTCATTCAAAGCTGGGCTTTGAATGCTCAATTCTTCTAAATAAATCATTACTACGTCCAGTGCTGCTCCTGTATGGAGCTTAGCTAGCATTGGTTACAAGTCATCTAGAACCAATTCCTACACAGATGCTCCTTGGTGCGTTAACTTCATCAGGAACTTGAAGTTCTCCCTCTACAGGAATACAACAAATCCTCCTTCAACAACAAACTACCTGGAGCTCGCACTTACAACTTTGGAACCAGAATCCATCAAATAAACAGACTGAAAAGAGATCTGCTCGCCGGTTCCGAAGACAGTGATTTCACATAACCTTTAACTATACATTTTTCTTACCTATTGATTCAGAACATTGAACTATTATAATTGTATGTCAACCTAAGTTACGTCAGAGGAGCTAAAGGCCAACCTCATATTGAGTTAACTAATCAATAGCCTGTTAAGGAATAACTGTGCTGAGTGGTTGATAATAACTTTAAAAAATCTTTAGCGGGGAAGAGTATAACATCTGTATCACGTGACAATAAATACCTTGGCTAAGATGTGTAGCGGTGGAAGAGAATACCATCTGTACCACGTGACAATAAATACCTTGGCTCAGATGTGTAGCGGTGGAAGAGAATACCATCTGTATCACGTGACAATAAATACCTTGGCTCAGATGTGTAGCGGTGGAAGAGAATACCATCTGTACCACGTGACAATAAATACCTTGATAGCAATGACGATTACGTTGAGCAATAGAGTAAGGTAGTGTAACTTTGTAAATAAAGTTTTGTGTTGACAACTTTCGTTATTGTTTAGTTATACCAAATCGCCTGTCACTTTCTGGATGAGCCACGTGTTATATTTATTACTTGATATTCCTACTGATAAGGTTATTTTTAAACGCATTAAATGCACGCTGATGGTTTATTGTGTGTTTGCGACCCATGAAAAGTGGCCCTTGATTGTAATAGTGTGTTTTGTTCCGTAAGGTTGCCATCTTTAGGTAACCAAACTTTGACCCCTCCCAGTAGGTATCAATTCTCTAGGTGTCTGGCCTGAAAAACAAACCGGTGCTTAACAACTAACCAATCTATCACGTTTGACTATGATTGGTAAGGCTAAAGCAATTACATTATTCAACACTTTAGAGAGAGGAGTAAAGAGTTAATTGTATGTGACCCTTACATTCAGGGTGTAATGGAATAATAGTAATAATAATAGTAATAATAATAATAGTAATAATAATAATAATTCCTGTAACTCCTAAGAGGAGCATATGACATCGTTACGATGTTTCTTTGATTGCATTTAAATTTCTAGTTCGCGATTTCACCGCTAAGCACAGGGATATGCTCGTCGCCCACGGACGAAATCAGGATTTGCGGACGCGAAATGGCAGAATTTAGCCCAGAAACCTTTTTTCAAATTATGGGGTTCTATTATATGAAAATAAACATTAAAATGGTCCACCGGCTTTACTTCCCTTCTGAAGGAAGCCGTTCTAAGGATTTTTGCGTCCTAAAAATAACATAATCCTCCGCCAGGGTAAAAATAGAGATATTTTAGTAAATTTTAACTTTACTTTGAATCCGCCCAGCTGTGCTAGTTGCATTTGCTCTTTGTCTAACAGTTTACCCACAAAAAATCCCATAGTTTACTATCTGATGTGCATTGCTTGCTTATAACTTAGTCGGCGAAATGAACAACGCCTCTCAGTATAGAGAATCCGTTTTGTTTCTATGGTTTCGCACCTCAATATTTGACCTGCAGGCTTAGGTAGTGTGGGGTCATTCGTCTTGTAGAAAGCATACAAATTCAGTTCCGATACAACATTCGTTATAGCAAGACCCGTCCATATAACGTTATGTCTTTTGACCCGCGGTCTCTGGGGGAATAAACACTATGGCTTGTGTGCCAGGCCTATTAGTAGGTACTAACCAACCTGAACACATACTATTCTTAATAAGCAAAATTATAAGTCTGCAAATGAAGCAAATATTGATGTAATGTTGTTTATTGTCGCTGTTCTTAACTACCAATACAAATATATGCACTTATACCTATAATAGGGTATTTTATATAACCGCTTTCATCGGAGAGATGGAGATGAAGGTTAAATATATTGCTGTTGTCGAACGGGAATAGCAAAACGGATATTAAAAAAATGGTGGTATAGTATAAATACAAGATTCGGTGATATTCAAATGAGGTGGTATCTCTTTAGTGTAACAAACTACTGTTCAACTGATCACAAACATAAGCTCCCTCCGACTCAACTGCTGCACGCGGTGTATTCCCAGTCGAAACTGAAGTCTCTGCAACCGAGAACAACGGCGATAGAGAAGGTAAAAACATTATTCGCAAGTCTTGTGTGTTACGTGTCCCCCAGGTGGTGTTGCTTCCAGCACTGCCATAAGCATAGGGCGATCGCCCGTTCTAGTGGTGACCACGCTCAATGCTGCTTAACTTGGCCTGCCGCTTGGAATAGGTTAGAATATAGCACAGGGCGGAAATGCCAACGTCTTGCGCCCATCCGCCATCTTGTGGCACTACGCATTACCATATATAGCATACGCAACATCTGTCAAATTAATTGTTTTTCCAATTTTTTTAAGTAAAAACATTAGAAGGGGAGCGATCTCTAGTTGAAGGAATATTTAATACAATCACATGTTTTGTATTATTGATAAATTGTTATTATTGCAGTAAACATCGCGGCAAGGTCATAACCTAATTTTGTTCTAAAACTATTATTAACAAAAGACTGTACCATACATTACGCCATTGGTTTAAAGTTTTAGTAGAATGTGTGACATTAATTTCGGTCGAGGAATATTACGATAATTATCATTGTACTCCGAGTGTGAGGAACACGCCCTTTATTCTCACGGTTCTGGTATTATAAGTACATAATTACTTCTCGCATAGCATCTAAAAGGGCGAGGTTTCTTTGTCTCTGAATTGCCTTTACCCAAGCTTCTCAACGGTTTTTGCGAGTTGCAAAAACAAAAAGCTAACAAACAATACAGAATCGTTCTGTTGATAATGATCAACATATTTCACTAAGCCGAACAATCACTTAAATAAGTACACTAGCCTGTGTATTGAACATTTCCTTTTCCTTGTTTTTTTGGTTCTGCTATTCGAGAAACTACAAACACCACACACGCTTTGCCATTATACTGGTTTAAAACGTACAGACTAAATTTACTGCTTAATTGAACTTAAACATGACAAAATCTTAATTGTGTGTACACATTTAACCCACACGAGCGTGCTCATCTTAAAGGTGTAGCTTGAGAACCCTGCTTCACCAACCATAATACATAAGGATAGGCCAACTCCGATCTAATCTCTCTCTCTCTCTCTCTCTCTCTCTCTCTCTCTGTGTGTGTGTATGTATATGTGTGGGATGATGTAGGCTGGTCGTGCCATGTTAAGCAAGCCAGCAGTGGCCAGGCTCAATGCTGCTTAACTTGGAGGTGTGAATGGCAGCCTTTCAGGCCAGAGGCCCTAAAGCGTCCCTAAGTCGATCATAGTGCTGCAGTGGGAGTACACCCCAAGCGAGCAGTTCAGACAACATTTCCGTCGACCTGTACCTATTCTTTAAACCTTGCACGAAAATGGATACACAACACCAACCACAAAAGGGGAAGACTACCGAATAGCTCGATAGGGCGACATTTACAGTATTTTTCAGAACATGATAACCCTGTCCCACTCCTCCTCCAAAGGCGGCGTTTAAAGTTTGGGATTAGTAGGGTTGCGCCTCGAAACCAGCTCTCGCTGCTCAACTTACGGGTCTCTTAACTAAGGCGCGGTTCCCGACTTGCAAGCAGATTCTTCAGTCTCCAGCAACAGAGGTTTTACTACGTTGACTTTCGCCCCTAGTAGAGGGCCATTAGTTTGTTTGCTAATGGTTATTACCCAGTGGCAGGAGGGAGCGGTCCTGTTTGAAGGCCATCATATTTTGGAGAAAACTATATCACCTTGTGTCTGGTAACTTCTTGCGCACGATGTCGACGATGTTAAGGGTGGAAGGTACATAACCGACATAGGAAAGTTTTCTTTTGTTAACAGTATCATTGAAGAATAGAATGAATTGTCTGTAGTAGCCTTCCAAGGATAATTTAAAGAGAATAAATGTTAGATAAAGTAAATATTGTGAGGTAATGAAGTATCTGTAACTATTAATGTTGATAGTGACTGTTTATAAACATGCTGGTAACTGCTATACTGAACAACAAGTAGTTAGATATTCCATGTATATATAGTATGTTAGTTGTATTAACATTATTATTGTAAGATTATTATTGCAATTGAATTTTGTATATTTAGCCGGGCAGTATCAAATTGCAGAGAATAAACAAATACATACACATGTATGGGACTCCAAAGTAGAGGCTTCGTTCGCCTTTTTATAGCTGCTGATGACGTGGCAAGAAACTTCCAGAAGTAGTCTCACGTGCAAACCATCGCAGGTGTTACAAGTGCCCTCTTTAGTAGAGGGTGCAACGAGATTTTATCAGTACCAACTTATACAGCTCAGTTCCATTATAGACCACATTTTACGCTCGAGGGTGTGTTTGTTTAACTTATATGAAAACGTATAGTTATTTAAAGAAGGCAGACATTGCAGCGTATGTAAATATGTTCCCCTTGACCTGATGACGTAAGGTCGCCTTCTTTTGTTCTTGTGGTGATTAGCGAAGACCGGGTGGGATATCCTTGTTCTCACGTGGGACGTATGTGGGTAAAGATGATTTGCATTCAATTTCTGCATCCAGTTGAAGCGAGGAAGCTTACACACTTTATTACTTATGCAAGCCAGAAACAGATCGCCTCCAGTGAGTCATAGGACTTTTCACGTACGCCGACGCACCTTTGTTCGTCACGCACAATTAGCTACTGTTCCATTACAGGGGTGTCAAAACTCGATATACCCAAGCTTTCCTCCATGTAACTTTCTCTCACACCGAAGCGGTAAAAGTTATTACTTTCTCTACCCGCACTGTATACACAGAGAAGATATGGTAATGCATCCAAAAATTCGATACCGAGATTTCACCGGAAATATATGTATTAGGGTCCCCTGTATCCAAATAAATAAATAAATAAGGTCCGTATGTGTGCGCCCGCGTGTGTGCGTGTGTGTGTGTCCGTGTGCCTGTGAACACGATAACTCGAAAACGAAAAGTCGGTAAAATACCAAAATACCAAACTTGGTATTTAAGTTTAGTATCTTCCAGGGATGCGACACGAAAATTTTCAAGAAGATCCTCTCACCCCCAACTACCCTTTTCATGGAACTTTTTTCGAAAAATTTTATTTTTTCAAACATGGCTGTAACGATTTTGATTAAAATATCGTATATTAAAGATATTTAGTGACAAATAAAATCTATGTCCTGAATTTTCCAGGTGTAACCTCTGAAAACTACTTTATTCTGGATGAATTTTACGGAATTTTGCATAACTGCTAAACTGTATGACATGGACAGAAACTTACCACACACAAAATGTAAAACAGTTAAAACACACATTTGATGTCACACATTTTTTCATGGAGTTGATCGTTTTTGAGATATTCCTTGTCATTGCTTTCAACTTTAAAACACTTACCTTTCTCATACAGGAATTTGACGACTCTTGTCCATACAAACAAAGGAACTTCAGTCACATAGTAACCAGTTTTTGACTATCACTTTAACCTAGCGTATTCCCTTATTTCACTTCTTCTTACAAGGAAGCAAGTAATAAGACAATTTCTACTAATTTTTCTCGATTAGCATGAAGTAAATAGAAGCATTAGCTCTTTAACAATAATTTGTTCCAGAAATGTAGAGAATGTCATGTGAACGGAAGATATCAGATTTTTTTCTACGTAATTCAGATGTCTATATATATATATATATATATATATATATATATATATATATATAACATTTCAGATCGCAAACTTGATTTTTACGGAATCCACGCGCAAAGAAGTGCAGCAAGCGTAAAGTAATTTTGTTCCAACTTTATGCTCGCCAAAATAATTCACGATATTAGTGTGTATACATCACTGATCAACAAAATTAGTCGTGCACGGTATAATGTTATGTTCAACGTCAATAAGTGACAAATATTCTTTCACAGCTCTAAGGATATCATAATTCTCACAGAACAACAATAATATTGGTTTGTCACGGCCTGCTATAACCGTACCGTCATCGCGCCCAGCAATGCGAAATAAATAACCAACTATAGCCCTTGGTAAATGGCTCAAAATTAACCTCAAATTTATTTCATGTTTCGTTGCTTCTTTTCTTTTAATATCAGAAAATTCTCATTATATGATACGCGAGCGTAAAGTTTCTTTTTGATTCTCGACTGCGTCTTGTTTCACAACAGTCCCGCTCGAATCAAAAACCATAATTTTACGCTCTTACATCATAAAGATATATTATGCGGTAAAAATACATAGTTTTAATTTTTTGCAAATGTTACTGGTAACAAAAACAAAGTATTCATTTCAAATTTCATTCAAATATGTGTTTTCATTCTGGGTATATTGATTTATTCGATTTAACCAGCCAAAATCAAAATATACCTTCTCTTACAGATATTGAGCTAAATGCACCGGTTTTACTTTCTCTAAAGAGAAGGTATTGTACTCAATCCAAAAATTTTGTACCGAGATTTCACGGAAACACAAGTTTAGAAACCCCCCTGAATTGCTACACTGTACGTAGGTAGAGAAGGTATTGCACTTCACCCAAAAATTTGATACCGAGAGTTCCCCGGAAATATACATTTTAGGGTCCGCTGTATAAAAAAACATTTTAGAAAAAGGTACGTGTATCAGTGAAATCGATAACTCAAAAAGGAAAAGTCTGTAGAATATCAAACTTGGTATTTAAATTTATTATTTTCCTAGGATGCGACCCGAAGATTTTCAGGAACACCCCCATACTACCCTTTAATGGGACAGTTTTCCAAAATTTTGGTTTTATTAAGAACGGCTCTAACGATGTTTATTAACACGTCATACGTGTGAGATATGTTCATGAAAAGTGAAATGTATATCTTGAATTTTCTGGGAATAGCCTCTGAAGACCTCTTTATTCTGGATGACTTCTGTATAACGCGTAAACCGTAATGGAGAGACAAACCTTACTGCAGATCTCATTAAAACATGTAATTCGTGTCATATACATATTTTTTGTACAGTCAACCGTTTCAGAGATATTCTGAGTTACTGCTTTCAGTTTTAAGCTCTTTAAAGTTTATTTTCATCTCTCATTTGTTTACACGTAGTAAACAAAGAGAACCGAATTGCAAATGTTTGACTTAGCGACCGGCTTTTAAAAGATTTGACTATCGCTTTAGCCTAGTGTATTGTCTTATTTCCCTCCTACTTACAAGTAAGCAGGCAATAAGGCTATTTATGTTAATGTTTATCTCGATTAGCATGATGTCGATGGAAGAATAAGCTTTTTAACAATAATTTGTTTCAGGGATGTAGAGAAAGTAGTGTGAATGGAAACATTACATTATTTCAAACGAAAGGCATCGTTAGTTTCTTCTCTCTTTTGTTTACTCCTAACAAGCAAAGAGAAGCGAATTTCAGTTGTTTCACTTAGCGCCCGACTTTTAAAAGATTTCATTATCACTTTAGCCTAGTGTATTTACCTTCTACTTTTGAGATAGAAAGTAATAAGACGGTCTCTGGCAATGTTTATCTTGATTCGTGTGAAGTAGATAGAAGAATAAGGTTATTTGTTTGTGGAACAACTAGAGAAAGCCATGTGAATGGGACACATCAGATTTGTATTATTCCCTTAATGTCAGTCACACTACTGCTTTCAATTAAAGTTGCTGCATTAAAAATATATTACATACACTTATTCTTGTTTTCTGGGAACAAACAGATGGTGATTTGTCTTTTTTAAAGCGTTTACAAAGCTAAGGTTTTCCTTTGACTGTCTTCATTAAATTTGCACAGGTTAAATAAAAAGTTGGTTTACTGTCCAGTTTTAAGACAAGACTTTGACAGGATCTTTGTTACCGTTTTATGTGCATATTAAACGTTGTTTGCTGGTGAATACGTAATCGTGTACTTAGAATGAGATTTCTTAAAAATGCTCTTTTATTTCCTTTTGCTTGTTATACAAAGAACCGCACTTGTGTTTTTCTTGTCGTTTAAATTGTTTATTTTGTGTTCATTATGAATTCAGCTGCTGCAGAAGTTTTTGTTAGGGCGTAGCTAGAATGATGTTGTGTTTATTTGAGGGACACAATTACAGTTATCTCGGGTGTTTACACTCTCGTCTTCGTCCTGTTTTACATTTACTTGCTCTAGCTCAGTTTCATTCTAGGGGCCTTCAGTAAGTCCTTACAAAATACAACAAAGTGCACCACTACCATCGAGGGCCTTTTTTTTTTTCAACCTCCAATAGGGGGTAAATAAAAGACAAGATCATAGAAAACAATTATTTTATTTTTAAACGTTTTGTACACTTATGGTTACTTTTCAACATAGTCACCGAAAAGATTGAGACATTTATCGTACCGGTGCACAAGCTTTGCAATACCCGCTTCAAAAAATGTTGCCGCCAATGATTTCAAAAGAGCATTGACGTTGTTTTAAAGATGTTTGTTATTTTGAAAGTGCTGCCCTCCTAGCCACGTCTTCAGTTCAGGGAAAAGGTGAAAGTAACCGGGTGGCAGGTCAGGACTGTGCGGCGGATGATCGAAAATGTCCCATTGAAATCGTTCAAGGAGCCGATGGGTTGTCATGGATCAACACAATTCCTGAAGTCAGCATTCCTCTTCGTTTGTTTTGAATGGCTCTCCGCAAACGTCGTAAAGTACGAAGATCTTCAAAACAACGTCAATGCTCATTTGAAATCATTGGCGGCAACATTTCTTGAAGCGGGTATTGCAAAGCTTGTGCACAGGTACGATAAATGTCTCCATCTTTTCGGTGATTATGTTGAAAAGTAACCATAAGTGTACAAAACTTTTAAAAATAAAATAATTATTTTCTACGATCTTGTCTTTTATTTACATCCTATTGGAGGTTGAAAAAAAAACGCCCTCGTATTTAGTAACCGTGGTCATTTATTAAATGGCAGTTAAGTTTGAGCTGTATCCATCACGTGGTCTCGTTGCCATTGGTGATTGAATCAACAAGGTTGTGCTTCTTTAGACTCACATGACTTTCTCTACATCGCTGTAACAAATTATGGTTAAAAGCATATTCTTCTGTCTACTTTGTGATAGTCAAGATACACATTAGCAGAAATTACCTTATCTGTGAAGTTTGACCAAAAATTGTAGAAAATTAAAAATTATTTGTTTTGATAATAAAGTAATATGGCTTCTAAACTTTAAGAAGAAATATCGTTTTCCTCACTAAGTGCACATTGGCTACCAATTAACCAAAGCTATAAATGGATGGCCACAAGCTTAGTGATAAATCACTCCCAACCTTAAACACTATTTTATCGCAAACTTTTTATCCAACACTTTTCCATACTAAAAATGTTCCACACGATGCAATTTTTCACTAATTTGTTACAAACTTTTTAGTTTCAAATTCTTTTTCACATTAAACAAAGTAGTCCGATTACTTTTTCGAAATTATGTTCCGAATTTTTATAAATTAATTTTCAGATTTTGGGAAACTCTGAGTTTTGGAAAGTACAAAAAATAATAATTTTTTCCACTAATTAGAGCTAGTATTTTAAAATATAATATAACTGATTTATTTGTAAACTCATTTTCTAAAATACTGGATAATTGTATGTGAATATTTTTAAAAATACATCACGTTTATGTTTATTAGAACAATGCATTTAGACAGAAAACAATTATTATTTAAATAACCATTAAGCTATAATTTTGATACACAGGGAAAGTATCACTATTATTATGCATAATAACTGTTAAAAGGTTCAATAACATATATATCACATGCAGTGAATTTTCAAAATTCCACATATGCATTACCTTTCTTCCTTGTTAGTAGGAGAAAAATAAGGGAAAACAGTAACCTAAAGTAATAGTCAAATGTTTTAAAAGCTGGTTGCCATGTGGTTGAAATCCGTTTCTATGCAGGGCAAGGAGTTTACAACTTTCCGTGTGAGAACAGTTTAAGTATTTTGAATCAGAAAAAAATTACGACGAATAATTCAGAAATGGCCAATTCTACGAAAAAAAACGTATATGCCATAAACAGTGTCTTTTAACGTGATCTGTATTTTTGTGTAGTAAGTTTTTTCCATCTCTTACGGTTTAACAGATGCACAAAATACAGCAAAATTCATTCCGAATAAAGAGGTCTTTAGAGGCCATTCCCAGAAAATTCAAGATATATATTCTATTTGTCATTCTAAATACCTTTAATGGATGGCATTTTAATCAAGTTCCTTTGAGCGATTTTTGAGAAAATAAAAACTATCTAAATTTTTTCCGAGTAAAGGGTAGTATGGAGTGGGGAGATTTTTCTTAAAAATCTTCGTGTCGCAAGATACTAAATACTTAAATACCAACTTTGGAATTTTACCGACTTTTCGTTTTTTGTTTATCGTGACACTCACATGGACCTGTTTATAAAAATCTGATGTGTTCCATTCGCATGACTTCCTCTACATAGCTGTAACAAATTATAGTTAAAAAGCTTAACCTTCTATTTACTTTAAGGTAATCGAGGTAAACATTAACAGAAAATGTCTTAATTACTTGCATCCTTGTAAGTAGAAACAAAATAAGGGAGTACATTAGGTTAAAATGACACTGAACCTTTTAAAAACTGGTTGCCATGTGGTTAAAAGCTATGTAGTTTACAACTTTCAGTGTGGGAAACGTTTAAGTATTTTCAATCTGAAACAAATAATGAATAATTCAGAAATGGTCAATTCTACGAAAAAAACGTATGTGCCATAAATTGAGTTTTAACGGAATGTGTATTTTTGTATAGTCTTACGGTTTACCAGTTTCGCAAAGTTACGATTAGCATGGAGTAAATAGAAGCATAAGATTTTTAACAACAATTTGTGGCAGAGATGTAGAGAAAGTGAATGGAACACATTAGATTTTTTATTCAAGACTTCTCCTTACATGTATTTCGGTATCGAATTTTTGGTTGGAACACAATACTTTCACTATTATGTAAATTGTGCATACCTTCTAGAGAAAGTAGAAACCCTGTGGACTTGCACTCTAAGTGTTAGCACTAACGAAGAACTTAAAATACGTCACCTGTTCCTCTACTCAACGCTCGGGTAAGACTGATAGTAAAGAACCTGAAGCATACTGTGGTGTTAGAGTGATGATCTGAGTGAGCAGGAAATGGGTGCTCAGGTGTATGGAGGATGCAGCAGAACTGTCTCATTTTCCCTTGAGAGATAGACAATGGGAAGTTGTCAATTACTTGAACTTGTTCCTCCCTTGTGAGAAATGCGGCGCCGTGATTAATTTTGGTTCTTCACACCAGGGAAGAGATTTTCGTTATGTTTCTGCTGCCGGATAGGTGAGAGAGAGAGAGACAGGAAATACTTGCGCGTCTTCCAGATTAAATTCGCAGTTGTCTCCGGTCCGCAAGTCAATTCGATAGGAATTCCTCTCTCTCTCTCTTTCTCTGCCCCTCACACAGAGAAATCTCTTTGCTTTAATTCGAAATGTAGAAAGTCGCCGAGGCGCGTGCTTGGGGGAAACCTGACCAGCCTCGAATAAACGAGGGGTGCTCAGGAATGTGCTCATGCACAGATTTCAGATCGATATTTGCTCTCGACCTCTGCAACGGGAATCTCGACCCCAAAACAGCTTTCACACACCTAACACTGTTTCAAGTCTCTCATCTGATAGCGGTACAGTCACATGACCTTCGCTACGCATGTACTGTACAGGTTCATTCAATGGAACTAAGTTTTTACCATCATTACTATGTACAGCATGCAGAGGAGGTATTGTATTCCACCCAAAAACTCAATGTAGAGGCTTTTCTGGGCCCCAAAAATTCTAAATCTGTTCAAGAAAACTACAACTGAGTACCTTCACACGACCTTCGCTACGCATGTATTATAGAGACTCATTCAATCAAACTAGACTTTTACTCCCTCTGTTATAAAAATGAGTTTTATTTATAGACGCTCTTTAATGTTGAGATTCCCAACTCTCCATTCTATACTGGACGTAAAATACTGTTAAATTTTACTCAGAGGCCTCTTTTTCAGGCTTGAGGCTCCTTTGCGGCTTTCCTTCGTTTCCTAAGATTGCCCGGAAAAATCCATCGTCCTTCGCCGGTTTTTGTTTCTGGGGTAGTTGTGCTTTTACTGCTCTGGTACCGCAGGCGATGACACTGATGATACATGAAGATGGAGCCCCGGTGGAATGCGATGGCGGGGGAAACCGGAGAAAACCCGCCCCTGCGCCGCTTTGTCCACCACAAATCTCATGTGCGGTCGCTTGGGATGGAACCCGGTCCCTCTAGGTGAGACTCTGACCACTCGACCACGGTGCGGACACTACTAAGTACAGTATATAGAGAAGATAATGTACGTATTTCACCCAGAAACTAAATATAGAGGTATTTCTGGTAGTACAACTTTTTGTGGACCCTAAAAAGTTTAGATAAAGGTATTTGTATCTCCTTTAGAATAAAACTCAGTATACGGATTCCCATAAATGCCGAACTTCGCAAGGAAAATTTAAACAAATGTATCAAGGGACACAATTTTAAAAATCTGGTGTGTTCTATTCATAAAACTTTCTCTACATCTCTGTAAAAAAATTATTAATAAGATTATTCTTCTATCTATAACATGCTAATCCAGATAAACATTATCAGAAATGGTCTTATCACTTGCTTCCTTGTAAGTAGAATGGAAATAGGGAATACACTAGGCTAAAGTGATGGTCAAATGTTTTAAAAGCTAGTTGCCATGTGAGTGAAATCCGTCTCTTTGTATGGCCAGGAGTTGTCACACTCACATATGTGAAAAGCAAAGTTTTTTTTAAAACCAATAACACGGCACATCTCAGAAATGTTCAACTCCAAGAAAAACATGTATATAACACAAATTGTGTGTTTGAACGAGATCTATATTTTTAGTAGTACATTTTGTCTATCTCTTACGCTTTACCAGTTACGCAAAATTCAACAAAATTCATCCAAAATAAAGAGGTCTTCAGAGGTTATTCCTAGAAAATTGAATATACAGATTTTATTTGACCTATAAATATCTTTAATATACGCTAATAAAAGTATTAGAGGCATTTTTGAGGTAATCAAAATTATCAAACATTTGTCCATGTAAAGGATATTCTGGGTTGGGGGGGATTTTCTTGTAAATCTTCGTGTCGCATCCTTGGAAGATACCAAACATTTGTCCATGTAAAGGATATTCTGGGTTGGGGGGAGTTTCTTGAAAATCTTCGTGTCGCATCCCTGGAAGATACCAAACATTTGTCCGTGTAAAGGATATTCTGGGTTGGGGGGCTTTTCTTGAAAATCTTCGTGTCGCATCCCTGGAAGATATCAAACATTTGTCCATGTAAAGGATACTCTGGGTTGGGGGAGTTTCTTGAAAATCTTCGTGTCGCATCTTTGGAAGATACCAAACATTTGTCCATGTAAAGGATACTCTGGGTTGGGGGGCTTTTCTTGAAAATCTTCGTGTCGCATCCCTGGAAGATAGCAAACATTTGTCCATGTAAAGGATACTCTGGGTTGGGGGAGTTTCTTGAAAATCTTCGTGTCGCATCTTTGGAAGATACCAAACATTTTTCCATGTAAAGGATATTCTGGGTTGGGGGGAGTTTCTTGAAAATCTTCGTGTCGCATCCCTGGAAGATACCAAACATTTGTCCATGTAAAGAATACTCTGGGTTGGGGGGCTTTTCTTGAAAATCTTCGTGTCGCATCCCTGGAAGATATCAAACATTTGTCCATGTAAAGGATACTCTGGGTTGGGGGAGTTTCTTGAAAATCTTCGTGTCGCATCTTTGGAAGATACCAAACATTTGTCCATGTAAAGGATATTCTGGGTTGGGGGGCTTTTCTTGAAAATCTTCGTGTCGCATCCCTGGAAGATACCAAACTTAAATTATCAAACATTTGTCCATGTAAAGGATATTCTGGGTTGGGGGAGTTTCTTGAAAATCTTCGTGTCGCATCCTTGGAAGATACCAAACATTTGTCCATGTAAAGGATATTCTGGGTTGGGGGGCTTTTCTTGAAAACCTTAGTGTCGCATCTTTGGAAGATACCAAACATTTGTCCATGTAAAGGATATTCTGGGTTGGGGGGCTTTTCTTGAAAATCTTCGTGTCGCATCCCTGGAAGATACCAAACTTAAATTATCAAACATTTGTCCATGTAAAGGATATTCTGGGTTGGGGGAGTTTCTTGAAAATCTTCGTGTCGCATCCTTGGAAGATACCAAACATTTGTCCATGTAAAGGATATTCTGGGTTGGGGGGCTTTTCTTGAAAATCTTAGTGTCGCATCTTTGGAAGATACCAAACATTTGTCCATGTAAAGGATAATCTGGGTTGGGGGGCTTTTCTTGAAAATCTTCGTGTCGCATCCTTGGAAGATACCAAACTTAAATTATCAAACATTTGTCCATGTAAAGGATACTCTGGGTTGGGGGATTTTCTTGAAAATCTTCGTGCCGCATCCTTGGAAGATACCAAACAGTTGTCCATGTAAAGGATATTCTGGGGTGGGAGAATTTTCTTGAAAATCTTCGTGTCGCATCCTTGGAAGGTACCAAACATTTGTCCATGTAAAGGATATTCTGGGGTGGGGGATTTTCTTGAAAATCTTCGTGTCGCATCTCTGGAAGATACCAAACTTAAATAACAAGTTTCGTATTTAAGGGTATTTTAGTTTTCGAGCTATGCTGTCCACAGACACACACGGACCTATTTCTAAAAATGTGTTTTTTTTGGGGGGGGGCTCAGTGAAATTCAAAGCGTGTATTTCCATTGAAATCTCGGTATCAACTTTTTGGGTGCAATACAATACCTTCCCTGTACACTATGTACATAGTACGTGTAGACAAAGTAAAACGAGAAATCTTAGAAAAAATGTCAATATGTGTGCGTGTGTGTTTGCCTGCGGATAGAATGGCTCCAAAACGAAAAGCCCGTTAAGTACCAAACTTAGTATTTATGTTTAGTATTTCCGAAAGAGGATGCGACACGAAGATTTTCAAGAAAGCCCTTCACCGCAAACCACAATTTACAGGGAAACATTTTGGTATACTTGTTTTATCAGAATGGTTCTAATGATTTTTATTAAATACTTTTTATTAAAGACATTTTCATCAAAAATAAATGTATATATTGATTTTTCTGGAAAAAACCTCTAAAGACCACTTTATTCTAAACACATTTTGTATATCAGTTAAACCGTAATAGGTAGACAAAAATTGAATACACATATAATATAGATCCCGTTAAAATACAGAATTTACTCATACATTTATCTTGTTAAGTTGACTGTTTTCAAATAATTCCTCTTATTATTTTCAGTTTTAAACTACCAAACTTTTCTCAAACGGGAAGAAACCTTTCCTTATATATGTCTTGTTTTACAGCTGGCCATGCAAAGCAAACCGAATCTCAATTGTTTCACATAGACTTGACTATCGCTTTATCCTAGTGTATTCTCTTGTCTGTCTTCTAATTACAAGAAAACAATCACTAAGACCCTTTCTGTTGATGTTGATCCTGAATAGCTGATGGAGAATAATGTTTTGTAAGATTAATTGTTAATATGGAACAAGTTGTGTGAATTGAACACATCAGATTTCTATACAACATTCTGTGCAGCAAGAAAAAGTCCGTTAAATACCAAACTTGATATTTAGGTTCAGTATCTTTCAAGGATGAAAATCCTACCACGTCACCTAACGTTTACGCAGAACTTTACGAAAATTTTGATTTTTTCCTAATAGGCTCCAAGGTTTATGATAAGAAATATTCATTACGAACGAAACGTATGTCTTAAATTTTGTGAAAGCAGCCTCTGAAGACCTCTTCACTCTTGATGACTTTTGCCGCAAGAGACAGGCAAAAACTTGCCACACAAAAATATACATATCCTGAAAATATGTTATAAATATATTTTTCTGCTGCCGACCGTAATTGAGTAGTTTACGAGCTCGTTTCAGATCGCAAACTTGATTTTTACGGAATCCACGCGCAAAGAAGTGCAGCAAGCGTAAAGTAATTTTGTTCCAACTTTACGCTCGCCAAAATAATTCACGATATTAGTGTGTATACATCACTGATCAACAGACAAACAATTAAAATTAGTCGTGCACGATATAATGTTATGTTCAACGTCAATAAATGACAAATATTCTTTCGCAGCTCTAAGGATATCATAATTCTCACAGAACAACAATAATATTGGTTTGTCACGGCCTGCTATAACCGTACCGTCATCGCGCCCAGCAATGCGAAATAAATAACCAAATATAACCCTTGGTGAATGGCTCAAACTTAACCTCAAATTTATTTCATCTTTCGTTGCTTTTCTTTTAATATCAGAAAATTCTCGTAGAAAAAACATTATATGATACGGGAGTGTAAAGTTTCTTTTTGATTCTCGACTGCGTCTCGTTTCACAATATTCCCGCTCGAATCAAAAACCATAACTTTACGGTCTTACATCATAAATAACTATTTGTGTTGTTGAGTTAACCGTTTCCAAGATATTCTTTGATATTGTATTCAATTTTAAACTATTTAGAGTTTACTCAAATGGAAGCTAACTTTCGTTTCATCTCTCTTTTGTTTCACTTGTGGTATACAAATAGAACTGAATTTCAATTATTTCACATAGCAAGCAGGTTTTAAACAATGACTGTCAGTGTATCCCCTTATTTCTCTTCTACTTATAAGGAACTAATGAATTAGAAGAATGGTTTGTCTCCAGAGAGTCCCGTGTATGGAACACACCGCATGTTTGGAAGAATTCTCTAAGAAAGCGTTACTTTTGTCTGTGTCATATGACATTGCATACATTTAATTAAGTTTAAAGACACTTTTTGTAGGATAGAGTCATTATTTTGCTAATAATAAAAGCACATGCAAATAAGTGTTATAACGTTTCATGAACATGTATTTCCAAAGCCGCCTGTGATTATTAACTGTGCCGGCCTGCTCTGGTATGTGCGGGACGTCCATTACAAGAGTTTCCGGATTTCCTTTCGCCCTGTCCTAGGGCAAAACGTGACTTCCAGTGGAAGGAAGCAGCCCACTCCCTCGCTCGCTCGCTCGCTCGCTCTTCAGCTCGTGATCCACCACCACCTTCCTGCGTAGGAGTGAGCGTGGGTTCATACCAGCCAGCCCGTATTGGCGAACACCACACCACGCTTTATCAACATACTCACGTTCACGATTCCTTACAAAAATATAATTAATAGTTGCTTTGAGAAAAAAAAATATACCGCAAATACGAGGGCCATCCAGAAAGTGACAGACGATTTGGCTATTCCCAAAAAATTCAACATATACATTTTATTTTGCATGTAAATATCTTTAACATACGGTGTTTTCAACAAAATTGGGCGTCATTTTTGACAAAATCAAAATTTCATATAAAGGGCTTTTGGGGGTGGGGGATTTTCTTGAAAATCTTCGTGTTACAGTTTTGGAAGATACTGAACTTAAATATCAAGTTTGGTATTCAATCGACTTTTGTTTTTCAGCTATGCTGCCCATTGATAGACACACACACGGACATATCTCTAAAAATGGTCTTTTTTTTGTTTTTGGAATCAGGGTCTCCCAAAACATGTAGTTGCAGTGAAATTTCAGTATCGGATATTTTGGTGCAATACCTTCTCTATACACTATGTATATAGTACGAGGGACATCCAGAAAGTAACATACGATTTTTTTTCTTCCACCGCTAAAGATCTGAGCCAAGATGTCACTGTCACTTTGAGGTCTTCATGGCTGGGAAACCTTTTCCATCCAAAAAGTCATGTAAGGTGTCCAAAGTGAAACACCGGTTTTTCTGAATTCTTTTATCAACAGTTGCTTTCAACTGCTCCATAACGATTGATGAACTTCCACTCCGGTCTTTATCGTACACACTGTTATGTTCTTCCTTGATTACTCGTAAATTATGTGTCATTTCCTCACTGAAGACTCGTTCATTGCATTATCACCATACACTTGCGTTATTTGCCTATAACATTCGATTGACCCAACATTTTGTGCATTCAAAAAACGAATAATTTTATCACATCGGCATCAAAAATCTGGTACCAATCGCCAATAAAAGTCTTGACAGAATGGAGATTACATAGAGTAAGATACTGCAACTTTGTGTTGATAACTTTCGTTATTGTTTTGTTACTTTCTGCATGGCCCTCTCATTAGGTCTTCTTTATCAATAGCAAAGATAAGACGTAGCAGTCTAAAGCTCTATGACTTGTAAAACCACTTTTTTTTTACAGCGGTGAAAAATCCTAAAATAATGCGGGCATGTTTGTCAAGATTAAATCCAAACAGAAGACAAATAGATACAAATAGGCTTTGAAATAAAAGAGAATGCAACGCCCCGTTTGTGATTGAGTGGGCATAGCGTGATGCCTTCTGCACCTACGGCTCATGCATTACAATACCATTATGTAAAACGTGTTTCGTTATGCGGATCTTTGCGCCCCCCCCCCAGCCCTAATCGCGCAGAGTACTGCATTAAATTAATGGCGGAGCACAGTCAGTGTTTATCGTAAAGTGGATTAGGAATGGCATTGCATTTGTTATTATGAGAAAGGGTGGAGCTGAAAGCAAGAAGGGAAACGCTTCAACTGTCATATGGACCAACTTTATTAATTGTAATACTAAACTAAACTTGATTCATATGCGCTCCACAACAAAAAGTGTACAGTGCTCCATTAAGCAAACAATACAGGCCTAAACTTCGTGTAGCAATAATTTAATCTAGCAAAACCCTTTATTGCTTTCTCTACACGTACATAGCGTACAGAGAATGTATTGCATTCCACCCCAAAATTCGATACCGAGATTTCACCAGAAATATGTGTTTTGGGACCCCCTAAATTCAAAATATAGTAATTTTACTTTCTCTACATGTACTATGTACATAGTGAATAGAGAAGGTATTGCATTCCACCCAAAAATTCGATACCGAGATTTCAACGAAAACATATATTTTGGGATCCCCTAAATCCAAAATATAGCAATTTTAGTTTATCTACACGTTTTATGTACATAGTATATAGAGAAAGTATTGCATTCCGCCCAAAAATTCGATACCGAGATTTCACCGGAAATACACATGTTACGGTCCCCTGTATTAAAAAAAAAAAAAAATATTTGTGTGTGTCCGTGTGTCTGCGAACACGGTAACTCAAAAACGAAAAGTCAGTAAAATACCAAACTTGGTATTTAAGTTTAGTATCCTTCAAGAATACAACACGAAGATCTTGAGGAAAATCTCTTCACCCTAAACTAACCTTCACATGGAAAACTTTTCGAACATTTTTATTTTCTCAAATAAGGCTCTAACAATTTCGATTAAAATGTCGCATATTAAAGATATTTACCTGACAAATAGAATGTATATCTTGAATTTTCTGGGAATAGCATCAGAAGACTACTTTATTCTGGATGAATTTTGCGGAATTTTATATAAGCAATAAACTGTAAGAGATAGATAAAATGTAGATCTCGTTAAAACATACAATTTATGTCATACATTTTTTTCGGGAGTTTACCATTTTTGAGCTATTCCCTGTTATTGGTCTCAGTTTTAAAATACTTAAAATGTTTCACATATGTGAATTTGTCAACTCTTAGCAATGCAAAGAAACAATTTTCATTTACTTGGCAAGAAGCTTTTAAAACATTAGACTATCGCTTTACTTTAGTGTGACCCGCTTCTATTTTTAAGGAAGCTAGTAACAAGACGTTTCTTGTAACATTTTTCTCGATTAGCATGAAGTAAATAGAAGCATAAGATTTTAACAATAATTTTTTGCAGAGGTGTAGAGAAATGGAGTACAGCAGATTTTTTCTTTCACACAAGCCGTGTGTAGGACAGGACTTTCTCTGCATCTCTACAACAAATTATTGTTAAAATCTTATACTTCTATTTACTTCATGCTAATCGAGAAAAAATTATCAGAAATAGTCTTATTACTTGCTTCCTTGTAAGTAGAAGCGAAATAAGGGAGTACCATAGGTTAAAGTGATAGTCAATAGCTGGTTGCTATGTGACTGAAGTTCCTTTGTTTGTATGGACACGAGTTGACTAATTCCTGTATGAGAAATGTATAGTTTTTTAAAGCTGAAACCTATAGAAAGGATATCTCAAAAACGCTCAACTCCACGAAAAAAAATTATATAACATAAATTCTGTGTTTTAACGTGCTTTATATTTTCTGTGTGGTAAGTTTTTGTCTATCCCTTACGGTCTTGTAGTTATGTAAAATTCCGTAAAATTCATCTAGAATAAAGTAGTTTTCAGAGGCTATTCCCAGAAAATTCAAGATAGTTATATTATGTGTTAGGTAAATATCTTTAATATACGATATTTTAATCAAAATCGTTAGAGCCATTTTTAAGAAAATGAAAATTTTCGAAAAAAAGTTCCAAGTAAAGGGTAGGTGGGGGTGGGGGATTTTCTTGAAAATCTTCGTGTTGCATCCTGGCTAGATACCAAACTTAAAGATCAAGTTTGGTATTCAGCAGTCTTTTCGTTTTTGAGCTATGCTATCCATAGGCATACACACGCACACAGACATGGACCTTTTTCCAGAAATGCTTTTTTTGGATTCAGAGGGAACGAAAACATGTATTTCGGGTGAAATCTCGGTATGGAATTTTTGGTGCATTACAATACCTTCTCTATACACTACGTATGTAGTACATGTAGAGAGAGTAATTAATTTACAATTTCTTGTAATGTTTAGCTTGATAAGTCTTTTGTAAGAATATTTTGTAGCAGAATATTAGAGAAGCTCATGTGAATGTTTTCACATTTCTTTCTCAGTACTTCAGAAATAGGAAAAGAGCAACTGGCGCTATCTGCTGAGGTTTTAGGGAAGATGCGATCTTGATGTTATTAATATTATGCAGCAGACACTGTTACACATTCGAGTGTCGGTCGATGATCGATCTTTCTGAATCGACTTGCCTTACAGGAGGAGGGAGCTGACAGACACAGAATTTCATTAGTCAGCGTGCTGACAACTCAACTCTGGATATTTTATCGGAACATCGATACTTTAAGGATTAAAGAAGTGTTCCTTGAAGGACAATTCTTGGCAGATTTTCTCTCCAACAAATTGTGTGCTAGCGAATTCGGATCATCTATTCAAATATCGCGGTTCCACTGATCTGCTTTGATATAAGGGACAGTGCGACTGCGTTTTTAGCCAATATGTCAAAGTTTTTGATTTTTACTTTCTCCAGCACGTATGTAGTACATGGGTAGAGAAGGTATTACATTCCACCTAAAACTTTGATGCCAATTTCACCGAAAATTCACGTTTTCGGGTCCTCTAATGAAAAAAAAGAAGTCTGTGTGTAATGTAAATGCAGTTTTATTTATGGACGCTCTTTAACTGCTGTAGTTCTCAGTGTCCCATCCTATACTTTGCATGAATGACCGCTTAAGTTTGCTCAGAGGCCTCTTTATCAGGCTGGGGGTTCTTTTACATGCCGTAAATGTACGACACGGGACCAACGGCTTTACTTCCCTTATGAAGGAAGCTATGCTAAGGATTTTGGAGCCCGAAAAAAATCCGTCGTCTTCCGCCGGGTTTGAACAAACGATCTTGGGTATATGAAGCTAGCTTGGAACGTCTCTGTTGTGCGCGCCCTTGTGTTTGTGATTATTATAGCTCAAAAAGTCCCTTAAACAGGTCAGTTAAGTTCATCTTCCAAGGATGTAACGCCAAGATTTTCAAAAATACCCCCTCAACACAAAGTACCATTTACATGACAAACTATAGCTATATATATTTCGAACTTCTAGGGAATAGGCTCTGAAGGCCTCTTCATTCTAGAGGACATTTACATAGCTCGTAAACCTTAAGAGATACACAAAATCTTACTTCACGAAACATCTAGATCCCCATAAAACAAAAAATTTATTCCCAATTTAATTTTATGTAGAGCTAACCGTTTCCGAGACATTCCTTGTTATTGGTTTGAGTTTGAAGCTACTTAAACCTTTCTCAAACAGGAAGTCTTCTTTCGTTTCTTATCTCTTTTGTTTTACTCTTAGCCATGCAAAAAGAATTGAAAATCTATTGTTTTGCATATCAACCAGCCTTTAAATATTTGACTGTTGGCTTCTCCTACTGTATTTCTGTTCTACTTATACTGAACTAAGTGATAAGACCCTTTCTGTTTTACGAACATGGTACAGATAAAGAATAGTCTATTGTAAGAATAATTTGTTTGCAGAACAGTTAGAGAAAGTAATGTGAATGTAACACATCAGAATTTTTATGCGCATAAAATGTATTCTTTGCGTTTCAGTTTTGCATGCATAAACTCAAGTATGTTATATAAATGCAACTGTGTGTGAGACCTGTGTGTGCAATTTTAATGTATACTTGTGGAAATGTCTTGCCACTTGATCAACAGCTATAAAAGAGAGTGAGTTAATTCTGGACGAGCAGTAGCGAGACAATCGAAGCCACAGGAACTAGTGTCCTGATACACACTATTGCAGCATTGCAATACACTATTTGTAAATAGATTTTCTTAAATACATTAAAGCCTTTAAATTTAAAATCAATATTTTCAACTACTTAATATTGAAAACTCAAATTTTAAATCAAAATACAACCATTTAATAATATTACCTTCATGTAATACATACTAAATTTTAAAAAGTTCAAAGGTACTGCTCAACAAATATTTTAAAATTATATAATATACAATATTTTTAATAATTGAAATTACATTCGTTTATTTGAACTTGTCAACTGTCTACATTTTCCAAGAACGTCATCCTGGTCTCAGAAAATAAACTTAGAAACACAGAAATAAACCATGACATACGAGGGTCATTCAGAAAGTAACAGGCCATTTGGCATAATTAAGCAATAACAAAACTTTATTTACAAAGTTACACTACCTTACTCTATTTCTCAACGTAATTGTCAAGGTATTTATTGTCACGTGGTACAGATCGCTAACATCTAAGCCAAGATGTCACTTTGAGGTCTTCATGACTGGGAAATCTATAGAACCGAAATAAGGGAGTACCTTAGTTTAAAGTGATAGTCAAAAGCTGATTGCTATGTCACTGAAGTTCCTTTGTTTGTATGGACAGCAGTTGACAAATTCTTGTATGAGAAAAGTATAAGTTTTTCATAGCAGAAACCAAAAACAAGGAATGTCTCAAAAACGATGAACTCCATGAAAAAAAAAATGTATATAGCATAAATTGTGTGTTTAACGTGCTCTAAATTTTTTGTGTAGGTAGCAAGTTTTTGTCCAGCTCTTACAGTTTAGCGTTATTCAAAATTCCGTAAAATTCATCCAGAATAAAGTACTCTTCAGTGGCTATTCCCAGAATATTCAAGGTATACATTTTATTTGTTAGTTAAATAGCTTTAATATACGGTATTTTAATCAAAATCGTTAGAGCCATTTTTGAGAAAATCAAAATTTTCGAAAAGAGTTCCATGTAAAGGGTAGTTGGGGGTGGGGGGATCTTTCTCAAAATATTCGTGTCGCATCCCTGGAAGATACTGAACTTAAATATCAAGTTTGTATTTTACCAACTTTTCGTTTTTTAGTTATCGTGTTCACAGACACACGGATATTTTTCTAAAAATCTGATGATACTCCATTCACATGACTTTCTCTACATCGGTGTAAAAAATTATTGTTAAAAAGCATATTCTTCTATCTACTTTATGCTAATCAAGATAAACATTAACAGAAATTGTCTTATTACTTGCTTCCTTGTGAGTAGAAGGGAATACACTAGGTTAAAGTGAAAGTCAAATATTTTAAAAGCTGGTTGTTATGTGGCTGAAATCTGTTTGTCTACAGGGCCAGGAGTTTACAACTTTCCGTGTGAGGAAATTTTAAATATTTTTAAATCTGAAACAAATAACAAGAAATATCTCAGAAATAGTGAATTCCATGAAAAAAATGTAAATGAAATAAATGGTGTGTTTCGACGTGATCTACATGTTTGTGTAATAAGTTTTTGTCTATCCCTTACGGTTTACTTGTTATACAAGAGTCATCGAGAATAAAGAGGTCTTCAGAGGTTATTTCCATAAAATTCAAGATATACATTTTTTTTTTTTTTTTTTGCCATATATACCTCCTATCTTTAACATACAGTATGTTAATCAAAATCGTTAATGCCAGTTTTGAGAAAATCAAAATTTCCGAATTTTTTTTCTCAAAATCTTCGTGTCGCATCCCTGGAAGATACTAAACTTAAATACAAAGTTTGATATTTTACCGACTTTTCGTTTGTGAGTTATCGTTGTTCACAGACACAAGGACCTTTTTCTAAAAATGTTTTTTTTTTTGTACTGGGGACCCTAAAGCGTGAAATCTCGGTCTGGAATTTTTGGGTGGAATGCAATATGTTCTCTGTACACTATGCACATAGTACTGTAGAGAAAGTAAAAATCATGTATAGTAAAACTGTATAATAGCTTCGGCACGTTTAGGGTCGCTGAAAGGAATAGGAGAATAATAATAATAATAATAATAATAATAATAATAATAATAATAATAATAATAATAACTATGGTCTTTAGTGCGCAGGTTTATAATTAGCATCATTAATATAATATGGTTGTCCCTAAACCCTAGGCTAGGGCTGAACGTGCCAGAGCCAGACTTTAACAGGGACGCTTATGAAGGGAAGATACGGAATGGTTTCATAAACGTCTTTATTTGAATACTTGGGGGGGGGGTGGCTGTCGCGGATTTAATGAAAAGATAAACCCTCCTTATTATAAATTCTGAGGCCCGCGCCGTCACATTAAGAACAGGAAGGGATTCCGCCGTCCCTACCTCGCACAGGGGAATTAATTTTTTATAATGGTGGGAGTCCTGAGTGTTCAAGAGGTCACTCTAACTGGTTCCTGGCTCTCAGATCTCCTAATGTCCTCTAAATCCGCACCTGCAATCT
Source organism: Hymenopus coronatus (assembly GCA_030762935.1). Lineage (NCBI taxonomy): Eukaryota > Metazoa > Arthropoda > Insecta > Mantodea > Hymenopodidae > Hymenopus > Hymenopus coronatus. Next base: position 148,283,816 of record CM060890.1, read on the forward strand.
ATGTAACAGTTTCACTTCCTTAATCGCTTAGGTAGAGGAAGCATTACGCTCTATTAAAAAACAAGTTACGTTCCCTTCCCGTAACTTTCTCTTACAAAATATTACTGTTTTATCCACGTCATGCTGATCGAGATAAACATTAGTAGAGTTTATGTTATTGCTTGTAATTAATTCATTGTAAGTAGAAAATGGCAAATCTTTTAAGAGTGAGCTGCTATGCAATATAGGATGAGAAAAGAAAAAAACGAATGACGACTTCTAATGTGAGAACATTATAGGTATAGAGAAATTGAAGTGAAAAATAAATATCTCGTAAATAGTTATGTCCACACAAAAAAAACATAAATTGTGGATTTTAATGAGTTTGTGTAGTAAGTTTTTGTATATCTGTTATGGTTTACTAGTTACGCAAAACTCATTCAAAATGAAGAAATTTTCCGGAAATTACAGATACACGTTTTATTGTGAGGCAGTTATCTTTAGTGTTGTGGCATTTTAATCATAATCGTTAGATTTGTTTTGAGAAAATAAGAAAAAATGTCCATGAAAAGGTAGCTTGCGGTGAAGGATTTGCCTAAAAATCTTTGGGTTTCAACGTTGACAGATAATGTTCTAAAAAAACAAAACAGTTTGAAAAGTCAGTTAAATAACACACTTGATGTTTAAGTTCTGCATCTATCGAGGATGCGACACGAACATTTTCAAGAAAATCCTCCCGTCACAAACTACCCTTTTTATGGAACAACTTTCCAAACCTTTGGTTTTTTCAAAAATGGCTGCAACGACTTTTATTAAATACGGTTCATTCCACGAGGGCCATCCAGAAGGTAAAGGTCGGTTTGTCATAACTAAATAATAACGAAAGTTATCAACACAAAACTTGATTTACAGTACTTTTCCAGCTTCAAAGAAATTATTCATTTTTATGAATACACAAATGTTCGGCCAATCGAATTGTATAGACAAATTACGCAAGTGTATAGTGATAATGCAATGAACAAGTTTTCAGTGAGGAAATGGCACATAATTTACGAGTAATCAAGGAAGAACATAACAGTGTGTACGATAAAGACCGGAGTGGAAGTTCATCAATCGTTATGAAGCAGTTGAAAGCAAATGTTGATAAAAGAATTCATAAAAACTGATGTTTCACTTTGGACACCATGCATGACTTTTTGGATGGAAAGATTTCGCAACCAGTGAAAACCTCCAGATCTTGGCTCATATCTTTAGTGGTGGAAGAGTATAGCATCTGTACCACGTGACAATAAATACCTTGATAGCAATGTTGAGAAATAGAGTAAGGTAGTGTAACTTTGTAAATAAAGTCTTGTGTTGATAACTTTCGTTGTTATTTACTATGTCAAATCGTCTGTTACTTTCTGGATGACTCTTGTATTAGATATTTTATCAAACGAACTAATAGTCTTTAATCGTTTTAGTGTAAGGGAAATACACTTTAAGATTCCGCGTAACATGTTATACGTTTCAAGTGAACATTCCTACAAGTTCTCAAAAGCTTCACAAAATTACCTTTGCAAAGCTGTTCGTGGGTCATGAAATCATCTATTCGCTTGAATGTGAGGTTAGGACGTGAGAAAATCTCCCCAGCAGCAGCAGTTAGGGGAAAGCGCCGTTATGAAGGGGCCATAACAAGAGCCACAGAATCTTCGTTCATTCCTCGGAGCAGCGAAATTGGATTTTAAATGTGTGCTAGCCGTCAGAATAACAGGAGCCGTTATTAAGGAAGAGGGGCCCTCATTCTCGTCGGGATAGAGATGTTCTGAATATCGCATTCCCAACAGTTCGCTTTGATAGGTGACCGACCACCCGCCCACTTCCTCTGCATGTACTGTATAGAGAAGCTATTGTATTACAGTTTGATAACGAGATTTCACCGCAAATATACGTTTTTGGGGCCCCTGAGTCCCAAAAAAGCATTTTTAGAAAACGGCCCATGTATGCGTCTGTGAGAGCATAGCTCAATAACATAATCTTGGAACTTAAGTTCGGTATCTTCCAAGGATGCGACACGAAGATTTTCAAGAAAATTCTTCCACTCAAAACTACCCTTTACATGGGAAAATGTTTCTCAAAAATGGCTCTAACGATTTATATTAAAATGCCGGATATTAACGCTATTTAAATCACAAATAAAATGTGTGTCTTGAATTTTCTGGGAATGGAGACCTCTATTCTCGATGATATTTTGTTTTTACTTTCTCTACACGTACTATGTCCATGCACCCAAAACTTCCATACCAAAATTTCATCGGAAATACATGTAAATACCAAACTTAGTTCTAAAGCTCATTATCTCCCAAGGATGCAAAACGAAGATTTTCAAGAAAATTCCCCTACCCCATACTACATTTTACATTGAATTTTTTTTTGAAAACTTTGATTTTCTTAAAAATACCTCTAGCGATTTTGATTAAAATACCGCAGCTATTTAAATCACAAATAAAATGCATATCTTGGATTTTCTGGGATTAGCCTCTTAAGACCTGTTGATGATTTTTTTTAATTTCGTACAACTGGTAAAACGTGAAGATATAAAATGTGGACACAATCTATGGCATTCATTTTTTTCGTGGTTTTGACCATTTTTTAAGTATTCCTTGTTATTGGTTTCAATTTTAATTTTTCACATACAGGGATTTACAGTTCCTGCAATGTAAAGAATCGGATTCCAACCACATGGCAACCAGCCTTTAAAAGATTTGACTATCGCTTTAGCCTAGTGTACTCCCTTATTTTCCTTCTACTTATAAAGAAGCATTTCTGATAATGTTTATCTCAATTAACATTCAGTAGACAGAAGAATTACCTTTTTAACAATATTTGTTACAGAGATGTAGAGAAAGTCAAGTGAATGGAACACATCAGATATTTAGAAAAATGTGTGTGTTCCGTGTGTCTGTGAACACGATAACTGAAACAACAAGGAGTCGGGAAAATACCAAACCTGATATTTAAATTTAGTGTCTTCCAGGGATGCGAGAGGAAGATTTTAAAGAAAAACCCCCACCCCAACTACCCTTTACAAGCAAAAAATTGTGAAAATTTAGATCTTCTCAAAAATGATTCTAACGGTTTGATTATATTTTCTGGGAATCTCTTCGGCAGACTTCTTTTAGATGACTTTTTTTAGATTTTGCAAAACGTGTAAGCCATAATCTCTTTAAAACACACAATTTATGTCATATCTATTTTTTACGTAGACTGACCGTTTTCGAGATATTTCTTGTTATTGGTTTCAGATCTGAAATACAAAAAACTTTGTTTATACAGGAACTTGTCAACTCTTGACCACGTAAAGAAACGGACTTCAATCCCATAGCGACCGCATTTTAAAACATTTGACTGTCGGTTTAGCCTAGTGTACGCCCTTATTTGACTTTTACTTACAAGGAAGCGAGCAATAGGATAATTTCGGCTAACGTTTATCTCGATAGCATAAGAATAGGTTGTTGAACAACAGAGTTTTCAGCTGGTTGTAAAACCCTTGACATGTTTAGTACCTTAGCGGTATCCAGTCTACGAACACATAGGCAGTTAGAGCTCTCTCCCTCTCTCTCTCCCTCTCCCTCTCTCCCTCCCTCCAGCAACAGAAAGTCGCGTAGACCCATCACTTTTAGTATGATGCTTCATTTTTGAAGTAATTGGAGCGTGAGAATCTCGAGTATTCTCCACTTAATTCAAGAGGAAAGTCAAATGAAGGACTGGCACCAAGAAAACAAATGCCGCGCAACAACACGAGATGAATAGTTTTTGCACAACCACACATTGTCACGTTATGAAAAATTCATGTTTAGACAGTTTATGTTAAAAGTAGGTCGTTTACCAAATGTCAATAGAAAAGACAACAAAAACATTCAACATTAACATTTGAGGTTGGTTCCTCTAACATAAACAGAAATACTTATTAGTACACAAATGATAATATAACTTTACAAATAATGCTACAATTTAATTAAAGTAAAAGTAATAGCAATAATAAATTACAAAACAATTAAACCACATGATTATGAAATGTATGTATAATTATTAGTACGAGTCCTCTGTGTCACTGGTTAAGAAATGTTGTGGTAGTTTTCTTTTTTTGTTGAGTTTTTGATATGCAGGTTAAATGCTCGAGCACCAGTAACGTTGTTGAAGAATGTCTTGGAGAGATGTTCTCTATAGTGTTCTATTGGAAGTCGGTGTTGAAGTTGCGTATTTGTAGCTCTGCGGAGAAACTTATTTTGTACAACTTGCAGTTAGTAGAAAATTCTGCCACTCAGTTTTATAAAATTATAACATTCCAATGTAGCCAACTTTGGTTTATACGTCCACGGCCTCATTCAAGTAGGCCATGACTCTGAAAGCTCGTGTCGATCCATAAAATGGCGGATCATGAACATGGAATCTGCCGAACCAGACAAAATTACAACTGCTACACTGTCTCTGTTGTATAGAATGTTTTCGCTCTGTACGAGTAAGTCATCATGTTGTCAGTACTGATGCTAAGCAAGGCAACAACTGAATATATTTCATTTTTATTTTGTCTATATATGTATTGACTACGTCTGATAAAAGCAATACATTAATATTGTCATAATAAGTTACCTACCAAGATAAAAAAATGTATCATTAAAATATTCATGTATAGAATAAAATGGACATATAGCTATTCTTGAGATTTTGTTAATCGATAATAAGGAATGTTTACATTGGACCTGTATCTAGTGCTATAACAATGAATATCCATCCTCAAAATATATATATAACGAGAGGCATGTATATATACCCAATTATTTAAAATATAAAGATTATAAATAGTTAAAATGCCTACCTCAATAATTAGGGGTCTACTTGGGGTTATATAGCAACTTTTTTTAAATATCCTAATACTTTTCTTTTGAAGACAAAAAGTTTCATTTAATTTATTATTACCACCCCCCAAAGAATTAGACCATAACTAATTAGATTAAAACAAAAGAAAACTACATGCTTCTCAAGTATTCAGTTGTGGTACAACCTCTCAAATTACGAATTAAAACTATAATTCCAGACAGTCTCTTCTTTGAATATTCAATGTGGGTGGTCCACGACAATTGGTTATCAGTATATACCATTAAGCATGAATTCCATGTAATAGGTAAAACAATCTATTTATTATTAAAATATGTCTATAAATATTGAGAACTGTCCAAAAACAATGCATAACACACTTGTTAAAATTGTTTTACATTGTTCGTACTCACAATATAGACCCCATGTTTACACTGGTATCATAAATAGCTATTGATTCTACGACCGAGCGTAATTGAGTACTTTACGAGCTCATTTCAGATCGCAAACTTGATTTTTACGGAATCCACGCTCATAGAAGTGCAGCAAGCGTAAAGTAATTTTGTTGCAACTTTACGATATTAGTGTGTATACATCACTGATCAACAGACAAATAAAATTAGTCGTGAACGATATAATGTTATGTTGAACGTCAATAAGTGACAAATATTCTTTCGCAGCTCTTAAGGATACCATTCTCACAGAACAACAATAATATTGGTTTGTCATGGCCTGCTATAACGCGTCCAGCAATGCGAAATAAATAACCAACTATAACCCTTGGTGAATGGCTCAAACTTAACCTCAAATTTATTTCATCTTTCGTTGCTTTTCTTTTAATATCAGAAAATTCTCGTAGATAAAACATTGTGTGATACGCGAGCGAAAATTTTCCTTTTGATTCTCGACTGCGTCTCGTTTCACAATATTCCCGCTCGAGTCAAAAACCATAACTTTACGCTCTTGCGTTGAAATCTCGGTATCGAATTTTTGGTTGCACTATAATACCTTCTCTATACACTATGTATATAATACGTGTAGAGACTGTAAAAATGGGCCGGAAAGTTAATGTGAATGTAACACACCAGATTTGTGCTGTTATTGTTATATTGGTAAACAAGCTTTCCTTTGTTTTGAGCTAAAACGCACTGGTTTTAACGGGATATTATTCTTATATTGGTAAACAAGCTTTCCTTTGTTTTGAGCTAAAACGCACTGGTTTTAACGGGATATTATTGTTATACTGGTAAACAAGCTTTCCTTTGTTTTGAGCTAAAACGCACTGGTTTTAACGGGATATTATTGTTATATTGGTAAACAAGCTTTCCTTTGTTTTGAGCTAAAACGCACTGGTTTTAACGGGATATTATTGTTATATTGGTAAACAAGCTTTCCTTTGTTTTGAGCTAAAACGCACTGGTTTTAACGGGATATTATTGTGTCAACGTAAGGGAAAAAGAGAGTTGCTCAGAGTGTTTTCCATATTTTAACTGTTCTTCTTTTTCTTCTCATTTCTCGAAAATGTTTCAGGCTGCTGCTGTCACGTCACTCTGAAAAAAATGGCGTCTGTCATCGCCTTAAAATGTACAACGTGCCATGGGCGAGAGATAAACACTGCTACAGTCTGACGAGAAATATGGCAACATCTATTTCTATAATATTTTATGTGGCAGCAGCGCCGCTATTATGACTCCAGGCGGAAAATTGTTTCCAGAAAAGCAGAATACGTGTTCTTGGAAAATATAAAGGAAAAATATCTGTAATTTCACGAGTAATTTATAGCATATGTTGCTAAGCCAGGTGGCTGAGACATTTTGTCTGGGACAGGATTTTAGGATTCCTCTGAGCCGGGCTTTTCTCGCGTTACTAGGCGAATGCTTGGAAGGTTTCTTCATTCCACTGAAAATCCTGTGCCTTCATTTCACGTCCTTTTCATCCAACCGGTCTCTTTCAGGTTTGTAACTGTCAACGAAGACTACGGAGATGGTGGTAGATGTGGATTGGAAATACGGCTTTCGGCGGCGGGGTGACTTTGGAGTCGCTCTGTGCGAGAGATAAAAAAACTGTTGGACTATTGTTTTTTCACTGAAGCCGTGTGTAGGAGAGGAGTTGATTGGTAGTGTCAGACTGAAAACTTTAATGACATTGCCGGGATTTGAACCACGGATCTCCCTGTTGCTCTACCACTGAGCTACCATGGCAACATGCCGACATAGCATTACATTCCTCAACCATGTCTCCTGGTAAACCACAAGGTGATCTCTAACTATTTTGAGATGACAACCCCAATGACGACCTATAATGTTGTAAGTACTTTAAGTCCCAGGCTTCATAGCATAGCCAACGATTATGGTTGGAGTATGATAGAGCCCGAGCACGGTAGCTCTTTCTCCGCGAACAGGTCTCGGCCGCCCGTCGATAATATTCTCATATTACCCTATCCTGCTGGCGTCTGACGCACAATAAGTCCATGGTAGAACGCCCTCTGGAAAATACCAGTGTAACATCTGCTCTATTAAACAGATGAAGTATTTGTTAATAGCTTAAAGGAAATGAAGTGTAATAAAATATTTACTTCATTTTAAGAAAACTCTGATGGTTTAACCTAAGAGATAGAACAAAAGTAGATCTCATATACGTTTTGTTGTAGAGGGGACCGCTTTCGACACATTCATTGTTTTTGATTCCAATTTTAAAGTACAACTTTTCTCAAACGGAAGGCACTTTTCGTTTGGTCTCTCTTATTTTACTGCTGGTCATGCTAAGCAACCCGAACTCCAATTGTTTCACATAGCAACCAACGTTTAAAAAGTTGACTATCACTTTACGGCGGCCACCTCGATCCCAAGCGCCCGCATGTGGGTTCACGAAGTGGCCAGCGTCTGGGCGGGTTTTCTCCGGGCCCTGCGGTTTCCCCCGCCACTCATTCCACCAATTGCTCCATAGTCACCATTTTTGTTGCATTTCATATCATCCATTTCCTCACGCTCATGCCTTGGTACGTACCGACCTCTCGTTCCAGGTTCTCCATACTGTGGTTTCGTGCCGTTGGCTCTCCTCCCTAGTAGGTATTCACTTGTAAGTTCTAGGGGTAATTCCACCACGAAAAAGTCTATCATTTTATCCTAGTATATTCCCTTATTTACTTTCTACTTACAAGAAACTAAACAAGTAATAAGACAATTTATGTTAAAGTTTATTTCGATTAACATGAAGTTGATAGAAGAACTATGTTTTTAGGAGTAGTTTATCTGTGGAATGGCAGAGAAAGTCATGTGGATGCAACACATCACTTTTTTGTTATTATTTTCGCCTTTTAGTCGTTACTGTTTTGTCTAAAGTTGTTGTTACATTAATTACTTTCTCTACACGTACTATATACATAATGTATAGAGAAGGTATTCTATTGCATCCAAACATTTTATACGAGATTTCACCGGAAATACATGTTTTGGGTCCCCCTGAATAAAAAAAAATCGGGAAAAAGTCCCTGTGTGTGTGTGTGTGAACAGCATAGCTCAAAAACGAAAAGACGGTTAAATACAAAACTTTGTATCTAAGTTTGGTATCTTCCAAGGATGCGACACAAAGATTTTCAAGGTAGTCCCCCCACCCCAAACTACCCTTTACATGGAAAACATTTCGAAAATTGATATTTCTTCAAAAATGGCTGTAACGATTTTGATTAAAATCTGTTACATTTAAAATATTTACATGCCAAATAAAATGTATATCCTGAATTTTCTGGGAATAGCCTCTATTGGTTGAATACTGTATAACTGATAAACCGTAAGAGATGGCGAAAAAATGTACATTACCATAAAGTACACAACGTATGTCACATATATCTTTACTTTCTCTACACGTGCTATCTACATAGTGTATAGAGAAGGTATTGTAATGCACCCAAAAATTCCATACCGAGAATTCACCTGAAATATGTTCTGAGACCCCCTGAATGCATAAAAAGCATTTTTAGAGAAATGTGCGTGTATGTCTGTGAGTGTGTGTGTGAGTGTGTGTGTCTGTGGGCAGCATAGCTCAAAATCGAAAAGACCGTTAAAAACCAAATTTGGTATTTATGTTTGGTATCTTCCAAGGATGCGACACGAAGATTTTCAAGGAAATCCCCCTCCCCCAACTACCCTTTACATGGAACGTTATTAGACTTTTACGGAATTTTGCATAGCTGCTAAACCGTAAGAGATGGAGAAAAACTTACCACACAAAAAGTGTAGATCACGTTAAAACTCACAATTTATGTTGTATAGATTTTTTTATATTCCTTGCTTTTGATTTCAGCTTTAAAAAACATACTTTTCTCATACAGGAATTTCTCAACTCCTGCCCATACAAATAAAAGAACTTCAGTCACACAGCAACCAGCTTTTGACTATCACTTTAACCTATGGTACTCCCTTATTTCGCTTCTACTTACAAGGAAGCAAGTAATAAGACTATTTCTGCTAATTTTTTCGCTATTAACATAAAGTAAATAGAAGCATAAGCTTTTTAACAATAATTTGTTTCAGAGATATAGAGAAAGTCATGTGAATGGAACACATCAGATTTGTTACCATGATCATTACGGCGGTACTGTTGTATTATATTTTGCGAGCGAAGGTCTTGTGTAGCGGAAATGGATCTTTTCCCCGCCGTTTCTAAAGCTCTGGATTTGAAAGTGAGTCGGACAGTGAGAGAGATAGAGCAGCAGGAAACGTGCGGCATATAAAAGGAGGAGGGGACTACAGATATGAATGGAGGACGTGAAAAGGGATGCGATGTGGAAAAAATGCTCCGAGGTGTCCCTACTGCTGCTAAAAGGGACTTTCAATCGAGATCGTATCCTAATGCTAGTTTCACATATTTCCATGTAGATGGCCAGATATGAAACGTTTTACACACAGGCAATACGGAGCACAATCTTTTCATGATGTTAATTGTTCATAAGGTCACAAATTCGCTCTTTGTTACTGAATAAAGACAGTGTTAATACCTCTGCTTTTTTAACATTCTGTGATACAGTTTTTACTTTCTCTTGCACATATGTCATATGCGGCGGTTTTATGGGACCACGTTGTGGGTGCCAAATATGCGACGTTGCAGAGCCAAGCAGGTAGCGTTTGTTGTCGTCCACGTGTAAAAAGTGTCCCTGGGCGTACTTCCCTACCAGATCTCTCCACGTGCCTGGTTTTGAGATCCACTGTCGAAGGTGCTGTCTCGGCGTAACTCAGTCTGCTTGGAAATTGACTCTCTCGGGCGGTAATGACAATGAGCGTAGCTAGGAGTGGCCCTACACTTTCACTTGCATCTGTCCGTTTATTCTTGACTAGAGTTGATACGCTTTAGACAAGCACTTTGCTTTACATGCTAATTGAATTATGATGATTTCTGGGAGATTTCCTTATTCAACAACTTAACTTTACTTCTCTCGTAGAACTTATTATTTCCTCACTTTGTTTGTATATAACATTTATAACAATTACTTTTCACACTGTGTAGTAACCTGACAGGTATACGCGCCTTAAACTTGGCGGTAAGTGTTCCCAACAGCGATTACGCGTACTTGACCTTAAACTTTGTAATGACTGCCCCAGCATCCTGCAATCTGTTACTTATATAGTAAATTCTGCTGTCATGGCTACTTCAATCTCATTGGTTAGAAAGACCGCGAACTTGGCGTCTATGTGTCCCATAATGCATCTCTCCTTACCCAAAATGCATCATAAACACCCCGTGACCGCCTCAACACAATGAAGAGAAACTCACTTCTCTACGATTCAGGGCTCTCCGAAATTACTTTTCACTTATTTCTCTATTGCACGCACATGCACAAGAGTACGTGACTGACAATAGCGTTCTCCTTCACAAAGAACTATCCCTTATTCAGCGGCCAAGTTTGGTAACCAGCTTTGAGCTGCGCTTGCTAGAAGCTAGCCTTATATACTTTTAAATACATTAAATAATTGATAATTTACAGAAGTAATAATAATAATAATAGTACCGAGGCAGACTAACGGTCTCACTTACAATGTACATACATTCTACACAAAAATTCAATGTCGAGTTTTCACAGGAAATATATATTTTAAGTTCCCCTGAGGCCGATTTTACAACGTGCACGATAAATAGAAAAGGTATTGTATTCCAGCCAAAAATTATTTCAAAATTTCACCAGAAACATAAGATTTGAGGTTCCCTGAGTCCGAAAAAGGCATTTTTAGAAAAACGTCTGTGTGCATCTGTCTTTGTGTGTGTCTGTGGAGAGCATAGCTTGCTATTTAATATTTAATACTTTCCGAGGATGCGATACGATTTTAGAGAAACCCCTCCCCCCCCCACGAACTACTCATTACATTACATTCGAAAATAAAGGTTCTAATGATTTTAGAGAAACCCCTCCCCCCCACCACGAACTACTCATTACATTATATTCACAAATAAAGGTTCTAATGATTTTAGAGAAACCCCTCCCCCCCCACCACGAACTACTCATTACATTATATTCACAAATAAAGGTTCTAATGATTTTAGAGCAACCCCTCCCCCCCCCACGAACTACTCATTACATTATATTCACAAATAAAGGTTCTAATGATTTTAGAGAAACCCCTCCCCCCACCACGAACTACTCATTACATTATATTCACAAATAAAGGTTCTAATGATTTTAGAGAAACCCCTCCCCCCACCACGAACTACTCATTACATTATATTCACAAATAAAGGTTCTAATGATTTTAGAGAAACCCCTCCCCCCCCACCACGAACTACTCATTACATTATATTCACAAATAAAGGTTCTAATGATTTTAGAGAAACCCCTCCCCCCCCACGAACTACTCATTACATTATATTCACAAATAAAGGTTCTAATGATTTTAGAGAAACCCCTCCCCCCACCACGAACTACTCATTACATTATATTCACAAATAAAGGTTCTAATGATTTTAGAGAAACCCCTCCCCCCACCACGAACTACTCATTACATTATATTCACAAATAAAGGTTCTAATGATTTTAGAGAAACCCCTCCCCCCACCACGAACTACTCATTACATTACATTCGCAAATAAAGGTTCTAATGATTTTAGAGAAACCCCTCCCCCCCCACGAACTACTCATTACATTATATTCACAAATAAAGGTTCTAATGATTTTAGAGAAACCCCTCCCCCCCACCACGAACTACTCATTACATTATATTCACAAATAAAGGTTCTAATGATTTTAGAGAAACCCCTCCCCCCCGCCACGAACTACTCATTACATTATATTCACAAATAAAGGTTCTAATGATTTTAGAGAAACCCCTCCCCCCACCACGAACTACTCATTACATTACATTCGAAAATAAAGGTTCTAATAATTTTGAATATAGACATTTACATGACGAATATCTTGAATTTTCTGAGAATAGCGTCTGAGGACCTCTTTATTTTGGATGGATTTCTTGAATTTTGTATTCTATATCTTTCCTAGAGTAGACCGTTTTCGAGGTATTCCTTGTTAATGGTTTTTCGTATTTATATAGGAGCTTGTGAACTCCTGCTACGCAAAGAAACGAATTTTAATGCCATAGCAACCACATTTTAAAATATTTGACTGTCGGTTTATACTAGTGCATTTCGTTATTTCTCTTCTACTTATAAGGAAGCAGCAACAAAACAAATAGAAGAATAAGTTTACAAAACTAATTTGTTGCAGAAACGTAGAGGAAGTCACATGAATGGAGCATCAGATGTTTTTTCTTTAGGGAGGCAACTAGTGTTTATACATTACCTCCCTTGGGAGACAAAGTGATTTTAATTCCCTTACGTTTTTGGTGACCTGGAAAGCAAAGTTTAACTCCGGTAGCGGAAAAATATGCTTTTGTTGACAATTTAGCTCAACTATTAAAAAGCCAATGGCATGGCCGAGATTACGCAATTTCAACTAATCGCTGTTATCTGACTGGAGCAATGTTGTCGAAACATCTTATCGCAGCTGATGTTCATTTCTTTGTAATCTTGTCGCACCTGACGTTCGTTTGTTTAACCTCCTGTCGTGGTTATAGGTAACAAGATGACAGCCAACCTTCACTTTTAATAACTCTCAGTTCCACAATTGTACTTTCAATTAATTCACTTACAATGTTTATACAAAGTTTTATCTAGTTCATAATGTATTTAGTTCAAAAAACGAGTGAAAATAATTATTATTTGTATTTCTTTTGTTTGAGATGAGTGCAATAACCTCAAATAAAATAACATTTGTTTCCATTTCATGTATTAGTTATTAAAAGTTGAAATAAAATAATTGTTCCCTATTTCTATTGTTGATATCGATATTCGTACATTGCGAGTAGGCACGGTCGGCCATACAGTTCAGGAATCAGTGAAGAAAGAAATCTATAAATAAAGATGGTCGTCATGTACCATTTGAGAACTAATGTAAGTATTACAATGATAACCTTCCTATGTTATATTAATAGTGTATTTCGCTGAATTGTCTTATCCGGTCGTGAATTATTGAAAACACACGTGGTATTATTTTCCGCACATCACATTTTTGGAGAAAAGTATTTATATGTTATCAAGAAAATGTCAGGACTCCTATATAGTTTACAGAGGGAAACGTTTGTGACAAGCGAAGTGTTTTCAAAGCCCTCTAATGGTGTTAGAAAATAGAGCAGCACAGTAAAGAAACTTAAACTCGCTCGTGATGCAGCAGTGTGCTGTTTCCAGTCTGTAGATGGCGCGCTTACTGAAGCAGCACACAATGACTCCCTGCAGCTCCTGAAGCATGTACAGATTTCTGGCTCGCTGGTTTCGAATAGCGGACCGTCTGCGCTTTTTTCCTTTTTCCATAAATTTCTCTCTTCCAGCGCTGAAACGGTTTTCGTCGAAGTACATCATACCGAACAGAAAAGAGAGAGAGAAAAATGGCATGAAATGCTTCGGCGATGTTAACAAGAATCTATTCGCGAATTTCTGTTACTTTTATCTCTTTTTTACTTTCTCTAACATATATGTACATTGTAAATGGTAGGTAGGGAAAATATTGCATTCCATCGAAACATTAGATATCGAGTTTTCACCAAAAATAACTGTTTTCTGGCCCTGGAAAAATGATTAAAAAAAAAATTGGAAAAAAAATGTCTGTGTGTATCCTTGGACATCGTAATTCAAATTAAAAAAAAATTAGGGTTTACTAATTCAGTATTTCCCAAAGATGCAAAAGGAACATTTTCAGCCAAACCACCACCCCATAATATTCTTTACATTTATCGAAATTTTCTGTTCCCTAAAACATTGACTTAACGATATTGATTAAATAGTATATTAAAGGCATTTACATAGCAAATAGAATATACGAGTGCCATCCAAAAAGTGACAGACGATTGACATAACTAAACAATAACGAAAGTTATCAACACAAAACTTTATTTACAAAGTTACACTACCTTACTCTATTTCTCAATGTAATCTCCATTTTGCCAAGACATTTATTGTCACGTGGCACTGGTTTTTCAATGCCAATATTACACTTTTATATCTACAAAGAGGTTTTATTTTAATGTACACAAAATCTTCGGTCAATCAAATTGTATAGACAAATAACGCAAGTGTATGGTGATAATGCAATGAGCGAGTCTTCAGTGAGGAAATGGCGCATAATTTACGAGTAATCAAGGAAGAACATAACAGTGTGTACGATAAAGACCGGAGTGGAAGTTCATCAATCGTTATGGAGCAGTTGAAAGTAAACGTTGATAAAAGAATTCAGAAAAACCGGTGTTTCACTTTGGACACCGTACATGGCTTTTTGGATGGAAAAGATTTCCCAGCCATGAAGACCTCAAAGTGACAGTGACATCTTGGTTGATATATTTAGCGGTGGAAGAGTATAACATCTGTACCACGTGACAGTTAATACCTTGATAGCAATGACGTTGAGAAACAGAGTAAGGTAGTGTAGCTTTGTAAATAATAACTTTTGTTATTGTTTAGTTATGCCAAATCTTCTGTCACTTTCTGGATGACCCTCGTATATTCATGAATTTGTTATCAATAGCCTCTTTAGCTGATAGACCATACGAGTTAGACAAAAATGTACATCTCGTTAAAATATACACATTCTTTCGTAGAGCTAACCCTTTCATGTTGTTGCTTTCAATGTTAAACTTTTCTGAAACGGTAAGCGCTTATCCGTGTTATTGTTTTACTCCTGGCCAACGAAAACAACCGAATATCAATTGCAATTGGAAGACATGTAGGTTTTAAAAGAATTAACTCTCGCACATTCCTTTGGTTCCCTCTACTCATACTGAACAAAGTGATAACCTTCTGCTATTGTTTATCTCAATTAGCATTGTGCACAAAGAAGAATAACCTTTTGTAAGAGCAGCTAAAGAAAGTCATATGAGTGTAACCCATCAGACTTTTACTTCATCTAGCCCTATAGTGCAATTTACATAGTGGAGAGAGATACTGAGATTTCACCGGAAATATATTTTAGGGTCCCCTGTGTCCGAAAAATGCTATTTAGAAAAAGGCCCGCGCCATTGTGCTGTCGACAACATAGTTTAAAAATGAAAAGTTAATATTCAGGTTTAATATCCTCCAAGAATGCGACACGAAGATTTTCAAGAAAATGCCCGCACCCCAAAGTACTTTTTTACATGGAAAAGTGTTTGAACATTTTGTTTTTCTCAAAAATGGGTCTAGCAACTTGGATTAAAATACGTATATTAAAGATATTTACATCACAATTAAAATGTATATTTTGAATTTGCTGGGCATGGCCCCTAAAAACCACTTTACTCTGGATGAGTCTTGACCTACGGTTAAACCGTAAGAAATAGACAACAACTCACTACACAGATCTCGATAAAAAACATAATTTATGTTATATATATATATATATATATATATATATATATATACAAGTATATACATGTATATATGTATATATACCGGAAATATATGCCTTGGGTCCCCCTAAATAAAAAATAAAAAAAAAGCATTTTTGGAAAAAGTTCCGTGTGTGTGTGTCTGAACACGATAACTCAAAAACGAAAAGTCGGTAAAATACGGAACTTGGTACTTAAGTTCAGTATCGTCCAAGGATGCGACACGAAGGTTTTCAGGAACATCCCCCTTTACATGGAAAAATTATCCAATATTTTGATTTGATTGCTCTAACGATTTTGATTAAATATCGTATATTAAAGATATTCATCTGACAAATAAAATGTATATCTTGAATTTTCTGGCAATAGCCTCTGAAGACTACTTTATTCTCGAACAATTTTACGGAATTTTGCATAACTGCTAAACCGTAAGAGATGGACAAAAACTTACTACACAAACATGTAGAGCACGTTAAAACATATAATTTATGTTATATACATCTTTTTCGTGGCGTTGGTCTTTTTTTCGATATTCCTTGTTTTTGGTTTCAGCTTTGAAAAACTTATACTTTTCTCATACAGGAGTTTGTCAACTCTTGTCCATACAGACAAAGGAACTTCGGTCACATAGCAACCAGTTTTTTATCACTTTAACCTATGGTACTCCCTTATTTCGCTTCTATTTGCAAGGAAGCAAGTAATAAAACTATTTCTGCTAATTTTTTCTCGATTAGCATGAAGTAAATAGCAGCATAAGCCGTTTAACAATAATTTGTTACACAGATATACGGGAAAGTCATGTGAATGGAACACATCAGAGTTTTAAAATATTTAACTATCGGTTTATCCTAGCATATTCCCTTATTTCCCTTCTGCTTACAACGATGCAAGTAATAAGACAATTTCTGTTAGTGTTGATGTTTATGTTGATTAGCATGAAGTAAATAGAAGAATAATCTTTTGTAAGGAAAGCAGTTTGTGTGACAGCTAGAGAAAGTCATGGGAATGGAGTATATAAGATTTTTTGAACTCAATTTATTTATTGACAGGAAAACTGAACAATAAGTGCTCAAGTTGAGGAAGGTTATGTTGATGAGGTGGTGCTATGCTCGTAAACAGCAGCCGGCATAGGTTCTTGAGTCAAGTTATTGATAATAACTGCTATCAATGAAGCATGGACACTACCCGGAAGTCTCGCGGCAGGGTATTGTCCTGGTATTTGTGTTAATAAAATGCCGGAAGCGTCACGTAATGAGGTCGTGCATCCAGAGAGGAGAAGTAGCTCATGAGGATGAGCAGAAGCAATTGCTTCAGTCGACACATTGCAGCAGCACCAGGCCAAGGAACTTGATCTTTTAACAACTATCCAGAGAGGAGAAGTAGCTCATGAGGATGAGCAGAAGCAATTGCTTCAGTCGACACATTCCAGCAGCACCAGGCCAAACAACTATTGAAAATAAATATGATGTGTCCCATATCTATAGCTCTGTAACAAATTATTGTTAAAACATTCTACTTTTATCTACTTTATGAAAATCGAGATAAGTATTAATAGAAGTTGTCGTAATTGGTTGCTACCTTGTAAGTAGAAGAGAAATAAGGGAATACCTTAGATTAAAGTGACAGCCAAATGTTTTAAAATATGGTTGCTATGGGATTAAAATGTATCAAAAACGGCCAACTCCAGCAAAAGATGTATGTAACATAAATTATGTGTTTTTACGAGATTTACATTTTTTTGAGTAAGTTTCTGTCTATCTCTTACCGTTTACCACTTATACAAAATTGCGCAAAAGTCATCTGAATAAAGATTTCTTCAGAGGCTATTCCCAGAAAATTAAATATTTTATTTGTCATGTAAATGCCTTTAATATACGACATTTTAACCCAAATTTTTAGAGACGTTTTTGAGAAAAATAAAATTCTCAAAACAATTTTCCATGGTAGTTGGGGTTGTGGGATTTTCTTGAAAATCTTCGTGTCGCATCCTTGTATAATACTCAACTTAAATACCAAGTTTGGTATTATTTGTTTTTGAACAATATTGACCACAAACACACACACCGGCGTGTTTCTACTTTTTTGGACTCAGGGGACCTCAAAACATATATTTGCTGTGAAATCCTGGTGTTGAATTGTGGGGTGCAATAGACTATAAACATAGTACGTGTAGAGGAAGTAAAACTGGTGTAGAGAGAAACTGATACGACACATAGTACTTGCGGTGAGGTTTGAGGTCACGTGGATCCGTTCAGAAACAGTCTCGTTACTACAGGTGATTATTGCGTCAGGAAAACACCCAACATGTTTACTGTCGCTTCTCACGATACAACTGATTTGTGTTTCATTGTCACTCTCTCACGTTCAGATTACCACCGCCTTATTGTTTTTAAAATAACTGCTAACAACATTCTTTTCTTCACGTGTTTCAACGTCCATAAGATCAATTACTCATTTGCGTGGCAGTGATGGTTCTAGTAATCGATATTATCGAACTCAACTAAATATTACATCACACATTAAAGAAGCAGTGAAAATTCTAAATTCCAGTTTTTAACGATAAAGATTTCAAATAGTTTTTCACAAAAAAAATCTTTATGGCATAAATTGTGTGTCTTAATCAGATCTACATGTTTTGTGCAGCAAGTTTTTGTTTATCTCTTACGGTCTACCAATTATGCAAAATTATGCAAAATTAATAAAATTCATCTTTAAATACCATTCCCAGAAAATTCAGAATATATTTATTATTTTGTCCTAAGTAATAGCATTAGTGTTTTCATCTTGTCAATAATTCACGACCGGAGTGAATTGTCCTAAGAGATAAAAACACGAGTTGTATTTGATAAGAGAATTCCGCTAAACAGACTTCAGCACACGACCATCTTTATTTATCGATTGTTTTTTTTTTTTCTTTCTTCACTGCCTCCTGAATTATATGGCCGACCGTGTCTACGCCCAATGTACGAATAACGATAGCAACAATAGTGGAATAATGAGGGAATTCGGGGCTCATAGTGAAACGATAGACTGCAAAACCAGAGCAGTTAAATATTGAATGAGAATCGTTCACGGAAACCAATCTCTAATTAGGGCATCTGCTACCGTGAACAGTTGAGAATGGAAGGTAATTCGACGTGGACATCAAAATTAAAGAAAGGTGTGATAACCATTGGGATGGGATACATTTGGATGACAGGGCAGGCAAACAGGCGGAGTATTTGGAGAAAGATTAAGAACCGCCTCTGTGATATTGATAGACAGCAAATAATTGCGCAATGCACGGAGATGGTTTCATTAGAAGTACATTCTGGGCTAAAATCGAGTGAGGTATGGAGCAATACATCAAAACAGGTTCCAAACTCATTAGAGAGGGGCTCGCGTGGATTAAATTGGAACACAAAAATTACTGACGAGAATGGTACGAGAATCTGTCCCATTTGCGAGGAATAAGAGTCGTAGGGCAGGTTTTAGGGGTACGGAGGAATGGAGGGATAAATATTTACCGCGGTCTTTACCAACGTGAATGTAGAGCTAGAAGCATGTTGGACGCTACTGGCAGCCACGGAAGACGTGCACGAGCTAGGTAAATTTGTATTTAAGACACGACAGCTGAGATCTGAGAAGGCAGAAAATAGAGAAGAGGGGAGGGGCGATATTAAGAGCTAAAAAAAGTGACTATAATGTTCTACATAGATATATTTTATGTCATTGTTTTGTTGTGGTGTTAGTATTGTGTGTATATATTTCTCTTAAGTGTATTTGTCTACTATAATAGGAAACATTACTACATCGGAATACAGTTTATTCTGTGTTGTAAATTTAACTTGCTTTATTTGAATATCTTGTTCTTTTATTTTCTTGTTTATTCTTTTAAATTTTGTTTTTTACTTTCTCTAGCCCCATATGTGCAATGTACATAGGGATAGAGAAGTATTGCATTCCACTCAAAAATTCGATACCGAGATTTCACCGGAAATACATATTTTAGGACCATCTGTATCCAAAAAAAATCATTTTCAGAAAAAGGTCCGTGTGTGTGTGTCCTTGTGTCTGTGAACACGGTAACTCAAAAACGAAAAGTAGCTAAAATATCAAACTTGGTATTTAAGTTTAGTATATTCCAGGGATGCGACGCGAAGATTTTGAGAAAAATCCCCCCATCCCAAACTATCCTTGACATGAAACTTTTTTTCGAAAATTTTGATTTTCTTAAAAATGGCTCTAACGATTTTTATTAAAATATCATATATTAAAGATACTTACCTAAAAAATAAAATGTACATCTTGAATTTTCTGGGAATAGCTTCTGAAGACCTGTTTATTCTTGATGAATTTTGCTTAATTTGCCATAACTAGTAAACCGTAAGAGAAAAACAAAAACTTACGATACAAAATGTTTAGGTCTTGTTAAAATACACAAGTTATGTCATATACATTTTTCTCGTGGAGCTTACCGTTTGCGAGGTATTCATTGTTATTAGTTTCAGTTGTGAAGTACTTATACTTTTCCTAGACGGGAGCGTCCGTTTTTCTTTTGTTCTACTCCTGGCCAAGAAAAGAAGCGATTTGTGATGACAATCGCATAACGACAGCTTTTAAAACATTTGACTATTGGTTTAGCCTAGTGTATGCCCTTATTTTCTTCCTACTTATACGGAACTAAGTAATAAGAACATTGCGCTAATGAGTACCTCAATTAGCAAGGTGCAGAAAGAAGAATAATCTTATGTAAGAAGTTTGTAGAACAGCTAGAGAAAGTCATGTGAGTGTCACACATCAGATTTTTAATATTGCTTACTACAAAATCACGTGCAATTGATGAAGTATACTGGAACTTCAATAAATACATTCATTCAACAATAGAAATAGGGAACAATTATTTTATTTCAGTTTAAATAGCTATACATGAAATGGAAACAAGCGTTACTTTATTTGAGGTTATTGCATTTATATCACACATGAGAAAGAAAAATAATAACTATTTTCACACCTTTTTTAACTAAATATATTATGAACTGGATAAAACTTTAAAGAAACTTAATCGTGGAAGTGACAGCTATTAAAAGAGAAGGTTGGCTGTCACCTTGTTACCAATAACCAAGACAGCAGATTAAACAAACGAACGTCAGGTGCGACAAGATTTCAAATAACTGAGCATCAGCTGCGATAATATCGCTCCAGTCAGGTAATTGATACAAATTGCCTAATCTCGGCCATTCCACTGACTCTTTAATATTTGAGCTGAACTGTCATGTAAATGCCTTCAATATACGGTATTTTAATCAAAATCTTTACAGCCATTTTTGAGAAAATCAATATTTTCGAAACTTTTTCTATGTAAAGGGTAGTTTGTAGTGCAAGGACTGTGTCGCATCTTTGGAAGATACTAAACTGAAATACGTAGTTTACTATTCGTCACGCACACGGACTTTTTATACAGCACACCCTAAAACGTATTATTTCGGTGAAATATCAGTATTGACTTTTTGGGTCGAGTGCAATATTTTCTATGCGTACGTATTATGTACAGAAAGTAAAAACGGCATATTTCCTTAAAGTTTAGAAATAATATAATTTCATTATAATTTTTGTTTCTAACTGAGCATTTACAAACACAATCGCCGACTTTTTTTTCTAATGTTACTCGGTTTAGGGGGATCATATTTAAAATGATACCGTAACATTGAATGTTTACTTTCTCTACACGTACTATGCACGTAGTGTATAGAGAAGGTATTGCAATGCACCCAAAATTTCGAAAAAGCAAAAGCGAAAACTCCGTTAAACACAAAACTTGATGTTTAAGTTAGTGTCTTCCAAGAATGCGACACGAAGATTTTCAAGCCCAACTACCCTTTACATGGAACTTTTTTCGAAAATTAAAATGACTAACGATTTTGATTAAAATGTCGTATACTAAACATATTTAACAGACAAATAACATTTATATTTTGAATTTTCTGGGAATAGCTTCTGGAAACTACTTTATTCTGGATGAATTTTACGGAAGTTTGCATAACTGCTAAACTGTAAAAGATGGACGAAAACTTACCAAAGAACATATGTAGACCACATTAAAGCACACAATTTATGTTATATACATTTTTTTTTCGTGTAGCTGAACATTTTTTAGACATTCCTTGTTATTGGTTTCAGCTTTAAAAAATCTGATGTGTTCCATTCACATGACTTTCTCTACATCTCTGCAACAAATTATTGTTAAAAAGCCTATGCTTCCATTTATTTCATGCTAATCGACCAAAATTAGCAGAAATTGCCTTATTACTTGCTTCCTTGTAAGTAGGAGAGAAAAAAATCTGATGTGTTCCATTCACATGACTTTCTCTACTTCTCTGCAACAAATTATTGTTTAAAAGCTTGTGCGTCTGTTTACTTAATGCTAATCGAGTAAAAATTAGCAGAAATAGTGTTATTACTTGCTTTCTTGTAAGCAGAAGAGAAATAAGGGAGTACCATAGGTTAAAGTGATAGTCAAAAGCTGGTTGCTATGTCACTGAAGTTCTTTTATTTGTATGGTCAGGTGTTGAGAAGCTCCTGTATAAGAAAAGTGTAAGTTTCTTAAAGCTGAAACAAAAAAACAAAGAATATCTAAAAAAACAATCAACTACACGAAAAAATGTATATAACATAAATTGTGTGTTTTAACGTGCTCTACATTTTTTGTGTGATAAGTTTTTATCTATCATGTAAAGGGTAGTTTGGGGTGGGTGGATTTTTCTCAAAATCTTCGTGTTGCATCCTTGGAAGATACCAAACTTAAATACCAAGTTTGGTATTTTACCGGCTTTTCGTTTTTGAGTTATCGTGTTCACAGACACGCGGACACACTGACACACGGACACACACACACGGACCTTTATCTAAATATGCTTTTTTTTTTGATACAGCGGACCCGAAAACATATATTTTCCGATGAAATCTCGGTAACGAATTTTTGGGTGGAGTGCAATACCTTCTCTGTACACTATGAACTTAGTACGTATAGAGAAAGTAAAAAACTTATACCTTTCTCATACAGGAATTTGTCAACCCCTGTCCATACAAACAGAGGAACTTCAGTCACATAGCAACCAGCTTTTGATATCACTTTAACCTATTCCCTTATTTCGCTTCTACTTATAAGAAAACAAGTAAAAATACTATTTGTGCCAGTTTTTTCTGGATTAGCAGGAAGTAACTAGAAGCATTAGCTTTTTTGCAGAGATGTAGAGAAAGGCATGTGAATGGAACATTTGTTATGCTGTAGGTTGGCAGAGTTGTAATTAGACTCAGTAAGATCTGTAATCTTTTTTTGTTTTACGTCGCTGTGAAGTTTACTGAGAGTAATTGACTTTATATATCCTGTTTTAAGTGGATTATACACGGGCTATGTTATAATTAAGTTTCTTATTTCGGAATGATGTTTCTTGGTAGCGCATTTGTCGCGCCGAGTTTTCCACCTAATCGAGCGTAACCAGACGGCGAGCGGCACAACGTCTGTAAAAATAATACACTTCCTCGTGCCGAACACCGCTGTCACGCAATTCCAATGTGCAGGACCTATACGATTATTATAAAGAAAGAAAATGTTTGTATATGAATGCAAATATGTGTAAGGGTCACTTAATAAATAACCGGAAATATTTTAAAATATGTTTATTACTACTTTCTCTACGCGTACTATGTACCTACATGTATTGCATTTCACCCGAAAATTCGATACCGAGATTTCAACGGAAATACAAGTTTTAGGTTCCACTGGATAAAAAAACAAAAAAAAAAAAAAAAAAACACATTTTTTGAAAAATGTCCGAGTGTGTGTGTACGCGCGCGCGTGTGTGTGTGTGTGTGTGAGTGTCTGTGTATATGTCTGTGGACAGCATAGCTCAAAAACGAAAAGACGGTTAAATACCAATCTTCCAAGGTTGCGACACGAAGATGTTCAAGAAAATCCCGCCCACTCCCAACTACCCTTTACATGGGACATTTTTCGAGAATTTTGTTTTTCTAAAAAATGGCTCTTACTATTTTGATTAAAATACCTTATGCTTAAGATATTTTATGACAAACGAAATGTATGTGTTGGATTTTCTGGGAATAGTCTCTGAAGACCTCTTCATTATAGATGACTTTTCTATATCTTGCAAACTGTAAGAGATAGGCAAAAACTTGCCACACAAAAAATGTAGAGCACATTTAAACACACAATTTATGTTATATACATTTTTTTCGCGGAGTTGTCCCGTTTAGAGATTTTCCTTGTTATTGGTTCAACTTTTCTCATGCAGGAACTTGTCAACTCTTGGCACGTAAAGTAACGGATTTCAATCCTGTAGCAACTACATTTTAAATTATTTGACTATCGGTTTGGCCTAGTCTATTCCCTTTTATTTACAACTCTGGTAGTGTTTATTTCGATTAGCTTGAGGAGGATAGGAGAATAAGCTTTTTAACAGTAATTTGTTAGCGAGAGGTAGAGAAAGTCATGTGAATGGAACACATCAGATTTTTATTAATTGTTTATAAACAACGTAATTAAATTCGTTGTTGGACTGTTTTGTTGAGATATTTATTGTTCATTATCTACATTTTTCGTTTTGAGCTTGTTTTACTTATAATACTTTTATAAAGTTTTGGACAGGTTTCTTACATGAAAACAAGAAAAAATGTTCATATAAACAGTGCTTCGTTCTCGATTTATTGATGTTCAAAATGATGATTACGCAGGCTTGCATCACACGTAGATTAAAAGTTTCTTCACCCAGGATGTCTGCTCATAAGTTTAAGGTACCTCCAAAAGATAAAAACCTAAAGGATTGAGGTCGGGGGAACGTGCAGGCCATAGAACTGGTCCCCCTCTACCTATCCATTTGCCATGCCAGATACCAGCCACTAAATGTGCTAAAGCCACATCAGTTTCTTCTTATTTGCAGAGTCACATTTTCTAACAAGTCTGGGGGAATGCTCTTAGACAGCACATTGCATTACACAAGTAGCGATGGCAACACAAGGCCAACTCTGCAGGGTCAAAGTCTTCTATGAATGAGTACATAAACAAATGAAGTTACTAGGTTGGACTGGGAAAACTGTTGAAGGTGACTTAATAAACTGATAACACGAAAACGAAGCGTTTTAGAGCATTTGTTTATATGAACATATTTTCTTGTTTTGATGTCAGGAATCCATCACCAAACGTTGAAAAAGTAATTTTGAATCAGCCTGTATAATAATGAATATGTTTAATTCTGCCACCGGGTAATACCCAACAAATGAATGGAGCACACGCTCGTTGTATGCATGTAAAGTAAACAAAGGGATCTTATGTTTCGAGTACTGAGCCAAACCATAACTATCACTGTCACTCTATTGTGAGTTATACTATTTTACTTTGGGGCAAACACCTTATACTAGGAAGCTCCTTATTTCGCAAACAGAGCAGTAGCACTAACATGTGGAGTTCCACATTGTAAACCACATTTTATTGAACTTGCAATCCTCACTGTTCTTCGTATATTAAATTGCTTACTTGTTTCAAAACGACACCAAAAGAAGATGTGGACCTTGTTGATCAAACCGTACGTGATACGTGAGTATAATTCTAAATTCGGCACAAACAAAAACTACCATAAAATCACCATGGATTAGGCAGTCGTACATAACCAAATGGCACGTGTCTGGCCCACTCCAGGAGAGATGCCGGTTGGTAGCAAAGGTCCAGTCGCGTGGTGTAGGGTCTCCTTAGTAATGAAAAACGTAGCAATTTATTTTTGTTATGTGTTTCGTATAACACGTTCTGAGGTTGTTTACGTGGCGTATGACAACTATTGTTCCTTCGCTGCCTAATCCCAAATGTGTGCGATTTTTAGGAATACATAAAACTTTAAATAGAAGCGTTTGAAAGTTGCGATATCAAGTTTCGGACAACTCAAAGTGTAAGCTAATGAACTGCTATCTGAAACAGCCTATATATTAAGAACAATATACATGATTATGATTCTTGTGAAACTGTACATAATTATCCCAAAGAAGGAGCAGTAATATCATGCAATAGGACATGCACATATAGTAAAACATAAAATAGTTTTGAAATAGTATCCGTTAATTTCTTCAATATTTACCTGACAAAATTAAGACATTTACACTCAACAAATTTAAAAGAGATGCTTATTATTTTGAAGAAATTCCTGTCTATAAGGTCCAGCAGATTTATAATATTGAAGTTTTTGTAAATTTTAATTGACGTTGCTACACATGTACTATGTTCTTGGCAATAAACATCTGTCTATAAAATAACAACTGGTTGCTATGGACTTCTCGATTCTCCAGTGGCCTTGACAAAAGTGCACATAATGGACAAGGAAGTCCCTGGACGGACTCGAAGCCGATTTCGGTCACCGCCAAAGGCTAAATGTGGTTTCGCTTCTCCATAATGCTCTTTAGGGCTCCGAGTATTACATCCTCACAAAGGGCAAAATCGCTTTTTCTTTCTTGCTGATGCTAGACATTCTCAGACAGTGGAAACGCAATTTAATTCACTTCACCTGTTTTACTTCCTCAGCTACGCAGCTAGTACAGAAAGTATTGTATTCCACCCAAAAATTCCCGTCAGAAATTTCACCGGAAATACACCTTTTGATTTCTCTGAATCAAAAAATCCGTGTGTTTGCGTTTGTATATGTGAAAGCAGCATAGCTAAAAAAAAGAAAAACAAAAAACCTGATGTGTTCCATTCTCTACATCTCTGCAACAAATTATTGTTAAAAAGCTAATGCTTCTATTTACTTCATGCTAATTGAGAAAAAATTAACAGAAATTGTATTATTACTTGCTTCCTTGTAAGTAGAAGCGAAATAAGGGAGTAGCATAGGTTAAAGTGAAGTCAAAAGCTGGTTGCTATGTGACTGAAGTTCCTTTGTTTGTATGGACACGATTTGACACATTCGTGTATGAGAAAACTATGTTTTTCAAAGCTGAAATCAATAACAAAGAATATCTAAAGAACGATCAACTCCACGAATAATTATATATATATATATATATTGGGTTTTAACGTCCTCTACATTTTTTGTATGTTAGGTTTTTTTCATCTCTTACGGTTTAGCAGTTATACAAAATTCCGTAAAATTCATCCAGATTAAAGTAGTCCTCAGAGGCTATTCCCAGAAAATTAAAGATATACATACTATTTGTCAGGGAAATATATTTAATATTCATTATTTTGATCAAAACCGTTACAGCCATTTTTATGAAAATAACATTTTCGAAAAAGTTTAATGTAAAGGATAGCTGGGGGTGTGGAGATTTTCTTCAAAATCTTCGTGTCTCACCCTTGGAAGATACCAAATCTAAATACCAAGTTTGGCTTTTAACGGACTTTTTTGTTTTTGTGCTATGCTGCCCACAGACACACACATACATACACACACGGGAATTTTTCTAAAAATGTTTTTTTTTTTTTGGATTTAGGGGGTCTCAAAACATATTTCTGGTGCAATTGCGATATCGAATATTTGGGTACATTACAATACCTTCTCTGTACACTATGTATATAGTAGGTACTTGTAGAGAAAGTACTATGGCGTGTTCCATTCAAATGAAATTCTCGACGTCTGAAAAAAGTATTTTTTCGTCGTCGGCTTACCCTCCCCGTATTTAGGACTGACACTCCCCCAGGACTTACAAGCGAATGTCTAGAGGTCAGAGACGTGTAGGGAGGCCAACGGCACGAAACCACAGAATGGAGAACCTGGAACGATTGCTCAGCACGCAGCCAGGAATGAGCGTGAGGAAGTGGATAATATGAAATGCAGGAAACGTGATGATGGAGAAATTGGTATAGTGAGTGGCGGGGGAAACCGGAGGACCTGCAGAAAACGCGCCTAGACATTGCTTGTCCACCATAAGTGCCACATGCGGGCTAGCGGTCTAACCTCTCGGCCACGGCGCCACCTATTCTTCTTCTTTCTACCTGCAGATATTCCAAAAAGGGCTTTACAACAATGGTATAGTTTTATATAATTCACTTCTATCTCGTATTAAGAAATTCCAAAAGAACAAACACAAGTTAAGATCAGAATTAAAAAGATACCTTATTACTCGCAGCTTCTATACACAGGAGGATTTCATTCAATCAAAAAAGACTGGTAATAATGTAACAATGTAAATATAATAGTGTAGGAATACATATTCTACGTATTGGTTTTTGGAAACACAATTGTAAGCTACGCACAACTGACCTCTGAAAAATTAAACATCAAAGTTAAGCTTAGTAAATAAATGTGTTAATAATTATGAAGAGTAATCAATAAATGTACTCCCTGACTTTATCTAAGTGCCAGAGTTGGACTTCGTGCCTGATCACAAAACAGGATTGTAACTTTATGATGAACATTAAAAGAAATTGTGTTAATGACTTGCTTCCTTGTAAGCTAAAACGATAGTGAAATGTCTAAATGTGGTTGCTATGACATGAGTTGACAAGTTCCTGTATGAGAAAAGTTTAAGTATTTTATAACTGAAACCACAAACAAGGAATACTTCTGAAACGGTCAACTCCACGAAAAAAAAATGTAGATGACAAATGCTGTGTTTTAACGAGATCTACATTTTTTGTGCAGTAAGTTTTTGTCATCTCCTACGGTTTACTAGTTATGCAAAATTAAAAAAAAAATCCGTCCAGAATAAACGCTCTTCAGCTATTTACATAAAATTCAAGACATACACTTTTTTGGTATTTCAATCAAAATCATTAGAGCCATTTTGAGAAATAAAAATTTCGAAAATTGTTCTATGTAAAGGGTAGTTGGGGGTGGAGGAATTTTCTTGAAAATCTTCGTGTCGCATCCTTGGAAAATACCAAATGATCTTTTCATTTTTGAGCTATGCTGTCCACAGTCACACACGGAACTTTTTCTAAAAATGCTTTTGTTTTGGATTCAGGCTGTCTAAAAAAATGCATTTCCGGTGAAATCTCGGTATGGAATTTTTGGGTGCAATACAATACTTTCTCTATACACTCTGTACATAGTACGTGTAGAGAAAGTAAAATTGGTTTGTGTTGGTATAAATAAGTAACATACGATTGATCATTTTCAGCGTCCAGAATGTTTTTACTTTCTTTGGACGTACTATGTACATAGAGTGTAGAGAAGGTATTCCACTCCACCCAAAAATTCGATACCGAAATCTCACCGGAAATATACTTTTTAGGGTGCCCTGTAACCAAAAAAAGCATTTTCAGAAAAAGGTCCGTGTGAGTATGTGTTTTTTTTTGTAGTGTTTAACGCCCGCTTTAACTACGTATGGCACCGCAGGCGGTGACACTGATGATACATGAATGATGATGGAGCACCGGTGGAATGCGATGGCGGGGGAAACCGGAGTACCCGGAGAAAACCCACCCCAACGCAGCTTTGTCCACCACAAATCTCACATGCGGTCGCTTGAGATCGAACCCGGATCGTCTAGGTGAGAGGCGCGGCCCTATGTGTGTCCGTGTGTCGATGTGTCTGTGAACATGATAACTCAAAAACGAAAAATCGGTAAAACCCCAAACTTGGTATTCAAGTTTAGTGTCTTCCAGAGATGCGAGATTAAGATTTTGAGAAAATTCCCCCCACCCCAAACTACCCTTTAAATGGAAAATTTTTCGAAATTTTTTATTTTTTTAAAAATAGCTGTAACAATTTTGATTAAAATACCGTATAATAAAGATATTTACCTTACAAATAAAACTTATATCTTGAATTTTCTGGGAATAGCCTCTGAAAACTACTTTATTCTGGATGAATTTTACGAAATTTTGCACGACTGCTGAACTGTAGGAGATGGACAAAAACTTACCGCTCAAAACATGTAAGAGCACAGAATTTATGTGATATACTTTCTTCGGGGAGTTGATCGTTTTTAAGATATTCCTTGTTATTGGATTCAGCTTTGAAGAACTTACACTTTTCTCATACAGGAATTTGTCAACTCGTGTCCATATAAACAAAGGAACTTCAGTCCCATAGCGACCAGCTTTTGACTATCACTTTAACCTATAGTACTCCCTTATTTTGCTTCTACTTACAAGCAAGTAATAACACTTTCTGCTAATTTTTTCTCGATTAGCATGAAGTAAATAGAAGCATAAGCTTTTTAACATATTTTTAATGCAGGGATGTAGAGAAAGTTATGTGAATGGAACACATCAGATTTTTTTTTTTTAATTTTTGGATCTGTGTAAGTAAGTTTGTCATTACGGAGTTTTCATATGTCATTACTCTTGTTTAATTAGACACATTTTTCTTCAGAATCTTACTTAACTATTCAGCTCTGTCTTTTGCCTCAAGTAGAATAATTTGAACTGGCTGTATTTGGAACCGCAGGTTTTAATAAAACCAATATTTCCCGTTTTAGAAAACTAAAAAACAACACCATCATATTCCTTGAGCTAGCAAATAAACTTTACAACCTTGTTTTCCTCAAGGTCCAATATGTAGGTTTTATCAATTTTAGAAAAATTTGGCCTGGTAGATGTGAATTAACATTCAATTACATGTTAGCACTTACTTTATAACTATGTTGTCTTTACCTGATAAAGGGAAATTTTAGTGGAAGTAATAAACGAAAGCGGACTGGTTAGAGAAAGTAATGTGAATATAAGTTGAAATATTTATATTTTCTTTTATTCTGGGAGCTATAACGCAATTTCTGTTGACATTTCTAAATAGTACAATTTTTGGAGCGATATATTGCTTCAAAATGTTATACAAGGGCCTTTTTTGTTTTCAACCTCCGATAGGCTATAAATATAAGACAAGTTCATAGAAAACAATTATTATATTACTAAAAGTTTTGTACACTTATGATTATTTTTCAACGTATTCACCGTGCACAAGCTTTGCAATAACTGCTTCAAAAAATGTTGCCGTCAATGATTTCAAATGAGCATTGATGTTGTTTTGAAGATCTTCGTACTTTACGACGTTTGCGGAGAGCCATTCAAAACAAAGGAAGAGGAATGCTGACTTCAGGAATTGTGTTGATCCATGACAACGCTCGTCCACACTCTGCTGGCACAACCCAACGTGTCCTTGAACAATTTCAATGGGACATTTTCGTTCATCCGCCGTACAGTCCTGACCTGGCACCCAGCGACTTTCACCTTTTCCCTGAACTGAATACGTGGTTAGGAGGGCAGCACTTTCAAACCAACGAAAATCTTCAAAAGAATATCAAAACTCATTTGAAATCATTGGCGGCAACATTTTTTGAAGCGGGTATTGCAAAGCTTGTGCACAGGTGATAATTTTGAAAAGTAACTATTAGTGAACAAAACTTTTAGTAATAAAGTAATTGTTTTCTATGAGCTTGTCTTTTATTTATAGCCTATCGGAAGTTGAAAGAAAACGATCGTCGTAGATATAGAGAAAGTAATTTGACTGTTTTGCGTTACTATAAAGACCGAAGAGGGCGCAGCAAGACTGGATAGAACACTCCTTTTTGTGGTAATATGTGAAACCGCCCTAATGTCTGGTCCCTTGGCGACGTGCCATAATTGATTCCGGGTATGTCCCTTTGCGCTGCCTGTCGTTTACCAGGGACAAAATACTTGAACACGTCCCTAGAGAAGCCCCGTTCCCGTCTGGGGACCCCAGGACATGTATCACAGGTGAAATACATTACAGCAATGACGTCAACACATAGCACGCTGTTAAGTTTATATGTAACACTAACACTGTGTTACTTTCTCTACACGTAATATGAACATAGTGTATAGGGAAGATATTGTATTGCACCCAAAAATTAGATACTGAGATTTCCCCGCAAATACATAATTTGGATCCCCTAAATACAAAATAAGTATTTTTTAGAAAAAAATCTGATGTGTTCCATTCACATGACTTTCTCTACATCTCTGCAACAAATTATTGTTAAAAAGCTTATGCTTCTATTTACTTCATGCTAATCGAGACAAACTTAGCAGAAATAGTCTTATTACTTGCTTACTTGTAAGTAGAAGCGAAATAAGGAATTACCATAGGTTAAAGTGATAGTCAAAAGCTGGTTGGTATGTGACTGAAGTTCCTTTGTTTGTATGGACACAAAGTTCTGTATGAGAAAAGAATAAGTTTTTTTATAGCTGAAACCAAAAAACAAGGAATATCTAAAAAACAATCACCTCCACGAAAAAAAAAATCTATATAACATAAATTGTGTGTTTTAAAGTGCTCTACATTTGTTGTGTGGTAAGTTTTTGTCCATCTCTTACGGTTTAGCAGTATGCAAAATTCCGTAAAATTGATCCAGAATAAAGTAGTCTTCAGAGGCTATTCCCAGAAAATTCAAAATATACATTTTATTTGCCAGCTAAATATCTGTAATATACGACATTTTAATCAAAATAGTTAGAGCCATTTTTAGAAAATCAAAATTTTCGAAAAACGTTCTATGTAAAGGGTAGTTTTGGGTGGGGGGATTTTTCTCAAAATCTTTGTGTGACATCCCTGAGAGATACTAAACCTAAATACCAAATTGGTATTTTACCGACTTTTCGTTTTCGAGTTATCGTGTTCACAGACACACGGACACACACACGGACCTTTTTCTGAAAATACTTTTTTTGGATACAGGGGACCGTAAAACATATATTTCCGGTGAAATGTCGGCATCAAATTTTTTGGTGGAGTGCAATACCTTCTCTATAGAGTATGTACATAGTACGTTTAGAGAAAGTAAAAAGGAGTGATTTCTTATGCATGAGATGAGTGCAATAACCTGAAACAAAATAACGTTTGTTTCCATTTCATGTTTTAATTATTAAAATGTGAAATAAAATAATTGTTTCTTACTTCTATTGTTGCTATCGATATTCGTGCATTGCCTGTAACACGGTCGGTCATGTCATAATTCAGGAGGCAGTGAATAAAGAAAAACCATTGGGTAAATAAAGATGGTGGTCATGTAGCATTTGCGAACCAATGTAAGTATTACAATGATAAAATCTCCCTTCCTATGTTATATTATAATAGTCTATTGTCTTATCAAATACAACTCGTGTTTTCATTTGTTACGACATTTCGACAAGATGAAAACAGTCGTTCTTGTGTGCGAATAGTTTGTTACAGTATAGATAGAAAAAATTATGTGAATGTGGTATATTAGTTTGTTTGTTTGTTTATTTTTTGATGCAGGTTTATCTTGGATTTAGGGGTTGCCAAAATGCGCTTTTACGTTGAAATGTTACTATCAAAGTTTCGGGTGAATTTCCCCTAGCGGCAGTTGCCGAAGCGAGCGGTGAGTAAAGTGTTTATAAATAGAAAGACTTGGAATGTATCGATATAATGAGGCGACTAGAAAAAGTGAAGAACGCCACAGTTTGAGTGCGAGGAACCGGAAAACAGACAGAATTGCTGCAGGGTTGTAGTTATACCAGAGATAGGTATCCTTGGGTTACTAAACACGTGTCTGAGCACGAACAGACAGAATTGCTGCAGGGTTGTAGTTATACCAGAGATAGGTATCCTTGGGTTACTAAACACGTGTCTGAGCACGAACAGACAGAATTCCTGCAGGGTTGTAGTTATACCAGAGATAGGTATCCTTGGGTTACTAAACACGTGTCTGAGCACGAACAGACAGAATTGCTGCAGGGTTGTAGTTATACCAGAGATAGGTATCCTTGGGTTACTAAACACGTGTCTGAGCACGAACAGACAGAATTCCTGCAGGGTTGTAGTTATACCAGAGATAGGTATCCTTGGGTTACTAAACACGTGTCTGAGCACGAACAGACAGAATTGCTGCAGGGTTGTAGTTATACCAGAGATAGGTATCCTTGGGTTACTAAACACGTGTCTGAGCACGAACATTACAGTATTCTAGTCCTCAAAATGAATTATTTTGTGTGGTACCATCCAATATATTAAAAATATGATGCGCTCTATTCACATGACTTTCTCTACAAACTAATGTTACAAAAGATTATTCCATCATGCTAATCGAAGTAAACGTTAGCAGTCGTATAAGTACAAGGTAATAGAACAGGCTAAAGCGATAGTCAAATCTTTTATGGGGAGTCGAAATGTTGTATTTTGCTAATGTTAAAGTTTGGGCCATTATCTCAGTAACTATTTAACATAATGAGCTAAATGTTTCAGGATATATTCATCAATACCTTTACTGTTGATTAGAAGGGCAGCTATCATTTTTTAAAATAAAGTTAACATTTTGTTGAAAAATTATGATTTTTAAATTTAAAAAAAAAACAACTAATCCATATACATTAACACTTTTTCATTAAAATAAAGCCTACTTATTTAAAAATGTGTGGCAAAACTTTCAGCTCTTAGTGGCAATTAGTTTCTGAGATAATGGAGCAATTGTATGCAAAATGTTACTTCTTCAGAAATTGCTTTCAAACATAGCTTCGCAGCACTTTGAAACGTTCACATGAATGTGTCGAATAGCTAAAGTAAAACTTTCCGATCAAAACAAAAAACATCTCTTCTCTAACACTAATGTTTACAAAGGTATTGATGTTTTGTCAAGCGAGTGTGCCAAAATTTTATAAAAAAATTACAACGCGAGATCATTTTCAGTATTTTTAAACTATTAAAACATGAAAATGGAAAAAATTACGCAAATCCCATTTCGACTCCCCTTAAAGGCTATCACTATGTGAAGCAATTGAAATTCGGTTTTCGCCAGTTGTAAACCGGAAGTGAGATGAAACAAAAGATAACTTTCCGTAGCTTAAGGTGTTAGAGACGGTTAACTCTACAAAAATGTGTCTCTTAACGAAAGCTGTGCTTTTTGTGCAGCAAGTTGTCGGCTATCATTTACCAGTTATGCAGAACAGAGAAGTCTTCGGAAGCTATTCACACAAACTTCAAGATATACATTTTATTTGCCATATAAATATCTTAAACATACGGATTTTTTAATTTTTTCATTTACATAGCCTGCTTTAACAGGTAAGGTGATATCGGGGGCTTTGCATTATAAATAACTCGTTGTCTGTAGGTTCTTTATGTTTGGTTTAAATCGTTTTACTTTCCTCAAACACACACACACACTCTCTCTCAGATACATACTTCCACACTCTGTTGGGGATAGCCAACAATTCTGGTTAAAGAAAATTACCCTCCCCAGCCGGGAATCGAACCCGGGATCTCCGGGTGGGAAGTCAGCTTGCTAACCACTTGAGCACGGACGCAGTCGACGGTATTTTATTAAAAATTATTGTAGCGATATTTGGGTAAAGGTTTCCTTGCAAAAGGTAGCTGATGCGGAGAAATTTCTTGAAAATGTTCTCTTCGCATATTTAAAAAGTACTGGATATTAATACACTTTTTATATTTATCTGACTTTTCTTTTTCAGTTGCACTGCTCACACACACACACACACGCGCGGATCTTTTCTTTTATTTTCAAAGGAGTTCTCAAAGCATATATCCAGTGAAATCTCGGTAAGAACATTTTAAGTCTGGGGTGGGGGGATTTACTTGAACATCTTTCTGTCGCATTCTTTAAAGATACTGAAATTAAGTACCAAGTTTGGTATTTAACGGACTTTTCGCTTTTGAGCAATGCTGCCCCCTTTCTCCCCCCCCCACACACACACACAAAGACAGTTTTATAAAAATGCTTTTTTTTTAACTAGGAGGTCCTAAAAACATGTATTTCCGGTAAAATCTCAGTATCGAATTTTAGGGTGTAATACAATACCTTCTTTGTACACTGTACGCATTATGTGTAGAGAAAATAAACATGCAATTGTCGTTAAAGCACTTTTTTTACTTTCTCTACACGTAATATGTACATAGTGTATAGAGAAGGTATTTCATTCCACTCAAAAATTCGATACCGAGGTATCACCGGAAATACATATTTTGAGTCCCCCTGAACCCAAAAAAAGCATTTTTGGAAAAAGGTCCGTGTGTGCGTGTGTGTGTCTGTGGACAGCATATCTCAAAAAGGAAAAGACCATTAATTACCAAACTTGGTATTTATGTTTGCTATTTTCCAAGGAAGCGACATGAAGTTTTTTAAGAAAATTTTCCCACTCCCAACTTCCCTTTACATCGAAATATTTTCCTAAATGCTTATTTTCTCAAAAATGGCCCTAACGATTTTGATTAAAATCTCTTATATTTAAGATACATGCCAAATAAAATGTATATCTTGAATTTTCTGGGAATAGCCTGTTTATTCTGGACGATATTTATATAATTTTGCATAACTGGTAAAGCGTATGTATAGACAAAAACTTACTACAAAAATGTAGATCACGATAAAACACGCAATTTATGTCATATACATTTTTTGTTCGTGGAGTTGATAATATTTGAGATATTCATTGTTATCGGTTTCAGCTTTAAAAAACTTATACTTAAAGCCTTTGTCATACAGGAATTTGTCAGCTCCTGTCCACAGAAACAAAGGAACATCAGTCACATAGCAACCAGCTTTTGACTATCACTTTAACCTATGGTACTCCCTTATTTCGCTTCTACTTACAAGCAAGCAAGTAATAAGAATATGTTTGCTAACTTTTTCTCGATTAGCATGAAGAAAGTAGAATAAGCTTTTCAACAATACTTTGTTACAGAGATGTAGAAAGTCATTGAATGTAACGCATAAGATTTTTCTATTATGGTTAATATTGTTTCTGTTGTGGATTTTATAACAACCTAATTATAATTATTTTATATATATTTATAATTATGATTTGTAATTACAGCCAGAACGTGATTTATGTAAAGTTAGAGTTGAGATAGGAGCGCGAAGTTAAACGTCGCTACGTGACATACCAAACCCCACGATCGTATAATTGGGAATGCATGTTGCTGAGAAGCGTGAAGAAAGAGAAATCAGTTTGAGGCGCGTGCCGCAACTCCACCTCTAAATGCTACAACTTTGTAATTATACCGTACACAACCAAGCCGAGAGTAAGAGGTGGAAAAATCTTGTGTATTTCAATAATATAGCTTTTCTCTACCGGTTGCACAAACAAACTTTCCTTACAAAAGATTATTCTTCATAACTATGGAGAACAACATTTATCTCATGACTTAGTTCCTTATAAGTAGAAGGGAAAAAATCTAATGTGTTCCTATCACATGATTTTCTCTGCAAAAAATTATTGTTAGAAACCTTATGCTTCTATGCTCCGGATATTACCTTCGTCATTTTATGTATTCCTCGAGATAAAGCACGCGACCTTTTTACTTTCTTCACACGTACTATGTTTATAGAGAAGGTATTGCATTCCACCCAAAAATTCCATACCGAGATTTCACCGGAAATATATGTTTTGGGTCCCCATAGATTTAAAAAAAAATCTGATGTACTCCATTCATATGACATTCTCTACATCTCTGCAACAAATTATGGTTAAAAAGATTATGCTTCTATTTACTTTATGCTAAAGAGAAAAAATTATCAGAAATAGTCTTATTACTTGACTCCTTGTAAGTAGAAGTGAAATAAGGGAGTACCATAGGTTAAAGTGATAGTCAAAAGCTGGTTGCTATTTGACTGAAGCTGCTTTGTTTGTATGGACACGAGTTGACAAATTCATGTATGAGAAAAGCTAAGTTTTTCCAAGCTGAAACCAATAACAAGGGATATCTCAAAAACGACCAACTCCACGACAAAAATGTATGTGACATAAGTTGTGCGTTTTAATGTGCTCAACATTTTTTCTGTGGTAAGTTTTGTCTATCTCTTATGGTTTAACAGTTATACACAATTCCGTAAAATTCATCCAGTATAAAGATTTCTTCAGGGGCTATTATCAGAAAATTCAAGATATACATTTTATTTGTCAGGTAAATATCTTTAATATACGCCATTTTAGTCAAAATCGTTAAACCCATTTTTGCGAAAATAAGAAAATTTGAAAAAAGTTCCATGTAAAGGGTAATTTGTGGTGGGTGGGTTTTCTTGAAAATCTTCGTGTCGCAACCCTGGAAGATACTGAACTTAAATACCAAGTTTGGTATTTTACCGACTTTTCGTTTATGAGTAATCGTGTTCATAGACACTCGGACACACGGACACACACACAAACACACACGGACCTTTTTATGAAAATGCTCTTTTTGGATACAGGAGACTCTAAAACATTTATTTTCGGTGAAATTCCGGTATCGAATTTTTGGGTGGAATGCAATACCTTCTCTAAACACTATGTACATAATATGTGTACAGAAAGTAAAAAGGGTACACACTAAGCTAAGCCGACAGTCAAATGTTTTTAAACGTGGTTGCTATGGGATTGAAATACGTTTCGTTACGTTGCCAGGAGTTCACAAGCTGTATGAGAAAGGTGTAAGTGTTTTAAAACTGAAGCCAATAAGAAGGAATGAAAATATAACAGAAACTGTGTGCTTTAAGGAGTAAGTTTTATCTCTTACGATTTATCAGCTATGCACAATTCCGTAAAATTCATCCGGAATACTGAGGTTTCTTGAGACTATTCTCAGAAAATTTAAGATATACTTTTATTTCTAAATAACTTACATATTAGAGATTTTAATCTATATCATTAGAAAATTTTTTGAGAAAATCTAATTTTTCGAAAGTTTTTCCTTGTAAAGGGTATTTGTGTGTGAGGGGGTTTTCTCTTTAAAATCTTCCTGTGGGATATTTGAGAGATGGTGAATTTATATACCCAGTTTGGTATTTATAGGTCTTTTCGTTTTTGATCTATGCTGTCCACAGACACACATACACACATGAACCTTTTTCTAAAAATGCTTTTTACTTTCCCTTTACGTACATAGTGCATAGAGAAGGTATTGTATTGGGTCCATAAATTCTATATCGAGATTTCACCGGAAATACATGTTTTGAGGCCTGCTTAATCTAAAAAAAAGTTTTAGAAAAAATGTCCGTGTGTGTCTAGCTCAGTAAAACACGCAATTTATGTTTAATACATTTTTTCGTGGAGTTGATTGTATTTTAGATATTCCTTGTTTTTTGTTTCAGCTTTAAAAAACATACCCTTCTCATACAGGAATTTGTCAACTCCTGTCCATACAAACAAAGGAACTTCAGTCACATGGCAACCAGCTTTTGAATATCACTTTAACTTATGCTTCTCCCTTATTTCGCTTCTATTTACAAGGAAGCAAGTAGTAAGACTATTTCTGCTAATATTTTCTCGATTAGCATGAAGTAAATAGAAACATAAGCTTTTTTAACAATAATTTGTTGCAGAGATGTAGAGAAAGTCATGTGAATGGAACACATCAGATTTTTTTTTAAATACATGGAGTTCCAAAACGTGTGTTTGCGGTGAAATCTCGGTATCGAATTTTTGGGTGCAATACAATACATTCCCATTCTTAAGTACATCGTACGCGTAGAGAAAGTAAAAATCTGTGTTCCATTCACATGACTTTCTCTACATCTCTGCAACAAATTATTGTTAAAAACCTTATGCATCTTTTTACTTCATGCTAATCGAGAAAAAATTAGCAGAAATAGTCTTATTACCTTGTTTCCTTGTAAGTAGAAGTCAAATAAGGGAGTACCATAGGTTAAAGTGATAGTCTTATTACCTTGTTTCCTTGTAAGTAGAAGTCAAATAAGGGAGTACCATAGGTTAAAGTGATAGTCTTATTACCTTGTTTCCATGTAAGTAGAAGTCAAATAAGGGAGTACCATAGGTTAAAGTGGTGGTCTTATTACCTTGTTTCCTTGTAAGTAGAAGCGAAATAAGGGAGTACCATAGGTTAAAGTGATAGTCTTATTACCTTGTTTCCTTGTAAGTAGAAGTGAAATAAGGGAGTACCATAGGTTAAAGTGATAGTCTTATTACCTTGTTTCCTTGTAAGTAGAAGCGAAATAAGGGAGTACCATAGGTTAAAGTGATAGTCTTATTACCTTGTTTCCTTGTAAGTAGAAGTCAAATAAGGGAGTACCATAGGTTAAAGTGATAGTCTTATTACCTTGTTTCCATGTAAGTAGAAGTCAAATAAGGGAGTACCATAGGTTAAAGTGGTGGTCTTATTACCTTGTTTCCTTGTAAGTAGAAGCGAAATAAGGGAGTACCATAGGTTAAAGTGATAGTCTTATTACCTTGTTTCCTTGTAAGTAGAAGTGAAATAAGGGAGTACCATAGGTTAAAGTGATAGTCTTATTACCTTGTTTCCTTGTAAGTAGAAGCGAAATAAGGGAGTACCATAGGTTAAAGTGATAGTCTTATTACCTTGTTTCCTTGTAAGTAGAAGTGAAATAAGGGAGTACCATAGGTTAAAGTGATAGTCTTATTACCTTGTTTCCTTGTAAGTAGAAGCGAAATAAGGGAGTACCATAGGTTAAAGTGATAGTCTTATTACTTGCTTCCTTGTAAGTAGAAGCGAAATAAGGGAGTACCATAGGTTAAAGTGACAGTCTTATTACCTTGTTTCCTTGTAAGTAGAAGCGAAATAAGGGAGTACCATAGGTTAAAGTGGTGGTCTTATTACCTTGTTTCCTTGTAAGTAGAAGTCAAATAAGGGAGTACCATAGGTTAAAGTGGTAGTCTTATTACCTTGTTTCCTTGTAAGTAGAAGCGAAATAAGGGAGTACCATAGGTTAAAGTGATAGTCAAAAGCTGGTTGCTATGTGACTGAAGTTCCTTTCTTTGTATGGATAAAGTCCTGTATGAGAAGAGTATGTTTTTTAAAGCTGAAACCAAAAACAAGGAATATCTAAAATACGACAAACTCCAAAAAAAAAGAAATGTATACAATATAAATTGTGTGTTTTAACGTGCTCTACAGTTTTTATCTGGTAAGGTTTTGCCTATCTCTTACGGATCAGCAGTTATACAAAATTAGGTAAAATTCATACAGAATAAAGATGTCTTCAGAGGCTATTCTCAGAAAATTCATGATATATATTTTATTTTTTTGTAAATATTTTTAATATACGATATTTTAATCAGAATTGTTAGAGCCATTTTTGGAAAAAGTCAAAATTTTCGAAGAAGTTCTATGTAAAGAGTAGTTGGGTGTGGGAGGATTTTTCTCAAAATCTTTGTGTCGCATCCTGGAAGATACTAAACTTAAATACCAAGTGTGGTTTTTTACCGACTTTAAGTTTTTGAATTATCCTGTTCATAGACACACGGACATACACATACACGGACCTTTTTGTGAAATTGCTTTTTATGGATACAGGGGTCCTTAAAGCATATATTTTCGCTTTAATCTCGGTATTTCTATACACTAGGTACATAGTACGTGTAGAGAAAGTAAAAATAACCAAGTTTGGAGGTGGCGTGCTTTATGTTGAGGAATATATTAAAAGAGGAAGGTAATATCCGAAGCGAGTCTAGACGGAATGTAATTGTGGCAGCTGAACAGTGAGCAGTCTTGTTGTGGCCCTCAGGGGCTTCACATTCAACACAATGGAGTTTAAAAAAAGGGGGGCGTAGGAGCGTGATTCAAGAAACGTCGCCCTAAGGGAGTTCACACGAGGTAATTAGGGAACGAATAGCCTCAAGCCTGTGCAAATAAAACAAGTGCACGTCGCCTTTCTTTCGGCCATCTTCACTGCTGCAAATAAACACCACTAATTAGACACAACAACATATCGACTTCCTTTCTTGTTTAAAAAGCGTTGCAAATCACAGAAAGGAAGTTTAAAACTCAATGCAAGTACCACTGCCCTCAGGAGGTTTATCATAACAGAGAACAATATAATTAGCAGAAACCAGCTGGTTGTGCAGATAGTCCACCACCTCCTAAATATATCTCAGGTTTATCATAACAGAGAACAATATCATTAGCAGAAACCAGCTGGTTGTGCAGATAGTCCACCACCTCCTAAATATATCTCAGGTTTATCATAACAGAGAACAATATCATTAGCAGAAACCAGCTGGTTGTGCAGATAGTCCACCACTTCCTAAATATATCTCTTTCCTTCGTATTCTTTCCTCTCTGCTCTTCAGCAATCAAAATCAGAACAATTAAACCTCATTTTATAATACTAACAGACTCCAATTCACTGCATCTCTGAAACAAATTATTCTTAAAAAGCTAATACTTCTATTTACTATATGCTAATCAGAAAAAAATTGCATAAATAGTCTTATTACTTGCTTCTTAATAGCAGAAGCAAAACAAGGGAGTAGCAATGTTAAGAAACCAAAAACAAGGAATATCTCAAAAACAATCAATTCCATGAAAAAAATGTATTTAACATAAATAGTGTGTTTTAACATGCTCTACATTTTTTGTGTGGTAAATTTTTGTCCATCTCTTATGGTTTAACAGTTATGCAAAATTCTGTAAAAATTCATCCAGAATAAAGTAGTCTTCAGAGGTTATTCGCTGAAAATTCAAGATATACATTTTATTTTTCATGCAAATATATTTAATATACGATATTTTAATCAAAATCGTTAGCTACATTTCTGAGAAAATCAACGTTTTCGAAAAAAAGTCCTATGTAAAGGGTAGTTGAAAATCTTCATGACGCGTTCTTGGAAGGTACCAAACCTAAATACCAAGTTTGATATTTAAAGGCCTTTTCGTTTTTGAGCTATGCTGTACAGACACACACACACATGGACCTTTTTCCAAAAATGCTTT
Source organism: Hymenopus coronatus (assembly GCA_030762935.1). NCBI lineage: Eukaryota > Metazoa > Arthropoda > Insecta > Mantodea > Hymenopodidae > Hymenopus > Hymenopus coronatus. The sequence continues at coordinate 148,326,129 of CM060890.1, forward strand.
TTCTGGATTCAGGTGGACCCAAAACATATATTTCCGGTAAAAACTCGGTAGCGAAATTTTGGATGCATTAGAATACCTTCTCTAAACACTATGTACATAGTACGTGTAGAGAAAGTAAAAATATACAGAGTGAACAATTTAAGTTGAGACTGTGAATATTTCCAAAACTAAACCTTGTAGAAAGAAAGAAGTTGCTTCATACAATGAGGGAAAGTAAAAGTCATTAGTTGGGTTTTAATTGGAGAAGGCCATGACGGCCAAGCTACGTTTTTACTTTCTCTACTCGTACTATTAACATAGTGTATAGAGAAGGTATTGTATTGCACCCAAAAATTCCATACCGAGATTTTAACGGAAATACATGTTTTGAGTCCCCTGAATCAAAAAAAGGCATTTTTGGAAAAAGATGCGTGTGTGTATAAGTGTGAGTGTGTGTGTCTGTGGGCAGCATAGCTCAAAAACAAAAATACCGTTAATTACCAAACTTGGTATTTAAGTTTGGTATCTTCCGAGGATGCGACACGAATATTTTCAAGAAAATCCCCCACCCCAAACTATTCAAAAATGGCTCTAACAATTTTGATTAAAATTTCTTATATTTAAGATATTTACCTCACAAATAAAATGTATATCTTGAATTTTCTGGGAATAGCCTCTGAAGACTACTTTATTCTGGGTGACTTTAGTGAAGTTTTTGTAACTGGTTAAACGTAAGACAGACAAAAACTTACTACACAAAAAATGTAGACATCATTAAAACACACAATTTATGTCACTTTCATTTTTTTTCGTGGAGTTGGTCGTTTTTAAATATTCCTTGTTGTTGGTTTCAGCTTTAAAAAAAAAAACTTACACTTTTCTCATACAGGAATTTGTCAACTCCTGTTTATACAAACAAAGGAACTTCAGTCACATAACATTTAACTATCACTTTAGCCTATGGTACTCCCTTAATTCGCTTCTACTTACAAGGGAGCAAGTAATAAGAATATTTCTGTTATTTTTTTCTCAGTTAACATGAAGGAAATAGAAGCAAGGTTTTTAACAATAATTTGTTGCGGAGTTGCAGAGAAAGTCATGTGAATGAAACACGTCATTTTTTTTTGTTCTATTTCTTTATTCCTCACCAAAAAATAAACCACTTTTGTTTAAACCATTTTCTTGTACAGGGTTCAATTAAACATTGATGAAGACAGCTACACAGAGTATCAGAACTGCACGGGTATTATACCTTAGTGTAATGATGTCCTTCATTTTCCATCTCTGAGAATAAACGATTGCTGTGTTCGTAAAAGCATGTCTCTTCCAATACTGACACAAGCATTTCATATACGCGTCTTCATATTCTCTGAAGTCGTTGCTATGCTGTTCACAGTCACAAACACAGACCTTTTTCTAAAATGCTTCTTTATTTTTATTAAGGAAATCCCAAAGGTTATATTTCCGGTGAAATCTCGGTGGGTACAATACAATACCTTCTCTATAGACTATGTACATAGTACGTGTGGAGAAAGCAAAAAAAGCAGATATTTCCAATGTATACTTCTCCTAGGACGGATGAAACATGTTTTGGACAGCATTTTAAAGTGTTGCGTTGCTTAAACGTCTCTCTAAGTCAAACTTGTTTTGTCGTTGATCTCAAGTTCCTTTTTCGTTATTTTACTATATTCAAAACTTCAAAATCTAACTTCTTCTCCAGTAGAAGTGACTTCGTCTGAAATGATTCACAAAATCCAAGATATGGTTTTGAGTGATCAAGGAATTAAGGTTCGTGAAATAGTAGAGGCGATATCAGGAACCAGGTCTGACCAAGGTCTCGGTGCCGTGTTTGAGAATAAACGTGATCGATAGTGAAATCTGAATCCTTCGCAGAACCAGACGATAGTGGGTGGAAAAACTCATATGAATCCGGAGTTTGAGAACACGTTATTGATATAAAACAGGAATTTCCGTTGGCAAGTTTATTTTAGGAGCCGATAATTGACATTGGGACGCAAGAAGTTTGAGAAGATAATTATAGATGGCGCCCTTGTCATTAACTGCCAGATAGGGAAGGGTGACTGGCATTTTACGGTCCCCTTTTGATTCGGGCGAACGCAGATTAGCGAGTTGCGTCACACGGCGAATACATTCCGTAACGCTAAATGTTACTGGAATGGCGTGACGGCCTGGAGTTGCTCATTCTGCTTGGTGTTTGTGTAGACTCGCATTGCGGAGGTTCTCTTGTAGCTAAGCGACTAACGGGGTGGTTCCTCAGCTCCCCTCTCATTTCAGCTACACTTAGAGACTGTCAGTTAGTATTTGCACACATTTCACGAGATTTAATGTTTACTTTCTCTACACGTATCATGTACATAGTGTATAGAGAAGGTATTTTATTGCACCGGAAATACACATACTATGGGCCCCTGTATAAAACAAACATTTTTATAAAAATGTCCGTGTGTGTATGACCGTGTGTCCGTGTGACTGTGAATTGGATAACTCAAAAACTAAAAGTCGGTAAAATACCAAAATTGGTATTTAAGCTAAGTATCTTCCAGGGACGTGACACGAACCTTTTGAGAAAAATACCTCCATTCCAAATTATCCTTTACATGGAAAAAACATCGAATATTTTTATTTTCTTAAAAATAGCTCCAGCCATTTTGATTGAAATATCGTATATTAAAGACATTTACTTGAGAAATAAAATGTATATCTTGGATTTTCTGCGAATAGCCTTGAAAACCTCTTTATTCTGGATGAACTTTTAGTGTATATTGCGTAACTAGTAGATCGTAAGGGATTGCCTACACAAAAAATGTGGAGCTCGTTAAAACACACACTTTATGTGATATCTGTTTTGTTCGGAGGGTTGACCATTTCTTGGATATTCGTTGTTTTTCAGATTTAAAATAATTGAGCTTTTCTTACACGGAAATTTGTAAACTCCTGGCCATGCATAGAAACTGATTTCAACCACATGACAACGAACCTTTAAAAATTTTGACTATAGCTTTATCATTGGCAGCAAGTTATAAGACCGTGTTTGCTAACCGATTAGCATAAAGTAGATAGAATAATAAGCTTTTTAACAATATTTTGTTATAGACAGGTAGAGAAAGTCGTGTGAATGGAACACATCAGATTTGTTTTCTTTTTAAACACAGTTCCGGAGATTTGTCGGGATCCGGTGTTGTGTTCTTTGTTCTTTTACCTCCTTTTCCCTTTATTTCGCCCCATTTCCGTTCCTTTCCTACATGTTAACCACTTTCAGTTACAAATGCACACCCACATTCCCAAGGCGAGACTCGACCCCACGATGCGCTGCTCCAGGAAGCACCAAGGGCTGTACACCAAAAATCCAAAAGTCGACATTTTCACTAAAATTGAAAAAAAAAAAAAAAAAAAAAAAAAAAAGCACTTCATATCCCTTTAATACAATATATTACATCTTTATAATATTCTAGTCGGCGTATTTATGACTAGGGAGGAGAGCCAACGTCACGAAACCACAGAATGGAGAACCTGGTCCATAGCCAGACATGAGCGTGAAGAAGTGGATGATATGTAGGACTGACACTCCCCTAGGACTTACAAGCGGATGTCTAGGGGTCAGAAGCCTGACGGGAGCCAACGTCACGAAACCACAGAATGGAGAACCTGGTCCATAGCCAGACATGAGCGTGAAGAAGTGGATGATATGTAGGACTGACACTCCCCTAGGACTTACAAGCGGATGTCTAGGGGTCAGAAGCCTGACGGGAGCCAACGGCACGAGACAACAGAATGGAGAACCTGGCCCGTAGCCAGACATGAGTGTGAGGAAGTGGGTGATATGAAATGAATGTTAGGAAAGGTGATGATGGGGCAATTGGTGGAACGGGTGCCAGGGGAAACCGCAGGACCTGCAGAAAACCCGCCCCGCGCTTGGGATCGAACCAGGGCCGCCTAGATGAGACGCCATTTCTTGCTGCATGCAATTTGTTATCATTAGCAGCACAAAACAACAAGGGGT
>CM060890.1:148332628-148372628 GCA_030762935.1 Hymenopus coronatus
GTGAGTGTGTGTGAGTGTGAGTGTGAGTGTGTGCGTGTGTGAGTGTGTGTGTGAGTGTGTGTGTGAGTGTGTGTGTGTGAGTGTGTGTGTGAGTGTGTGTGTGTGTGAGTGTGAGTGTGTGAGTGTGAGTGTGTGAGTGTGAGTGTGTGTGTGTGTGTGAGTGTGTGTGTGAGTGTGTGTGTGTGTGCGTGTGTGTGAAATGCTCTATCTTGCTAATGTTAAAGTTTGACACATAATCTCAGCAGCTCTTTTATATAACGAGCTACATTTTTATTTTCTGTACACGTAATATGTACATAGTGTATAGAGAAGGTATTGCACTCCATCCAAAAATTCGATGCCGAGATTTCACCGGAAATATATATTTTAGGGTCCCCTGTATCCAAAAGAAGGTCCGTGTGTGTGTGTGTGTATGTGTGTGTGTGTGTGTGCGTGTGTCTGTGAGCAGTATATCTCAAAACGAAAAGTCATTAAAATACCAAACTTGGTATTTAAGTTTTAAATCTTCCAGAGATGCGACACGAAGATTTTCTCAAAAATGCCTCTAACGATTTTGATTTAAATATCATATATTAAATATTTTACCCGAAAATAAAATGTATATCTTGAATTTTCTGGGATTAGCCTCTGAAAACTACTTTATTCAGGACGAATTTTACCGGATGTTGCATTACTGCTAAACCATAAGAGATGGACAAAACTTACTACACAAAAAATGTAGAGCACTTTAAAATACACCATTTAAGATACATACATTTTTTTCGTGGAGTTGATTGTTTTTTAGATATTCCTTGTTTTTGGTTTCAGCTTTAAAAAATTATACATTTCTCACACAGGACTTTGTCAATTCCTGTCCATACAAATAGAGGAACTTCAATCACATAGGAACCAGTTTTTGACTATCACTTTAACCTATGGTACTCTCTTATTTCGCTTCTACTTACAAGGAAGCAAGTAATAAGACTATTTCTGCTAATTTTTTCGATTAGCATGAAGTAAATAGAACATAAGCTTTCTAAAAATAAGTTGTTGCCGAGATGTAGAGAATGCCATGTGAATGGAACACAGATTTTTCAAAGTGTAATCAACAATGCCTTTATTGTTATTTGATGAACACTCCTATGAGTAGAAGGAGAAGACATTTTATTGAAAAACGCTGAGTTTTAAATTTAAAAACATAACTAATCCATATACATACAGCGGTTAAGCTTTCAGCCCTTAGGGTCAATTAGTTTTGAGAATATAGTGCAGTTCAGAAATTGCTTTCAAACATAACATTAAAAAAATCTGATGTGTTGCATTCACACGATTTTTTCTATATCTGTGCAATAAATTATTTTTAAAAAGCTTATTGTTCTATTTACTTAATGCTAATCGAGAAAAAAATCAGCAGAAAGGGTCTTATTACTTATTGCTTCCTTGTAAGTAAAAGGGAAATGAGGAAATACACTAGGTTAAAGTGATAGTCAAAAGCTGGTTGCTATGTGACTGAAGTTCCTTTGTTTGTATGGACAGGATTTGACAAATTCTTTTATGAGAAAAGTATAAGTATTTTAAAGCTGAAACTAATAACAAGGAATATCTAAAAAATTGTCAACTCTACGAAAAAATATGTATAACATAAATTGAGTGTTTTAACGAGATCAACATTTTTGTTTTGTAAGTTTTTGTCCATGTCTTACGGTTTACCAGTTATGCAAAATTCGATAGTTATTAAAGTTTGTAATCGAATTTATCATTTCTAGTCACACTGTATTTGGAAAATGGACGTTTTACGAAACACCTGGCTGTGTCGAGTAGTTGTATAAGATGAAGTGACGCTGACGCATATTTCATATCACGTAATTTCTGTTCTTAACTGGCAATGAAGGAACCAACCGTTTACGTTCAAACCCGCGCTGTAAGTGTTTCCTCCTGCACAACTTGAGATAGACTTCGCTGTAACAAGACGTGCCGGAGAAGTTGCCTAACTCTCACGGCGCGCTGAACGCCATCAACAAATTGTGATAGTGCGGGACTTCACATAAGCAGCGCCTCTGTTAGCTGCTAGTTGAATAACTGCCAACAATTCACCTGACATTCTTGTGTAACGTCTCTCATTGAGTGCTGAATCATTCACACGTGAAATTGTGCACATATTTTTACTTTCTCTATACGTGCTATATACATAGTGTATAGAGAAGGTATTGCACTCCACCAAAAAATTCGATACCGAGATTTCATCGGAAATAAATGTTTTAGGGTTTCCTTTATCCAAAAATAGCATTTTCAGAAAAAGGTCCGTGTGTGTATCCGTGTGTCTGGGAACACGATAACTCAAAAACGAAAAGCCAGTAAAACACCAAACTTGGTATTTAAGTTTAGTATCTTCCAGGGATGCGACATGAAGATTTTCAAGAAAATCCCCCACCCTAAACTACCCTTTACATGGAACTTTTTTCGAAAATTTTCATTTTCTTGAAAATGGCTCTAACGATTTTGATTAAAATATCCTATATTAAAGATATTTACCTGACAAATAAAATGTATATCTTGAATTTGCTGGGAATAGCCTCTGAAGACTACTTTTATTCTGGATGAATTTTACGGAATTTTGCATAACCGTAAACCATAAGAGAACTCGTTAAATCACATAACACATTTCATATATTATGTTTGTAGAAATGCCCGCTTCAGAACTTTTCTAGAACGGGGAGTCATTTCGTTTCACTTCCCTTGCGCTTTACTTAAAATGTGCAGCTTTTGAAAGAATGGTTTGTTTGAGAACAGGAACAAAAAGTCATGTGAATGGAACAAATCTGCTTTTTTTTTCTTCCTCCGTCACATAGAAGACACATATCTTTAAAAGTCTGACTGTCGCTTTACCTTCTGTATGCTCCTTCGAAACATCACGAATCTGAAATGAAGGTTTTTAGATCTGCAGCCCAGACATGCATGTTGTTTGAAAATTCTTGTTTTTTTGTTTGTATTCTTTATTTTCTCTACATGTACTATACATAGTGTATAGAGAAAGTATCGTATTGCACCCAAACATTTGATACCAAGATTTCGCCTAAATACATGTCTTGGAATACCCTAAATTAAAAAAAAAATTAGAAAAATGTATGCGTGGTATGTGGACAGCATAGTTCAAAAACGAATAGTCCGTTAAATACAAAACTCGATACTTAAGCGTTCAGTATCTTCCAAGGGTGGGATACGAAGATTTTTGAGAAAATCGCGCCAACCACAACTACCCTTTATATGGAAAATGTTTTAAAATTTTTGATTTTCTGAAAAATGGCTTTACCGATTTTAATTAAAATATGGTATATTAAAGTTATTTACAGCACAAATAAGATATATATTTTGAATTTTCCGGGAATAGCCCCTGAAGAACTTTTTATTCTGGATGCTTTTTCCTTAATTTTGCATAACTAATAAACCATAAGAGCTAGACAAAAACGTATTACACAAAAAATGTAGATCTCGTTAAAACACACAATTTATTTCTCATACAGTTTGTTCGTGGAGTTGAGCATATTCCAGATATTCTCTGTTATTGGTTTCAGTTTTCAAATGCTTCCCTTATTTCCCTTCTACTTATTAGGAACTACGTAATAAGACCGTTTCTGATAATGTCGATACCAATGAGGATGGAGTAGATAGAAGAATAATCTGTCACAGAGATGTAAAGAAAGTCATGTGAATGCTAAAAGGCCGGTATTCGGTGGGCTGTCGTTTTCAGCTCTACTGACTTGTAGCGCTCGTTTGTTTCAATAGAGCAAGTGATACTGCGTCACTTCCCCTGAACCAGCCCAAGTGTGTTTCTAACGACTTGCCCAACTCCGAACATGAAATCCTCCGCGGACAGACTTGTTAGCGATGACTATCTACTTCATCTTCTAGAAGCGTGACGAGCAACATTTATATTCCTTCATTCATAACGAGTTGTGCACCGAATTGTTCTTAAAGAGCATACTTTTATGTCTACCTCTTGATAAACGTTATTATTTAATTCCTTGTAAGTAGAAGGGAATATACTAGACTAAACCGAGCGGTTGCTATGGGATTGAAATCCGTTTTTGTGTGTGGCCAGGAGTTGACAAGTTCTCATATAAGAAAAGTATTTGTAAACTGAAATCAATAACAAAGAATATCTCGAAAACGGCTAATTCCACGGAAAAAATGTAATGACATAAATTGTGCACTTTATCGTGATCTATATTTTTTGTATCTCTTACGGTTTATCAGTTATGCAAAATTCAATAAAAATCATCCAGAATAAAATGGTGTTTAGAGGCTATTCCCAGAAAATTCAAAATATAAATTTTATTTGGCTTGTAAATATCTTAAATATACCTAAGAGATTTTAATCAAAATTGTTTGAGACATTTTTCAGAAAATAAAAATTTTCGAATTTTTTCCATGTAAAGGGTAGCTTGGTGTGAAAATGTTCGTGTCGCATCCTTGGAAGATACCAAACTTAAATACCAAATTTGGTAATTAACGATGTTTTCGTTTTTGAGCTGTGCTGTCCACAGACACACACGGACCTTTTTCTAAATTTTTTTCGTTTCAGGGGAACTCAAAACATGAATTTCCGGTGAAATCTCGGTATCGACATTTTGAGTGCAATGCAGTACCTTCTGTATACGCTATGTACATTGTACGTGTAGAAAAAGTAACAATTTAATACACAGAAATTGTAGATCTCGTTAAAATACAATTTATGTCAGAATTTTTTTCGTGAAGTTACAATTTCCGAGATTTTACTTGTTATTTGTTTCAGCTTTAAATACTCAAAAAGCATTTCTTATTTTTGTTTCTTTTGTTTTACTCCTGGTCATGGAAAGAGAACCGAGTATATACTTACAGGGAAGCAATTAGTGCTTCACTTTCAAGTTCTTTACAATAACAACAATATGAGAAGGGATAAAGAGTACCTTTGCTTTGTTAATTCTCTGAAGATTTGGTCTAAAAGCCAAAGATACTGTTGTCAGTAAACACAGCATTTTGTGAAAAGCGAGCGCTACCTCCATTAGAGACAGTTAACGGCAGCTTTCAGCCAACAAGAGACGATAATGACCATATCCTCACTCGGCGCATCGGAAACTCCATTCACTTCACTAGGGGAGAAACTTTCTTCAAATTCCATATCATGTGGTTCAACTTTTAGAGTAGCACTGAGATGAGAGTTACGTGCCTCAAAAAACCTCGTGTGTTCCATTTCCACATCTCTGTAAAAAATCACTGTTCAAAAGCTTATGCTGCTATTTACTTCATGCTAATCCAGAAATAGTCTTATTACATACTTCTTTGTAAGTAGTAGCGAAATAAAGGAGTGCCACAGGTTAAAGTGATAGTCAAAAGCTGGTTGCTATATTACTAAAGTTCCTTTGTTTGTATGGATAACAGTTCACAAGTTCCTGTATGAGAAAAGTATACTTTTTTCAAAGCAGAAACTAATAATAAGGAATATTTTAAAAACGATCAACTCCACGAAAATAACGTATATAATATAAAATGTGTGTTTTAATGAGATCTACATTTTTGTTAAGTAAGTTTTTGCCTATCTTTTACGGTTTACCAGTTATTCAAAATTTCGCAAAATTCATCCAGAATAAACATGTCTTCAGAGGCTATTTCCAGAAAATTGAACATATACATTTTATTTGGTATGTAAATATCTTAAATATGAGATATTTTAATCAAAACTGTTATGGCGATTTTTGAGAAAATCAAAATGTTGGATTGTTTTTCCATATGCAGGGTAGTTTGGAGTAAGGGGATTTTCTTGAAAATCTTGGTGTCGCATCCTTGGGAGACACTAAATTATAATACCGAGTTTGATATTTAACGGACTTTTAGTTTTTGAGCTATGCTGCCCACAGACACACACAGGGACATTTTTCTAAAAATATTTTTTTTTGGATTCATTGGGTCTCAAAACATGTATTTCCGGTAAAATCTCGGTATGGAATTTTTGGGTGCAATACAATACATTCTCTATACACTATGTACACAGTACGTGTAGAGAAAGTAAAAATGAGTATGACATAATTTTTTTAAGCAGAAAAACATTTTTGTTTAGTAAGTTTTTGTCTATCTGTTACGGTTTACCAGCTATACAAAACTCATTCGTGACATTTTGAAAAAATCAAAATTATACGTTTTTCAGTGTAAAGAGTTGTTTGGAATTTTGGGATTTTTCTGAAAATCTTCGTATCACATCCTTGCAAGATACTAAACTTAACTTCCAAGTACATACTAAGGTCTACAATCACTGAAATAACAGTATCGAACACACACGGTTGTTGGGTTTGGCTCTGATATATTGTAATAAAAGGTTTGGTGTGGAATTAATTGGATTGCATGGGACGTGGCTTTTGTCCGTTTCGCTTTGTCTTGAGGAAATAGCAATGTGCGAGGGGAGAGATCGGAGTCCATCAGCATGGCGAACTGGCTCGTCCCGCGTTGTCTTCTGGTTGGTTTCACAGTGATGGGCAAGACCAGCAACCATGTGAGCGGTAGTCTTCACCGGCTCAAAACCACTACCACTTAAACCATGTGAGCGGTAGTCTTCACCGGGTCAAAACCAAAACCACTACCACTTAAACCTACTAAATTCATCAACCGTTATTTCTAATCAGGGCAGTCTGCTGCTGTGCAGAGTTCACAATGGAATGTAATTTGACATCAGCATCAACATTAAAGAAAGGATTGGAAACCATTGGAAAGGGATACATTTGGATAGCGCGGCAGGCAAATAGAAGGAGTATTTGGAGAAAAATTAAGAACCGCCTCTGTGATATTGACAGACAGCAAATAATTGCGCAATGCACAGAGAAGGTTTCATTAGAAGTACAGTCTGGGCTAAAATCGGAGTGGAGTATGGAGCAATACATCAAAACAGATACCAAACTAGGCTTTTAGGACTTCACGTTAATAGAAGAATTGTTATAGATTTTTAACCATGCATATGGCAAAGCAATTACATTCTATTGAATCGTACTGTCAGATTATAGAATCTTTAATCTGTATACAGTGCTATAGATTTCTTGTTGCGAAACCAAAACATATACATTTCTCATTGGAAGAGTAATATTTGCAAGAGGACTGACCACAAAGACAGGATAGCGGAACGAGATAAATGACAAAGGGAAGATTACTGAAAGAGATAACTGCCTTCATGACACGGTGAATTAGTCGCCATGTTCTATATTATAATTGCTTTATTCAACTCTGTCTGATAAAGCCACAATTTATTTATAAACATAAATATTCATGGTCTCTAATGGTTTCCTTCATTGTTTCAAGTACGTGCATCTTAATCCTCCGGGAATTTGCATGCATCCCCACCATTCATGTGCAACGCTTCATTTACATTACTGACGTCATAAATGGGCGTGAACTCGTTTACGTATCATTGGAAATTAACTTTGTTAAATCTTCTAAACCCAAGACCCTATCTTAGAAACGTTCAAGGGGACCACATGGTCTGGAAACACACCTTAAGTGTTTTAAATTACCAACTTCTCTAAGGTTCTTCCTGAAACTTCCATGAACTATTCAATAAATCATGACAATTATTTCAAGTTGTTGTTTCTATTGGTAGCTTATGTTTTCTACTACTTATTTTAGCTATTTATTCCACGACCGAGCTAATTGAGTAGTTTACGAGCTCATTTTTGATCGCAAACTTGATTTTTACGAAATCCACGCGCAAAGAAGTACAGCAAGCGTAAAGTAATTTTGTTCCAACTTTACGTTCGCAAAATAACTCGCGATATTAGTGTGTATACATCACTGATCAACAGACAAACAATTAAAATTAGTCGTGCACGATATAATGTTATGTTCAACGTCAATAAGTGACAAATATACTTTCGCAGCTCTAAGGATATCATAATTCTCACAGAACAACAATAATATTGGTTTGTCATGGCCTGCTATAACGCGTCCAGCAATGCGAAATAAATAACCAACTATAATCCTTGGTGAATGGTTCAAACTTAACCTTCATTTTTCGTTGTTTTTCTTTTAATATCCGAAAATTCTCGTGGAAAAAAAACATTGTATGAAATGCGAGCGTAAAGTTTCTTTTTGATTCTCGTTTCACAATATTCCCGCTCGAATCAAAAAACATAAAGTTACTTTTACTCAACAGAAAAATAATAAAATTTACTCTAAAAACATGTGCATAAATGTACCTTTTTACTTTCTCTACACGTACTATCTACATAGTGTATAGAGAAGGTATTTCATTCCACCCAAACATTCAATACCGATATTTCACCGGAAATGCATGTCTTGAGACCCCTGAATCCAGAAAATAGTATTTCTGGAAAAAGATTCGTGTATGTGTGTGTGTGTGTGTCTGTGGACAGCATTGCTCAAAAACGAAAAGACCGTTAAATGCTAAACTTGATATTTAAGGATGCGATACGAAGATTTTGTGGAAAATCCCCTCCCCGAACTAAACAATGTTTAAGTTTTAAAAAGTTTTCAGTTTCTCAAAAGTGGCTCTAACGATATTAATTAAAATAGCGTATTTGAAGATATTTACATGACAAATAAGTCTATATCTTCAATTTTCTGGGAATATCCTCAGAAGCTCACTTTATTCTCGATGAATTTTGCTGATGTGGTCATAAGTAGTAAACAATAAGAGATATACAAAAGCTTACCACATACAATGTTGATCTCGTTAAGACACATCATTTATGTCATATACATTTGTTTTATTATTTTTATAGAGTTAGCCGTTTTCGAGATATTCCGGATTATTGGTTTCAATTTTAAGCCACTTAAACGTTTCTCGAACGGGAAGACATCTTTTTTCTGTTTCTCGTTTGTTTTTCCTGGGAAGCAAAGAGATTGGAGTTTCAATTGTTTCACCGGCTTAAAGGGTGAGACTATCACTTTAGGCTGTGTATTTTCTTATTTTGCTTCAATTTACAAGGAAACTAGTAATAAGACTAATTCTGCTTGTGGTTATCTTGATTAGCATGATGTAGATAACAGTTTAATGTTTTTGTTTGCCGAACATCTAGAGGACATCATGTGAATGGAACACGTTAGATTTTTTCCCTTCTACTTACAAGAAAGCAAGGAATAAAACTAATTTCTGTTAGTGTTTACCTTGATTAGCATGATGTAGATAAAAGAATAATCTTTCAAAGCATACTCTTACAGAATGGAGCACATTGGCTGAGTTATATGAAATGAAAGGCTATAAGGTGCGCTAGTGTTGAGATTTGCGAATGGCAGAGCGTGGAGCACATTGGCTGAGTTATATGAAATGAAAGGCTATAAGGTGCGCTAGTGTTGAGATTTGCGAATGGCGGAGCGTGGAATCAAGGGAATTCCCCTCTGACTCTAATAACACGCACGTGCCCGACTCCCTGCAGATGTGTATCTCCCTACTTGACGCATTCCAACACTTGACTTGGTCTTCCTCCCCATTGTCATCGGGATATTGCACGGCCAACTCTGTTTTTATTTTGGCCCAGGGATTCGCTACTCAAACTGCAGTTAAAATCTCGTTATGGGCGTCTTCTCAGGAGAAATCCCTGATCAATGAAACTGCTTCTTCATCGATATATCGACCGCAATCATAAAAATGGAATTAAAGCGAAGCAGCATCGGTTTCCGTTACTTGGCGTAAAACGTGGGAGAGCTTTTGTAAAACAGGAAATCGCCTCGGCCGAGGAATTTATCATTTTCATTTTACAGCCCTTTGACTTTCCTTCCTACTGTATAGAAACCAGAGTAGGACTGTATTCCATCCTGAAGCTCGATGTGGAGTTTTTGCTTGAAATACTCATTTTGTACTGGTACAATAAATATATTAAGAAATTGGTTTGAATAATTAAGTGACGAAACTCTGTAATGTATAATATAGCATCCAAAATTGTGACTGGCATAACGGGAATTATCCAAAATTGGCTTGGCATCTCTGGGTAGAGTGGGAATAGTGTTTGTGCCTCACACTCAACAGGTCACGAGTTCGAATCTCGCTTAGGGTGAGTTACCAGGATAAGGTTTTTTTCGGGGTTTTCCCTTATCCTGAGAAGACGAATATCGAGTAACTTTAAGCTTCATGGACCCCGAGATCATATGAGTTTCATTTCACCAATTTCATTCATTGTCCGATATGACCAACCAGGTTAAAGGACGTTAACCTACAAAAAAAAAATGACTTGGCAAAGAGGTAATAAAAACAGACAGAACGTGGTGAAAAAATAAAAAATAACTATGTAATATAACAGACCGGAAATAGAATGTGAGTGTTTCATCACTGGGGCTACAGCACGAAATAAAAATGTGTTAGAACAAAGAAACATGGTTTAGAATTCGTTATGAAACAAAGGACGGGAATAGCGCGGTGGAAAGCTCGTAAGATAGTTGATGGTGCTGGTAGATGGATTTGCCCATTACGCGGAGATCAGGAAGACTGGACGCATATTTTAGCAGATGGAAGAGGTTAGGAAAAAATATTGTGTCTACCATTCACAGGAGTTTATATATTGCACAACAAATTGTTGTTATAGAACCTTATCCTTTCCTCTACTTCGTGATAATCAATAGAAAATCACAAAAATGGTCGTATTCATTAGTTCCTTACATGTAAAAGGGGAATAAGACAGTACTCTGCGCTAAAGTGATCGTCAGATGTTTCAAACGCTGTCGCTCTGTGATTGAAATTCTTTCTTTGCATGGTCAAATTCCCGAACGAGCAAATGTAAGTATTTTAAAATCTCGGAAACGGTAAACACTACAAACATGTATAAGACCTAAATTGGTTGTTTAATGAGATCCGTATATTATTGTGTATTACGGTTTGCGATTATACAAAAGTCATCTTAATAAATAGGGTTTTAGAGGTTATTCCCAGAAAATTCAAGATATAAATTTCATGTGTTGAGAAAATATTTTAAAACTTTGCATTTTAATAAAAATTATTAGAGGCACTTTTACTTTATCTATACGTACTATGTGTATAGTATATAAAGAAGGTATTGTAATGCATCCAAAAATTCGATACCGAGATTTCACCGGAATTCCAAAAAGCATTTTTAGAAAAATGTCCGTGTGTGTCTGTCTATGTATGTGTGTGTGTCTGTGTGTGTGACAGCTCAAAACGAAAAGACCGTTAAACACCAAACTTGGTATTCAATTTTGGTATCTTTCAAGGGTGCGACACCAAGATTTTCAAGAAAATCATCCCACGCCGAACCACTCTTTACATGGAATATTTTTATAAAATGTTGATTTACTAAAAATGGCTCTACCGATTTTGACTAAAATCTCTTATATTTAAAATATTTACTAACAAATAAAAACCGTTGAACATAGACATAAACTTACTACACCAAAAATGTAGATCACGATAAAACACACAATTTATGTCATACATGCCGTGGAGTTGATCGTTTTTTTAGATATTCCATGTTATCGATTTCGGCTTTAAAAACTTAAACTTTTCTCATACAGGAATTTGTCAACTCCTGTCCATACAAACAAAGGAACTTCAGTCACATAGCAACCACTTTAACCTATGCTACTCCCTTATTTCACTTCTGCTTACAAGGAAGCAAGTAATAAGACTATTTCTGCTAATGTTTTCTTGATTAGCATGAAGTAAATAGAAGCATAAGTTTCAGAATGGAGATGTAGAGAAAGTCATGTGAATTGAATACATAAGATTTTTATTAAAATAAATTTTTAAAAATGTTTTCTGGAAATGGTTGTTGGGATTTTTGGGATTTTATTGAAACATCTTTGCGTCACAAGTTTGGTATTTAACCGACTTTTCCTTTTTGAACTATGCTGTTCGTACACACGCGCGCGCGGTCATGTTTATATTTCTTAAGGGGTCTAAAATCATGTATTTTCAGTGAAATCTCCTTATCGAATTTTGGGTGGAATATAATTCATTCTCAAAATAACTCAAAAAACGAACTACAAAACTTGATACCTAAATTCAGCATCTTCCAAAAATGCATTATGAAGATTTTCAAGAAAGAGGCAGCACACAAACTCGGTTTAATATGGAATTTTTTTAATATCCTTAAACATGGATATTAACGATTTTGATTAAAATACCCTATTTTTAAAATATTTTAATGCAAAGAGAAATGTATAGATATCTTGAATTTTCTAGGAATAGCATCTGAAGACCTCTGCATTTTGAAGGAGTTTTGTCGCTAGAGCGCGTGCGCGTATGTTTGTGTGTAAAGTCGGAGGGAATTTCGCACTGCACTATTGACTTATTGTGCGTCAGACCCCGGGATGAGTAATATCAAAGAGCGGCCGAAACCGGACGGCGGAGGAAGAGCCACCGTGTAGGGCCCCTAACACATTCATCCCGACGCGGGCAGCGCTAGGTCTGAGTCCACACACGACTTCCAACGCCATCCCGTTGCCGAGTGCTGTATTTCCCAACCAGGGAATAGCGCCACCATAGCAGCCTGAAAGAGACAGGAAGTTCGGGTCTGAGAGGTCGACCTCGGAATGCCAGTTTCAGCCCCGCGTGTATAGTGAGAGTTTGACTATTTGTGGCGCGAATGGCGGAAGGTTACATTACTGGTCGCGTCGCTTCTGTTTTGGCGCGAATAGATAATAGCGCCTTCCCTTATTTCTCTTTTATTTATAAGAGCATTTCTACTAATGTTTATCTCGGTTAGCATTAACATAGAGAGGTAAAGATTTTGGTATTACGAAAGGTGGAAGAGCCGCTAAAACACACAGGTTAGTCGCTCTTTTACAACTTATACTGGTTTAAATGCACGTTAGAAAGAGGTTAGAAAACCCGGAATACTATAGACGAAACGATCATTTATATAAAATCAAGGTTAGAAGGTACAGGAAGACGTTCTTTTGTTAACAGGACCATTGAAGAATGGAATGAATTGCCTGTAGCAGCCTTTCAGGGCTTCCCTCTGACTTTAAAGAAGTTCAGGGATAATTTAAAGAGAATAAATGTTAGATAAAGTAAATATTGTGAGGTAATGAAGTATCTGTAACTATTAATGTTGATAGTGACTGTTTATAAACATGCTGGTAACTGCTATACTGAACAACAAGTAGTTAGGTATTTCATGTATATATAGTACGTTAGTTGTATTACTATTATTAATTTCTATTTACTATTATTCATTTAAATTAATATTATTAACTGCAAGATTAATATGATTATCGGGTAGTACCCAATACCAGACAATACATACATACATAGACACATACACACATACATACACACATACATACATACATACATACATACATAGACACACACACACACACATACATACATACATACATACATACATACACACACATACATACATACATACATAGACACATACATACATACACACATACATACATACACACATACATACATACATACACACATACATACATACATACATACATAGACACATACACACATACATACACACACACATACATACATACATACATACATACATACATACACACATACACACATACACACATACATACATACATACATACATACATACATACATACATACATACATACATAGACACATACACACATACATACACACATACACACATACATACATACACACATACACACATACATACATACTTACATACACATACTTACATACACACATACATACATACATACATACATACATACATACATACATACATACATACATACATACATACATACATACATACATACATACATACACATACTGAAGATTAGGGGAAAGGAACGCAGACACAGCGGAGGAACTAGCGCATATAATAGCAACGAGGACAGTGAAAGTCCAAATGCATGGTAAGTTAAAACGATTCCATGGTTGGTATGACCAGCAATGCAGAGGTGTAAAGAAACACGCAGAGGAGGCTCTGTCAAAATTCAGAAGGGAGGGGGGAGATGACATTAGGAAAATGTTTACAAAAAAGCGAAGGGAGTATAAATAGCTCTTACGGGAAAAGAGAACTACGTGGCAAGACAAAATTACTCAGAAAATTAGTATTATTTTAACGCGGGGGGATAACGCTGAGATGTGGCAAGTAGTAAAACATTTAAGAGGCAACCGTGAGGCGCCCAACGAAATTTCTCCCAGAAAATGGGCTATGCATTTTATGGGAATATTCGGGAAAGGTGAAAGGGAAGGAATTTTTATAAAGGAAGTGCAAATTTTGGGAAATCTTGAGATCCCAATACTGGACGAAGAAATATCAGCACGAGAAATAGCACAGGCGCTGAGGAGTCTGAAGGAAGGCAAAGCTCCAGGGTTGGATGGGCTGCCCCCGGAAGTTTTTAAAGCCAATGTTAATGAGTTTGGTAGGAGTATGCTCCAGATATGTAACAGATTGTTTATTGAGGGGAATTGCCGTACCTGTTGGGGAAAAGGCATTATTCATCCCATTTATAAAGGGAAGGGAACTATTGGAAATCCGGATAACTATAGCAGGGTTACTCTGTTGCCAATTATGGAGAAAATTTATTGTAGAGTGTTATATAACCGGATAAAGGACTGGGAATCTAAATTTGGCAAACTTTCAAAATTTCAAATGGGTTTCAGAGAAGGACACAGTACCATAGATGCCGCTTTTATATTCGACACTTTAAGGACGAAGCAACTGTTGGTTAAGCGGGGAAAGCTTCATTGTGCTTTTGTGGACTTTAAGAAGGCATTTGACTCTATCAATCGAAATGCATTATGGTACAAACAAGGCAGAAAGGGGTTATCAAGTAAATTGGTTAGAGCATTGCAGGCAATGTATCAAAAAGTCGAATTCTGTGTGAAGTACGACAGAAACAGAGTGTCCGAGAGCTGCCGAAGCTATAGGGGAGTGAGGCAGGGTTATATTTTATCTCCCTTGCTATTTAATCTCTTTGTGGATGATATTACTGATACAATGATAGCAGAGAATATCCAAACACCAGTAGTAGCGGATTTGCAGATCCCAACACTTTTATACGCAGACGATTTAGTATTGTGCTCTACGGCAGTAAACGGATTGCAACGAGGACTGGACAAACTTAAGAATTATTGCGATGAATGGCTACTTACAGTTAATGTGAATAAGGCTAAGGCAATGACTTTCAAAAAGGGTTGTGTTTATAGCAGGGAGGAGACTTGGACATATGCAGGACAGATACTGGACAATGTTAAATCCTTTGTGTACTTAGGACTCACATTTACGATGAACGGAAAATGGACAAAACACATTGACATTACGAAACACAAGGCAAGGGCGAAAGCGACGGAAGCTCTCCGGATACGCTACAGAATACCGAATATATCCATAACCTTAATGGAAACTGTGTACGGAGCGACAGTTAGATCCACGATGACATACGGAGGAGAAATATGGGGGTGGGAACAAACAGGGAATCTGGATCAAGTGAGGACCCAATTTTTGAAAGGAATTCTGGGTGTAGGGAGGGGTACGGCAAACTGCGGAATAATGAGGGAATTCGGGGCACATAGTGAAACGATAGAGTGCAAAATCAGAGACTGGCTGAGAATCGTTCACGGAAACCAATCTCTAATTAGGGCAGTCTGCTACCGTGAACAGTTGCGAATGTAAGATAATTCGACGTGGGCATCAAAATTAAAGAAAGGGTTGGAAACCATTGGGATGGGAGACATTTGGATAGTGGGGCAGGAAAACAGGCGAAATATTTGGAGAAAAATTAAGAACCGCCTCTGTGATATTGACAGACAGCAAATAATTATGCAATGCACAGAGAAGGTGTCATTAGAAGTACAGTCTGGGCTGAAATCGGAGTGGGGTATGGAGCAATACATCAAAACAGGTACCAAACTCATTAGAGAGGAGCTCGCGTGGATTAGACTAGGAGCATGGAGGAGCACGAAAATTGCTGACGAGAATGGTACGAGAATCTGTCCCATTTGCGAGGAGGAAGAGTCGTGGACTCACATCTTGCCAAGATGTAGGGGTACGGAGGAATGGCGGGAAAAATATTTGCCGCGATTTTTTACCACTGCGAATGTAGGGCTAGAAGCATGTTGGACGCTACTGGCAGGCACGGAAAACATGGAGAGGCTAGGTAAATTTATACTTAAGGCAAGACAGCTGAGATCTGAAGAGGCTGCCAATAGAGAAGGGGGGGATAAGATCAACTAAACAAAAGTGACTACATTGTTCTACATACATATATATTATGTCATACTTAGGTCACTGTTGTGCTATGGTTTTATATATGTTGATATATTATGCGTATATATGTGTTTTAAGTGTAATTTTCTATTATAAGAGGGTGCATTTATGAAGGTGTACTCTGTGCTGTAAATTTAAATTGCTATATTTGAATATCTTTGTATTTTTATTTTCGGGTTCACTCTTAATTCTTTATTGTTGTTTAATAATGCTTTGGACTGTGTATTTCCTTTGTCTTTTTATTTTCGTGTTTACTCTTTTAATTCTTTGTTGCTGTTGTTTTAATATTGCTTGTAATGTGTATTACAAAAGCACGTACGGTCTGTGGACCCGTGCGATTGTTGAAATTCTATGTATGATATTGATATGTCAATAAATACACTTATTCATTCACTCATTCATACACACATACACACACATACACATATACACACATACATACACACACATATATACGTATACACACATACATACACACATACATACACAGATACATACATACACACATACATACATACACACATACATATATACACACATACATACAAACACACATACATACACACATACAAACACACATACATACATACATACATACAAACATACACACAGACATACACACATACATACATACTCACATATATACATACATACACACTTGCATACACACATACATACATACACACATACATACATACACACATACATACACACATACGTACATACACACATACGTACATACACACATACGTACATACACACATACGTACATACACACATACATACATACATACATACACACATACGTACATACACACATACATACATACATACACACTTACATACACACATACATACACACATACATACACATACATACACACATACATACACACATACATACACATACACACATACATACACATACACATACACACATACATACACATACACCCATACACACATACAATACATACATACACAAACACACATACATACACAATCACACATACACACATACATACACACATACATACACATACACACTTACATACACACATACACACTTACATACACACATACACACTTACATACACACATACACACTTACATACACACATACACACATACATAACATACATACACACATACATACACACATACACACACGCACATACACACACACGCACATACACACATACACACTTACATACACACTTACATAACATACATACACACATACATACACACTTACATACACACATACATACACATATACATTATGTAGATATTAGAATAATATGTTTAAGAGTAGTTTATGCTAGAATAGGTAGAGCAACACATCAGCTTTTTCTAATAGTTTAGGGGGGGGATAATCACAGAGGTGGAATGTCGTGTGCTTGGGGGAATCGGAATTCATCTGTTTTCTATCTTTCAAGAACGGAAATGTGGTGGATGTGAGACGATAAAAAGCGTGAGATAGTAGGAGAGAGAGAGAGAGAAGTGCCGGAAACACATCCATCACAGAAATATAATGCACGGCAGAGAATTGAGTCCCGGGTTAAATTACAATATCACAGTGACATCTTGATTAATGAACTGTTCTCTTTTGTTTGTAATACATAAGACGCTGTTTGTCGTTCCTCTAGATGCAATTGAATATCCACCTTGTCGAATACATAACTTGGACTTTCTGTTTTCTTGCTCCATTGGATTATGTTGATTCTCACGCAAGCATATAGCATATGCTTCCAGTATTTACTTTTCTGCCACGCACTCCACCCAAATATTTGATACTGAGGTCACATGGGATTGCATGTTCTTAGGACCGATGAATAAAACACGTTTAGAAAAAGGGATATGTGTGGCATTTTGAAAATCTAGATATTTAAGATATCTAATTGAAATCTATATTACTTTTTATACACAACAACTATATACTGTCGTTAAATTATAAGGTAACCCTGCTGTCGAGGACTCTCTCCACTGCGCGAGAGATCCGAGAGTCACCAACAAAGGTGCACTAAAATACGTATCTTAAGATAAGTGTTGACGTACGGGCAGTCTGGTCTAAGCTTGGTAGCAGGAATCCTTGTGATGTTATCACCAAGTTTCTGAGAACATCTTTAACTTGTTATACTGTCTGTTTGGGAGCAGCATTTATTTAAGGTAAGGACTCCAGTGTGACTCTGGTCTAAGCTTAGCAGCAGGAATCCTTGTGATGTTATCACTAAGTTTCTGAGAACATCTTTAACTTGTTATACTGCCTGTTTGGGAGCAGCATTTATTTAAGGTAAGGACTCCAGTGTGACTCTGGTCTAAGCTTAGCAGCAGGAATCCTTGTGATGTTATCACCAAGTTTCTGAGAACATCTTTAACTTGTTATACTGCCTGTTTGGGAGCAGCATTTATTTAAGGTAAGGTCTCCAGTGTCACTCTGGTCTAAGCTTGGCAGCAGGAATCCTTGTGATGTTATCACCAAGTTTCTGAGAACATCTTTAACTTGTTATACTGCCTGTTTAGGAGCAGCATTTATTTAAGGTAAGGACTCCAGTGTGACTCTGGTCTAAGCTCAACAGCAGGAATCCTTGTGATGTTATCACCAAGTTCTGAGAACATCTTCAACTTGTTATACTGCCTGTTTAAAAGCAGCATTTATTTAAGGTAAGGACTCCAGTGTGACTCTGGTCTAAGCTTAGCAGCAGGAATCCTTGTGATGTTATCACCAAGTTTCTGAGAACATCTTTAACTTGTTATACTACCTGTTTAGGAACAGCATTTATTTAAGGTAGCACTCCAGTGTGACTCTCGGATCCTTCGCGCGGTGGAGAGAGAACGCGAAAGGGGTTACCTTATAATTTAATAAGTCAAAATTCTAGCAGGCTTGGTTATTTAATAAATACATGTTCAGTGTCTAAATTCATAGTTGTAATAACAATGATCCACGTGAATATTACCTCCAAAATTTCAAGTTTGTTGGTAAATAAGTTTACAAACAGGCCTACCATATTACTAATTTCTCTACTTACATAAATAGAGAAGATATTTTACTCCACCCAAAACTCTATACCAAAATTTCACCTCAAATACATGTTAAAAAGCTTATGCTTCTATTTCATTCATAATAATTGAGAAAAAATTAGCAGGAATAGTGTTATTACTGGCTTCCTTGTAGCTAGAAGCGAAATAATGGAGTACCATAAGTTAAAGTGGTAGTCAAAAGCTGGTTTTCCATGTGACGGAAGTCTCTTTGTTTCTATGGACAGGAGTTGACAAATTCCTGTATGAGAAAATTATAAGTTTTTCAAAACCAATAAAACCAATGAAAAAGAATATCTCAAAACGATTGACTCCACGAAAAAATGTATATGGAATAAATTGTATGTTTTAACATGCTCTACCTGTTTTGTGTGGTAACATTTTGTCTATGTCTTACGGTTTACCAGTTACCTATGCAAAATTCCGTAAAATTCATGCAGAGGCTATTCTTCAAAGGCTATTACCAGAAAATTCAAAATATACAATTTATTTGTCAGGTAAATATCTTTAATATACAATATTTTAATCAAAATCGTTACAGCCAGTTTTGAGAAAATCAAACATTTCGAAAAAAATGTTCCTTGTAAAGAGTAGTTGGGAGAGGCGTAATTTTCTTGAAAATCTTCGTGTCGCATCCTTGGAAGATACCAAACCTAAATACCAAGTTTGGTTTTTTCGGACTTTTCGCTTTTGAGCTATGCTGCCCACAGACACACACACACAGACAAACACAAGGACCGTTTTCTAAAAATGTTTTTTTATTCAGTATGTCTCAAAACATGTATTTCTAGTGAAATCTCGGTATCGAATTTTGGGTGCAATACCATACCTTCTCTATACACGATGTACATTGTACGTGTAGAGAAAGTAAAAATGGAATTTAAGGTGATACCTCGTGAAATTTAGAAAATTCAGATTATGTAAAATATCTTAATAGAGTTTATATAGGTAAATTCCTATACATGTTAATAATAGATATCAAAATTCTAGGCTGTATGGTTATTTAATAAATGCATTTTCAGTTTCTAAATTCATTGTTCTATAAAGATGAACATCATGATACAGTTTAAAAATGTTCCCAAAATGTTCGTTTTATAGTAAATACGTCTGCCATATTGACCTTGTCCGTGAACAGGGTAATCGAAAACCAAAAGTCTCTAAAATATCAAACGCTTTATTGTTATGTAAAGTTCATCCAGAATTAAGACGTAGTTGCTATGGGATTGAAATCAATTTCTTTGTATAGTCAGGAGTTCCTGTAGAGAAAAGTATTCTAAAACTGAAACCAATAACAAGGAATATCTCGAAAACGGTCAACTCCCCGAGAAAATGTATTGTGTATTTTAATTAGCTCTACAATCTTTGTGAAGTAAGCTTTTGTTCATCTCTTACGATTTACTAGTTATGCAAAATTAAAAAATAAAAAAACTTCAAAAATAAAAAGGTCTTTAGAGGCTATTCTCGGAAAATTCAAAATAAACATGTTATTTGTCATGTAAATATCTTAAATATAAGAGATTTTAATGAAAATCGTTAGTCACCTTTTAGACAGTCAAAATGTTGGAAGTTTATTCAATATAAAGGACATTTGGGGACTTTCTTGAAAATCGTCATGTCGAATCCTTGGAAGATACTTAAATTAAATACAAAGCTGTATTTAACTGTCCTATAGTTTTTTAGTTTTGCTGTCCAAAAACGCACAAACGGACCTTTTTCTAAAAAGGTTTGTTTTGGCCTCAAGGGACTTCAAAACGTGTATTTCTTGTGACATGTCGGTATAGAATCTTTTGGTGCAATACAATATCTTTTCTATACACTATGCACTAAACACATATAGAGAAAGTAAACATTGAGAAATTCTTAAAGCTTTGGAAGATGATATTATGGTGAGTTAGAGTGAACAAATAATACCTAGTTAGATTTAAAGGTAGTTTAAGTAAAGTACATGCAGGCGTCACCGTGGCCGAGTGGTTAGACGTTCGCCTCCCATCTAGGCGGCCCGGTTCGATCCCAACTTTAGTTACAGCAGGAGTATATTTATTAATTCGGTTTAACGCTCTCATGTGAGATTTGTGGTGGACGGAGGGTTTTCTCCGGGTTCTCCGTTTTCTCCCGCCACTTATTTCAATCATCCACTTCGCTTTCATTTCACTCATCCACTTCCTCATGTTCATGCCTGGCTACTGGCCGAACACTCGTTTCAGGTTCTCTATTCTGTTGTTACGTCTGAACCCTAGACATCCGCTTGTAAGTCCTAGGGGAGTGTCAGTCCTATATATCACCCACTTCCTCATGCCTGGCTACGGGCCAGGTTCTCCACTCTGTTGTTTCGTGCCGTTGGCTCCCCGACAAACTTCTGACCCCTAGACATCTGCTTGTAATTCCTAGGGGTGTCAGTCCTGCATACAGGGAGCGTAGGCCGATTACGAAAAAAAAAAACTAAAGAACATTAGGAATAATGCGTTTTATGTATTGGACTGATCTCGTATTTTGAAACACTTTCCGTTCTTCACTGATGTGGAAACCTTTTATTGCAATATACTACTCGTGTTTGAGCTCTTCTGCTGATATCCACTGCTTACTTTAATTGAGTACTTCTGGAGTTGTGATAGAGGTCGCTTATACACAGTTTCACTCATTTGTGAATCAATAGTCGTTCATATTTGCTGCACCTTGAGACCCGCAGCAATATTAGCACCAGAAAGGGCTCCACAAAATCTTCGTGTCGCATCCTTGAAGATACTAAACTTAAATACCAGGTTTGGTATTAAACGTACTTTAGTTTTTGAACTATAGTGTTCACATACACATGCGGACCTTTTTCTATAAATGTGTTGTTTTTTTTTCTCAGCGGATCCCAAAACATATATTTCCGGTAAAATCTCTACATCGAATTTTTGGGTGGGATACGTAATAGTACGTGTAGAGAAAGTAAATATAGCTTTGACAAATTCTTAAAGCTTTGAAAGGTGATGAGTTAAACTGAAGAAATAATACCTTGTTAGATTTAAAGGTAGTTTAAATAGTGTAAGTAAAGTATATTAGAAATATTGCGTTTTGTATATTGGGTTGATCGTATTTTGAAACACTTTACATTCTTCAGAGATGTGGAGCTCACTCTCGAGTTGCAATAGTGTCAGTTTCACTCACTTGTGAATCAATAATAACCGTCGATATCTGCCACACATTGAGGCGCATGGGAGAACCCCAGCAATGAGCCAAACTTGCTCATACTCGCGTCACTTATATTAAATTCTTTATGTGACACGTGTGTTCGTGAATGGGAAATATTCGCAGGCATTTTTATTGTCGTCAGATGCGGAGGCATTTTTAATTGTGCTGCTCTCTGGCGTTACACCACTGCGCTTCTTCTAAACGAACAATCCGGATATTAGATTACCTACACCTGGAAATTCCTAACCGACATGTACCACATTTACTTTATCTACTGCATATAGAAGGTAGAGGAAGTATTGTCTTTAGCCACAAAATTCGTTATCAGGGCTCGTGAATAAATGGCTTTCTTTATTCTGCAACAGATTATTCCTGATTCTTCTATATACTTGATGCTAATCGAGATATATATTAACAGAAACGGTCTTTTTACTTGCTTTCTTGTAAGTAGAAGGGACTACACTAGGCTAAAGTGATAGTCAACTCTTTTAAAAGCTGTCACTATGTGATTGAAATTCGTTTCTTTACATGGCTAGGAGTTAACAATTTCCGATGGAGAAACGGTTTTAATTATTTTAAAGCTGAAACCAATAGCAAGGAATATCTCCGGAAATGTTCAGCTCCACGAAAAAAAAATGTATATGACACAAATTGCGTGTTTTAACCAGATCTTCAAGTTTTTGCCAATTTTTTACGGTTTACCATTATGCTAAAGTTATCCACAAGACTTCAGAGGCTATTCCCAGAAAATTCAAAATAAAGCTTTTATTTGTTATGTAAATATCTATAATATTCGGCATTTTAATCAAAAACATCACAGCCATTTTCGAAAAATATCTTTTCGGAATTTTTTAATAGTTTTATGTGGGGGAAAAATCTTCGCATCGCATCGCATCTTTGAAATATACTTAATTTAAATATCAAATATGGTATTTTACCGAATTTTCATTTTTGAGTTTTCGTGTTCAAAAACACACAGACACACACGGAATTTTTTTTCTTCCAAATTTACCTTTTTTGGATACAGGGGATCCTAAAAGGTGTATATCCGAATTTTTGCAATACCTTCTCTACCTATGTACGTACATAAAAATGCTTTTTTGGGGTACAGGGGTCTAAAACGTGTATTTCGGTTGAAATCTCGGTATTGAATTTTGGGTGATATGCTATATCTTCTCTAACTACATTGTACATAATGCTAGAGAAAATAAAAGTCCCAGCCGGTTGTTTAAGTTTTTGTTTTTAATGCACTCGTCATTTATGGTAAGGTAATCATGTGTCTCAAATAGACAGACAGCCCTTGGAAGGTGGTAGGAACCCCAATCCTTTCGAGGAAAGGTCATGCAATCCATCTACCGCGTCCAATCCATCTTAAAGACAACTTTTCCTTTAAAAACTTCTTTAGCATATTCATGGCACCGTCCTGCTGTAGATGGATGCGTCCCTTAACCTAATAAAGACTTGAGACTTTTCCTAAAGTGTTCAATTTAGTTTACTCAATGAGGTGTAGGAGTGTTAATGGAAGTAAAACAATTGTTCATGTGTAAAGATATTATCATAAATAGTATTTTCATCTTGTTGATAATTCACGACCGGAGTCAATTGTCCTAGGAGATGAAAACTCGACTTGTATTTGATAAGACAATAGACTATTGTAATATAACATAGGAAGGGAGATTTTATCATTGTAATACTTGCATTAGTTCTCAAATGGTACATGACCACCATCTTTATTTATACAATGTTTTTTCTTTCTTCACTGCCTCCTGAATTATGACATGGCCGACCGTGCCTATACCCAATGTACGAATATCGATAGCAACAATATGTAATACTTGAAGTACGCGTTTTTCTTGTAGAAATGATCGTTTTCAGATATTCATTGTTATTGATTTAAATTATAAACTAACAAACTTTTCTCAAACGAATCCATGCAAAGCGAAGTGTATTGTTACACATAGCGACCAGCTTTTAAAATAGTTGACTATCGCTTCAGTAAGGTTTATTCTCTGATTTCTCTTCTACTTACAAGGAAGCAAATAATAAGACTAATTCTGCTAATGTTTATCTAGATTAAAATGACGTAGATAAAATAGTGTATATTTAAGAAAATAGTGTTTGTAGAGCATCTAGAGAAAGTTATGTGAATGGAACACATCAGATGTATCCCAGGTGAAATCGGTATCTAATTCTTGGATGGAATACATTACTTCGCCTACTTATTATACATCGTAGAGATGTGACGAAGAATAAACGACATTGAGTAGAGAAAGTCATGTGTTGAATGAATAATACCCTTGTGTGTGTAAAGGTAGATTACAAAGTCCCCGCGGCTTGGCAACCAAACCGCTGATAAATCCCACAACAATGAATCTTTCTGCGGTGACCAAGTTGTGAATGAGGAGCGATTGCGTCACGCGCGCTCACAACAATCCATCACTTCGCCGGTGACGTTGATAGAGCACCGGTCTCCATCGGTTTCAATTTCGAATCTCGTTTCCCCGAGCTTTGCCAGCATTTATTTCCTCTCTATGCACAAAAAACATTTTTCTCTCGTTCAAAATGCTGATCGTCCTCGCCTACCGAAACATAAGAGCACAGCCAGTATTGCCAACCTTAGAAACTGCTTGCTACATGGGCAACTTCTTGGGATATCTGCGTCGCTGTTCTAAATAAGTACTCAAACGTCTTCTACGTTTACTTTCTCTACACGGTACAGGTTTTTACTTTCCACGCAAGACACCTATGGGTCACCGAAGAGCCCTGAGAAGAAAAAGTGGTGTGTTACAATCACATGACTTTCACTACAGCTCTGTAACAAATGTATATAGCCTTTAACATGTAAGGTCATATCGGGGGCTTTGCACTTGAAAAAACTCGCTTTAAATCATTTTTCCCCTAAACACACACATTCGCTTCCACGCTCTGTGAGTAATTCTGTTTAAAGAAAAATTCGCCGCCCCAGCCGGGAATCGAACTCGGGACCTCCAGCTCACTGACCACTCGACTGCGGAGGCAGCCTGTAACAAGCTCAGTCTTCTCTCTACTTTATGCTACTCGAGATAAACAATTGTCCCTTGTAAGTGTTCCATTCACATGACTTTCTCTACATCTCTCTAACAAATTATTGTTAAAAAGCTTGTCCTTTTATCTACATCATGCTGCTCGAGATAAACATAGTCAGAATTAGTGTTATTACTCGCTTCCTTGTAAGTAGAAGAGGAATAAGAAAATGCACGGGTTAGTCTCGTCCTTTAAAAGCTGGTCGCTATGTGAGACAACTGAGTTTCCAATCCCTTTGCCTGTCAGGAGTAAACAAACGAGAAACGCCAGGAACCTGTTTAAGAAAGTTTAAGGTGCTTAAAATTGAAACTTATAATCCGGAATGTCGCGAAAACGGTTAACTCTACAAACAAAATGTATATGACATAAATTGTGTGTTTTAATGAGATGAACATTTTTGTCCATCTCTTACGGTTTGCCAATTATGTAAAATTCATCCATAATGAATAGGTATTCAGAAGCTATCTCCAGAAAATTCAATATATACAGTTCGTTTGTCATAAAATATGTTATGCATTAGGTATTTTAATCAAAATAGTTAGAGCCATTTTTGAGAAAGTCAAAATTTTCGATAAGTGTTCCATGTAAAGGGTAGTTTGCGGTAGGGGGTGTCGTATCCTTAAAATGTAAATGGAGTTTTATTTATGGACGCCCTTTAACTGCTGTTGTTCTCAGCGTCCCATTCTATACTGGGCGTGAAGCACCGCTTAATTTTGGTCAGAGGCCTCTTTATCAGGTTTGAGGTTCTTTTACGTGCCGTAAATCTACGACAGGGGACAAACGGCTTTACTTCTTTTCCAAAAGAAGCCATGCTAAGAATTTTACGCCCGAAAAAATCCATCCCTCTCCGCCAGGTTTGAACCCGCGACCTTGGGTATATGAAGACAGCATGGTAACCATTACGGAAGATAAGGAACTCAAATATCTACATAGCATTTTCAGCTATGCTGTCCACAGACACACACGGATTTTTTTCTAAAAATACTCTATACGTGTAGAGAAATTAAAAATCTGATGTGTACCATTCACATGACTTTCTCTATGTCTCTGCAACAAATTATTGTTAAAATCTTATACTTCTATTTACTTCATGCGAATCAGAAAAAAAAATTATCAAAAATAATCTTATTACTTGCTTCCTTGTAAGTAGAAGTGAAATAAGGGAGTAGCATAGGTTAAAGTGACAGTCAAAAGCTGGTTGCTAAGTGAATGAAGTTCCTTTGTTTGTATGGACAGGAGTTGACAAATTCCTGTATGAGAAAAGTATAAGTTTTCCAAAGAAGAAACCAAAAACAAGGAATGATTAAAAAACGATGAGCTCTACTTAAAAAATGTGTATGTCATAAATTGTGTGTTTTAATGTGCTCTACATTTTTCGTGCAGTAAGTCTTTCTCCATCTCTTTCGGTTTAGCAGTTATGCAAAATTCCGTAAAATTTATACCGAATAAAGTAGTCTTTAGAGGCTATTCCCAGAAAATTCAAGAGATACGTTTTATTTGTCAGGTAAATAGCTTTAATATACGATACTTTAATCAAAATCGTTAGTCATTTTGAAAAAATTTAAATTTTAGAAAAAAGTTCCATGTAAAGGTTAGTTGAGGTTGGGGGAATTTTTCTCAAAATCTTCTTGTCGCATCCCTGGAAGATACTAAAGTTAAATACCAAGCTCGGTATTTTACCGACATTTCGTTTTTGCGTTATCGTGTTCACAGACACACGGACACACTCACACACGGAAAATACTTTTTTTTTGGACACAGGGGACCCTAAACATATATTTCCGGTGAAATCTTGGAATCAAGAGTAGTGTCGAGAAAGTAAAAATACTCATTTTTGGATTGAGGGGGTCCTAAAATATGTATTTCCAGTGAAATCTCGGTATCGACTTACACTACCTTCTGTATGCATTTCTTTACACGTGTAGAGAAACTAAAATATTTTTTTCGGACTCGGGAGACCTCAAAACATATATTTGTGGTGTACAGTGTACATATAGCTAGAGAAAGTAAAAAGTGGGTTTGCAATGAAATGTCGGTTGGGAGACGGGCAAAAAGTTAGCAGAGTGGTGGGAGAAACGCACCTGAGTGTCTGTCTATTGGCAAGCCGCAAGGTGAAGACAAAGTTGGGCAAGCCGATTAAACACTATAACGATCTTAGACAAACAACTGAAGACGCAAGCAGCTTAACTTCTTTGAACAGGAGGCAAACATCGAGAAACTCTCTCTGCAGCTTTGGGACTCGAAAACTCTCTAGAGGTGAAAACGTCATAACTGTATGGGAGACATCACATCTGCTACGTAAAACATCCGCGCGTGCTTTCTTACTCCTCTACAAACTATCAAATTCTTTTTACTTTTTCTACACCTACTATGTAAATAGTGTATAGAGAACGTATTGCACTCCACCCAAAAATTCAATACCGAGATATCACCGGAAATGTATGTTTTAGGGTCCCCTGTATCCAAAAAAAAGCATTTTCAGAAAACTGTCCGTGTGATGTGTGTGATGTGATAACTCAAAAACGAAAAGTCGGTAATATACCAAACTTGGTATTTCATTTTGTTATCTTCCAGGAATGCGATATGAAGATTTTTAGAAAAATCCCCCCACCCCAAACTACCCTTTACATGGAAATAAATTCAATACTTTTGATTTTCTCAAAAATGGCCTAAACGAGTTTGATTAAAATATCATATATTAAAGATATTTACCTGAAAAATAAAATGTATATCTTGAATTTTCTGGGAATAGCCTCTGAAAACTACTTTATTTTAGACTAATTTTACGGAACTTTGCGTAACTGTTAAGCCGTAAGAGATGGAGAAAAATTTAACACACAAAAAATGTAGAGCACTTTAAGATACACAATTTATGTTATATGCATTTTTTTCGTGGAGTTGGTCGTTTCAGAGATATTCATTGTTTTTGGTTTTAGCTTTAAAAAACTTTTACTTTTCTCATATAGGAATTTGTCAAATCCTGTCCATACAAACAAAGGAACTTCAGTCACATAGCAACCAGTTTTGACTATCACTTTTACCTATACTAATACCTTATCTCGCTTCTACTTACAAGGAAGTAAGTAATAAGACTATTTCTGCTATTTTTTTCTCAATTAGCATGAAGTAAATAGAAGCATAAGTTTTTAGCAATAATTTGTTGCAGAAATGTAGAGAAAGCTATGTGAATGGAACACATCAGATGTTTTGTTCCATATCGCCTTTTCTACGAGGGCAATCCAGAAAGTAACGGCATTTTGTCATAACTAAATAATAACGAAAGATATGAACACAAAGATTACGGTACCTTACTTTGTTTATCATAAGTAATATAACAAGAGCTCCCACTTTTATCGATAAATTTGCGACCAACTATTTCGTGAATAAAATAACAATGATTAGCCTACTATATGAAAACGAAGAATAATATTCCATTGGTCTTGATAACGTATATTTGATGAGGTCCATATCATAAATCATGGCCTGCCTCGTTGCTTAACTGGTTCCACACACTCTCTCTTGTTTTTAGTATTCCGCGGCTTTGAGTTTTCAATTAATATGTCTATTTCAGCGATAGACCTTTCCCCAAAACTTTTTGGAACTTCCGCCATTATGTACGGGAATATCACTGCACTGCATCTTGTAGCACCTGGCGCTCGTTTGTTTAATCTCCTGTCTTGGTTATTGGTAACAAGGTGACAGCCAACCTTCACTTTTAATAACTGTCATTTCCACAATTGTATTTCAATTAATTCAGTTACAATGTTTAGTTAAAGTTTTGATCCAGTTCATAATGTGTTTAGTTAAAAAAAGGAGTGAAAATAATTATTATTTCTGTTTCTTATGTATGAGAGGATTGCAATAACCTCATTTTTTTTTTTCATTTCATGTATTAGTTATTAAAAGCTGAAATAAAATAATTGTTGCCTAATTCTATTGTTGCTATCGATATTCGTACATTGGGTGTAGGCACGGTCGGCATATCATAATTCAGGATGCAGTGAAGAAAGAAAAAACCTTGTGTAAATAAAGATGGTGGTCATGTAGCATTTGTGAACCAATGTAAGTATTACAATGATAACCTTCCTGTTATATTATAATAGTCTATTGTCTTATCAAATACAACTGGTGTTTTCATCTCTTGGGACGTCGCTTTGCTCCGGTAAGCTAATAGTGTAATCTCTTATTTCCCTTCTACTTAGGAAATAAGTAATAAGGCAATTTCTGATAATGTTTGTAGAGGGTGATTAGTGAATGTCAAGTATTTTTTTGCCATATAAGTGTTAAGAAAGGCGTTCTCACCTTAACACTTTCTATTAAGATTTCCTTTATGTGTGCTTCCTTTGGTGAGACGGAACGAAGAGGGAGGATGAATGGTAGGAACGACGGAGTCAGAAAGTCGGAAAAGCAACAGCCGGGAAGATGAAGGTGGGAAGGAAGTAAGAGAAAGAGGATCAATGAAGATTAGTGCTGAAAGTCTCCCCCCCCCCTTTGAGAATTCCCGTGTGTAGGATGGGACAGTGCAATCGTCCGCTTCACCAGATCGGCTTTAGCAAGAAGAAAAAGAAAAATCCCTTGAGGAAAACCACAGCATTCTTCCTTTCCTTTTCATCAGCTTATCTTCCCTTTAAACAATGGAACAATACCCTCAGACAGGGTGACATTGTTTCCTACATCAGCTAAGTTTCTTTAAATTGAGTGGAAGCCTTCAACACAATGCTCAGATAACGGCCTCAAGCGAAACAGGTGTGGTTTAAAACCCATGTCCAGAAAGTGACAAAACTAACTAGTAATGAAACACAAAACTTTGTTTACAAAGATACACTACTTTACTCTACTTCTCAACGTAATCTGCATTCTGCCAAGACATTTATTGTCACGTGCTACCAGATTTTCAATGCAGATGCTATATTTTCTACCGTCAAAGAACTTATTCGTTTTTATGTATTCACAAAATGTTCGGCCAATCGAATTTTAAAGGCAAATAACGCAAGTGTATAGTGATAATGCAATGAACGAGTCTTCAGTGAGGAAATGACACATAATTTACGAGTAATCAAGGAAGAACATAACAGTGTGTACGATAAAGACCGGAGTGGAAGTTCATCAATCGTTATGGAGCAGTTCAAAACAAATGCTGACACCCTACATGACTTTTTGGATGGAAAAGATTTCCCAATCATGAAGACCTCAAAGTGGCAGTGACATCTTGGCTCAGATGTTTAGCGGTGGAAGAGTATAACATCTGTACCACGTGACAATAAATACCTTGACGATTACGTTCAGAAATAGAGTAAGGTAGTGTAACTTTGTAAATAAAGTTTTGTGTTGATAACTTTCGTTATTATTTATTTGTGCCAAACGGTTCACTACTTTCTGGATGACCCTTATATGTTCCATTCACATGACTTTCTCTATCTGTTCTGCAAACAAACTACTGTCACAAAAAATTATACTTTTATCTACAGCTTTCTAATCGATATAGTCATTACCGAAAACGTTCTTATTACTTAGTTACTTATAAGTAGAAGGTAAATAAAGGAATAGGCTAAAGTGATAGTCACATTTTTAAAAGCTGTCGCTATGCGATACTTATTTGAATTCGGTTAGTTCTCTTTGCAAGTCCAGAAGTAAAACAAAATAGAGCTGAAACGGACGAGGACCTCCCAATTGAGATAAGTATCAATTTAAAACTGAAACCAACAACGGGGTGAAATGGTTAGCTCCACAACAACAAAAATATATGACATACATTGCGTTTTTGAGAGGTCTACAATTTTTACTTTCTCTAACCCAGTATGTACAATGTGATAGAGAACTATTGTATTCCACCCATAAATTCTATACTGAGATTTCACTGGAAATACATGTTTTAGGACCCCCTGAATAAAAAAAAGCATTTTCAGAAACAGGTCCGCGTGCGCGCGCGCGCTTGTGTGTGTGGACAGCATAGCTCAAAAACGAAAATACGGTTAAATAGCAAACTTGGTGTTTAAGTTTGGTCTCTTCCGAAGATGCGACACGAAGATTTTAAAGAAAATCCCCCCTCCCCTAACTACCCTCTAATGGAAAACTTTCGATTTTTTTTTTAATGGCTCTAACGATTTCAATTAAAATCCGACATATTAAAGCCATTTCTATCACAAATAAAATGCATATCTTGAATTTTCTGGGAATAACTTTTAAAGACCTGTGTATTGTGGATACATTTGGCATAACTAGCAAACCTTGAGAGATAGACAAAAAATGTAGATCTTATTAAAATACACAAGTTATGTCATATACATTTTCTTCGTGGAGCTTACCGTTTTCGAGGTATTCCTTGTTATTAGTTTCAGGTGTGAAGTACTTCTACTTTTCTCAGACGGAAGCGTCCACTTTTATTTTGTTCTACTCCTGGCCAGCAGAGAAGCGATTTGCAATGACAATCGCATAACGACAGCTTTTAAAACATTTGACTATCACTTTAGCCTAGTGCATTCCCTCAGTGCCAGTCTACTTATAAGGAACTAAATAATAAAATTCTGCTAATATTTATCTCGATTAGCATGGTGTTGAAAGAAGAATTATCTTTTGTAAGACGTTTGTTTGTAGAGTAGCTAGAGAAAGGCATGTGAGTGTAACACATCAGATTTTTCATTTATCTCTTACGGTTTACCAGTTGCACAAAAGTCGTTCGGAATAAAGAGGTCCTCAGAGACTATTCCCAGAAAACTCAAGATATAAAATTCACATTTATTTGTCATATAGGAATCTCTAATATAGGATGTTTTAATAAAGACAGAGCCATTCTTCAGAAAATCAAAAAGTTTTAAAATGTTTCCATAGTTTGGGATGGAATTAGTTTCTTGGTGTCGCATCCTTGGAACATACACACTTTAAACATCAAGTTTGGTATTTGTCGTTGTTTAGTTATACTGCTCATACTCATACGGACATTTCTCTAAAACTCAGGTTGCTCCATTCACATCACTTTCTCTATCTATTCTGCAAGAATACATTACACTTTAGCGATACTAAAATAGTTTAAAAGCTTTCCCTATGCGAGTGTTATTGAAACCCGGTTCTCTTTCCATGACCAGGAGCCAAACAAAAGATTTATGAATTGGATGAGTATATCCTGTTTCAGAAAAACCAATGTAAAATCGGAACCAATAACATGGAATATCTCTGAAATGGTTAACTCTACAACAAAAAAAAAAAAAACTGTATAAATTGAGTGTTTTAACGCCATCTACCTGTTTATTTAGTAAGTTTTTGTCTATTTCCTTCTGTGTTGTATTGCACCCAAACATTCAATATTGAGATTTCACCGGAAATATATGTTTTGAGACCCCTGAAACCAAAAAATGCATTTTTCGAAAAAGATACGTATTTGTGTCTGTCAGTCGTGTGTGTGAGGGCAGCATAGCTCAAAAACACCGTTAAACACCAAACTTGGTATTTAAGTTCGGTATCTTCCTACGATGCGACACGAAGATTTTCAAAAAATCCTCCCACCCTATCTCTCCTTTACATGGAGAAAAGTTCAAAATTATTATTTTCTCAAAAATGCCCCCAACGATTTTAGTTAACATTTCTTTTTCATGACAAATGAATGTATATCTTCAAGTTTTTAGAAATAGCCTCTGAAGACATGATTATTCTGAAAAAATGTTGCGAAAAATTTGCATAAATGGTAAAGTAAGAGATAGGCAAAAACATCGCCCTCCGTGACGTAATGGTTACCATGCTAACTTCATATAGCCAAGGTCGCAGGTTCAAACCCGGCAGAGGACCATAGATTTTTTTCGGGTGTAAAAATCTCTACCATGGCTTCCTTTGGGAGGGAAGTAAAGCCGTTGGTCCCACGTCGTAGACTTATGGCACGTAAAAGAACCTCAAGCCTGATAGAGAGGCCTCTGAGCAAAATTAAGCGGTCTTTCGCGCCCAATTTAGAATGGGCGCCGAGAACCATAGCAAATAAAAAGCGTCCATAAATAACACGCTATTTACATTTATTTTTAGGCAAAAACTTACTTAACAAAAAATGTAGATCTAGTTAAAACACATAATTAATCTACGAAGCAAATAGAGGAATTCGCTTTTAACAATAATTTGTTGCACATGTGAATTACATGTATTTCCGGTGAAATCTAGGTATTGAATTTTTGGTGCAATACAATACCTTCTGTGTACAGTATAGACATAGTACGTGTAGAAAAGTGGGTGTGCGCCCCACGGTTTGCAGACCCGTGCTAGAGGCGTGCCTTATCTCTGCTTCTCTTCACACAATCAATTCGTGACTATGAATTTAGTTTTATATTAAATCAGATGAATGTAGATTTGCCCTTACAGCCTATAGGCATCACCGTCCTAACAAATTGAAATTCAAGTTGAATTGCAACAGAGGAAGAATAATTGATGAGGAAACGGAGGATTAAAAATAGAAGAAGAAGAGAGGGAGATGGACATAAAAGGAGCAAACAAAAGGAAAGTCATGGCCCAGAAAGGAAGCTGTGATATGTGTGCAGTTTATGGAGGCAGGGAGAGAGAGAGAGAGGGAGAGAGAGGATATTACTCTTTTTTATTATCATTCCTTTAATACGATATGTAAATTAAAGAATGGATAGTGAAAGAAAGCTCTGCATAAAATGGTGTAAATTGAACGGAAATAAGAAACTTCCACAAGATTTAAAGCATACTTAAGTATATTTCACGTGTTAAAAAATCTGATGTGTTCCAGTCACATGACTTTCTCTGCACCTCTGTGACAAACTAAGAAGCTTATTCTTCTACCCTGTTCAAGATAAACATTTACAGAAACGGTCTTTTTACTTAGTCCCTTATAAGTAGAAGGGAATACACCAGGCTAAACTGACAATCACATGTTTTAAAATGTGGTTGCTATGGGATTGAAATTCCTTTGTTTGCGTGGCCAAGAGTTGACAAGTTCCCGAATGAAAAATAACTTTAAAACTGAAACCAATAAAAAGGAAAAGATCGAGAACGGTGAACACCACGAAAAAAATTTGACGTGTTCCATTCACATGATTTTGTCTACATCTCTGCAACAAATTGTTGTTAAAAAGCTTATGCTTCTATTTACTTCATGCTAATCGAGACAAAAAATAGCACAAATAGTCCTATTGCATGCTTCCTTATAAGTAGGAGCGAAATAAGGGAGTTACATAGGTTAAAGTGATAGTCAAAAGCTGGTTGTTATGTGACTGAAGTTCCTTTTTGTATGGATAGAAATTGACAAATTTCTGTATGTTTTTCAAAGCTGAAACCAATAACAAGGAATATCTCAAAAACGATCAACTCCATGAGAAAGATATATAACATAAATTGTGTGTTTTATCCTGATCTACATTTTTTGGGTATTAAGCTTTTGTCTATCTCTGACAGTTTACTAATTGTGCAAAATTCAAACAAATTTATCCACAATAAAGAGGTCTTTAGAGGCTATTCCCAGAAAATTCAAGATATATAATTTATTTGCCATGTAAATATATGTAACATATAATATTGTAATCAAAATCGTAAGGGCCATTTGTGATAAAATCAAACATTTTGAACATTTTTCCACGTAAACGATAGATGGGGGTGAGGGGTTTTATTGAAAATCTTCGTGTCGCATCCTTGGAAGATATTGAACTTAAATATAAAGTTTGGTATTTAATGGACTTTGGGTTTTTGGGCTATGCTGCCCACAGACACACACACATACACAAACAGACCTTTTTTCTAAAAATTCTTTTGTTTTAGATTCAGGAGTCCAAAAACATGTATTTCCGGTGAAATTTCGGTATCGAATATTTGGGCACAGTACAATATCTTCTGTATACACTATGTACATAGCACGTGTAGAGAAAGTAAAACATGTTTGAAATACCTTTGAGATTTTCCTTAAGTAACAGAAGTTAAAGGTCACTTTTAGGAATAATCTAAAATTTGAGATGAAAGGCTCTTTATCCAAAAAGACTGTTCTCCGGCTTAAGCTGCAGCTAATGTAGTGTGAAGCAATTAACTCTCTGTGGCTACTCGCACAGGCGACGCAAGTAGAAGACTCTCTGATACCGTGCTAAGTGCCTCTCCGACTTTGTTGCCCCGCACTTTAACCCACGCGTGCTGTTGTCGCTTCCTTTTAGATCACTGTCACTTCCTCTACATGTGTATTGTATTGCACACAAAAAATGGATACCAAAATTTCACCGGAAATATATGTGTCTGTCAGTGTGTGTGTGTGAGTTTGTGTGTTAGTGTGTGTGTGAGTTTGTGTGTTAGTGTGTGTGTGTTAGTGTGTGAGGGTGTGTGTGTGAGTGTGTGTGTGTCAGTGTGTGTTTATGTGTGTATGTGTGTCAGTGTGTGTTTATGTATGTGTATGTGTGTATGTATGTCAGTGTCTGTCAGTGTGTGTGTGAGTGTGTGTGTGTTAGTGTGTGTTAGTGAGTGTTTATGTGTGTATGTATGTCAGTGTGTGTCAGTGTGTGTTTATGTGTGTGTTTGTGTATGTGTATGTGTGTATGTGTGTCAGTGTGTGTTTATGTGTGTGTTTATGTATGTGTATGTGTGTATGTGTGTCAGTGTGTGTTTATGTGTGTGTTTATGTATGTGTGTCAGTGTGTGTTTATGTATGTGTATGTGTGTCAGTGTGTGTTTATGTGTGTGTTTATGTATGTGTGTCAGTGTGTGTTTATGTGTGTGTTTATGTGTGTTTATGTGTGTATGTGTGTCAGTGTGTGTTTATGTGTGTGTTTATGTGTGTGATTATGTGTGTGTTTATGTATGTGTGTCAGTGTGTGTTTATGTGTGTGTTTATGTATGTGTGTCAGTGTGTCTTTATGTGTGTGTTTATGTGTGTGTTTATGTGCGTGTTTATGTGTGTGTATGTGTGTATGTGTGTCAGTGTGTGTTTATGTGTGTGTTTATGTATGTGTATGTGTGTATGTGTGTCAGTGTGTGTTTATGTGTGTGTTTATGTATGTGTGTCAGTGTGTGTTTATGTGTGTGTTTATGTGTGTGTTTATGTATGTATGTGTATGTGTGTATGTGTGTCAGTGTGTGTTTATGTGTGTGTTTATGTATGTGTGTCAGTGTGTCTTTATGTGTGTGTTTATGTGTGTGTTTATGTATGTGTATGTGTGTATGTGTGTCAGTGTGTGTTTATGTATGTGTGTCAGTGTGTGTCAGTGTGTGTTTATGTGTGTGTTTATGTATCTGTATGTATGTATGTCAGTGTGTGTCAGTGTGTGTTTATGTGTGTGTTTATGTATCTGTATGTATGTATGTCAGTGTGTGTCAGTGTGTGTTTATGTGTGTGTTTATGTATGTGTATGTGTGTATGTGTGTCAGTGTGTGTCAGTGTGTGTTTATGTGTGTGTTTATGTATGTTGTCAGTGTGTGTCAGTGTGTCTTTATGTGTGTGTTTATGTATGTGTGTCAGTGTGTCTTTATGTGTGTGTTTATGTATGTGTGTCAGTGTG
The DNA here is from genome assembly GCA_030762935.1 of Hymenopus coronatus. Classification (NCBI taxonomy): domain Eukaryota; kingdom Metazoa; phylum Arthropoda; class Insecta; order Mantodea; family Hymenopodidae; genus Hymenopus; species Hymenopus coronatus. The sequence continues at coordinate 148,369,558 of CM060890.1, forward strand.
TGTTTATGTATCTGTATGTATGTATGTATGTATGTCAGTGTGTGTCAGTGTGTGTTTATGTGTGTGTTTATGTATCTGTATGTATGTATGTATGTATGTATGTATGTATGTATGTATGTATGTATGTATGTCAGTGTGTGTCAGTGTGTGTTTATGTGTGTGTTTATGTATGTGTATGTGTGTATGTGTGTCAGTGCGTGTCAGTGTGTGTATGTATGTGTCAGTGTGTGTTTATGTGTGTGTATGTGTCAGTGTGTGTATGTGTGTATGTATGTGTCAGTGTGTGTATGTGTCAGTGTGTGTTTATGTGTGTATGTGTGTCAGAGTGCGTGTGTATGTGTATGTGTGTTAGTGTGTGTTTATGTGTGTATGTGTGTCAGTGGGTGTATGTGTATCAGTGTGTGTGAGTATATGAGTGTTTTTTTTGTAGTGTTTAATGCCCGCTTTTACTCCTCTGGCACCGCAGGCGATGACACTGATTATACATGAATGGAGCCCCGGCGGAATGAGATGGCGGGGGAAACCGGAGCACCCGGAGAAAACCCCTCCCTGCGCCGCTTTGATCGAACTCGAGGAGTCTAGGTGAGAGCCTGGACCTCTCGGCCACGGCGCGGCTTGTGTTAGTGTGTGTGTCTGTCAGTGTGTATGTGTGTGAGTGTTTAAATGTGTGTGAGTGTGTATGTGTGTATGTGTGTGAGTGTGTATGTGTGTGAGTGTGTATGTGTGAGTGTGCGTGTGTGTGAGTATGTGTATGTGCGAATGTGTGTGAGTGTGTATGTGTGTATGTGTGTGAGTGTGTATGTGTGAGTGTGTGTGAGTGTGTGTATGTGCGAATGTGTGTGAGTGTGTATGTGTGTATGTGTGTGAGTGTGTATGTGTGAGTGTGTGTGAGTGTGTGTATGTTTAAGTGTGTGTGAGTGTGTGTATGTTTAAGTGTGTGTGAGTGTGAATGTGTGTATGTGTGTGAGTGTGTATGTGTGTGAGTGTGTATGTGTGAGTGTGTGTGAGTGTGTATGTGTGTGAGTGTGTATGTGTGAGTGTGTGTGAGTGTGTGTATGTTTAAGTGTGTGTGAGTGTGAATGTGTGTATGTGTGTACGTGGGTGTGTGTGTGTGCGTGTGTGTGAGTATGTGTATGTGCGAATGTGTGTGTGTGTATGTGTGTGAGTGTGTGTATGTGTGTGAGTGTGTGTGGGTGTGTGTGTGTGTGTCAGTGTTGTCAGTTTGGGCTACTAAAAGATGGATTTTCCGACCGATTTTTAATTGAGGCGATTTACGAATTTTTGGGCTACTTCTGAAATCAGGAAAATAATTTAGATATATTCCTTAAAAGTATATTATATATTGTTTTACAAATTAAGTAATATATTAATGAGTAGACTAAAGGTATATTCGTTAAGTCACTACTGCTATGAGGAAAGTGTAAAATACCTGCATACACAGAAGAAAAATCTGATTTGTTCCATTCGCATGACTTTCCCTACATCCCTGCAACAATTTATTGTTAGAAAGTTTATGCTTGTATTTACTTCATGCTAATCCAGAAAAAATTAGCAGAAATGGTGTTATAACTTGCTTCCTTAAAAGTAGAAGCGAAATAAGGGAGTACCATAGGTTAAAGTGATAGTCAAAAACTGGTTGCTATGTGACTGAAGTTCCTTTGTTTGTCTGGACAGGAGTTGACAAATTCCTGTATGAGAAAAGTTTGTTTTTTTAAGCTATAACCATAAACAAGGAATGTCTAAAAGATGATTAACTCCATGAAAAAATATGTAACATAATTTGTGTGCTTTAACGTGCTCTACATTTTTTGTGTAGTAAGATTTTATCTATCTCTTACGGTTTAGGAGCTATGCAAAATTCCGTAAATTTCATCCAGAATAAAATACGCTTCAGAGGCTGTACTCAGAAAATATAAGAAATACATTTTATTCGTCAGGTAAATATCTTTAATATATCTACGATATTTTAATCAAATTCGTTAGTCATTTTTAAGAAAATCAAAATTTTTTAAAAAGGTTCCATCTAAAGGGTTTGGAGTGAAGGTTTTTTTCTCAAAATGTTCGTGTCGTATCCCTGGAAGATACTAAACTTAAATACCAAGCATGGTATTTTACCGACTTTTCGTTTTTGAGTCACACGGACTTTTTTTTTTTTGGATACAGGGGGCCCTAAAACATATATTTCCGGTGAAATCTCGGTATCGAATTTTTGGGTGGAGTGCGATAGAGGTATCGCACTCCACGTACGTATAGAGAAAGTAAAAATTAGCTTCTATACTATTTTTCTCGCTACGTCGCTATTAATGCAGTCGCACCGAGTTCAAGAGAACTGTTTGAATCAAATGCACCAGTTGAATGCAAATATATCTTATATGTACGATATTATTTTTGAATAATATATATATGCTATTCTCTCTCTCTCTCTCTCTCTCTCTCTCTCTCTCTCTCTCTCTCTCTCTATAATTTGAGTAAATAAAGTATTAGTAATAGATCAGTGGTAATGTAATAGACGTTTAACAAGAGTTGCTTTCCTGCTTTGCGAAGTGTTCGGGGTTCTATTCCCGACTGGGGCTGTGAAATGTTCTCTTATGCTCCCCATAGTGTGGAAATATTGATGGGAGTGGTGTAATCTAATGAATAAAACCCAAAGAGAAACACAAACCTTCTACACGAGGTAACACCATTGCCGATAAGCAGATGTTTTACAAAGAGAAATCCTGCAGATATGACTTTGCAGTTGTGAACTTGAAATAAACAAACAAATGACTTTAGTGGGTTCTTATGGCATAGCTTTTTGTTTTTTATTGTAAAGTTGGCAACTAAGAGCCCAATACTCTGACCGTAAGAAACATGATCTAAAAATAGAAGCAAAACCCAAAGAGAAACACAAACCAACTACACGAGGTAACACCATTGCCGATAAGCAGATGTTTTACAAAGAGAAATCCTGCAGATATGACTTTGCAGTTGTGAACTTGAAATAAACAAACAAATGACTTTAGTGGGTTCTTATGGCATAGCTTTTTGTTTTTTATTGTAAAGTTGGCAACTAAGAGCCCAATACTCTGACC